>CM053769.1:368894595-368957433 GCA_028658325.1 Potorous gilbertii
GAATTTTAACCTGTATCTTCTTGACTCAAGTCCAAACCATCTATTTACTCTAAGATATAGCCTGAGAACATGTACTTTAGGTCTTTAAACAGAGGCCAAATGATCATTTTTCAGGGCAGGCTGAGATGTGCTGTTTGTCATTAGGCCAGCAACACTGAGACCAAGAGTACTCATCATGTACCATTCATTGGCAATGCTGTAACTCTGAAAGGACAACCAGGTCCCAACAGGGCTATCTAAAGTGCTCTGACGTCATTTGATCTCAAGGTAGAAGGGGCTTTTGAGGACATTTAGTCCAACCCCCTTATTTTACATATGAGAAAACTGAAGCCCAGGGATGTCAAGTGACCTACCCAAGATCACGTAGGTGGAACTCCCCCAAGTTAAGATTTGAACCCAAGTCTTCTCAATGCAGTCAATGCCCTTTCCTCTCCCTAAATGTCAATGTACCCTTTGATGATGCGGTGAACAGAAGGGGATCAGACAAAGCCAAAAGGTTGATTACCATCAGGTAACATAGAGGCATGAGGCAAATCCAAGGTCTTCTCAAGAGGAAGTAAGAGTATGGTATGCAAACTTTTGCATACTATGCATGAAGTAGGTATGCAAATGAGTTTGAACTCATACAAAAGATACTCTTCCCAACCTGACTTATTAAACATAGCAGCCATGCCAACATTGTTTTGAGTACCAGCATTTGGGGCTCAATTTGTCTTCCTCCACCTTTTGCACAAGTTTTAGTTGTGGACAACTCTGTATTGCAAGAAGCTGAGTTTGGATGATAGAAGGTAGAGGAAGACGGTTTAGGATTCAGGGAGGGGTTGGACCAGAGGATTCCTGAGGTTGACTTCCTACTCTGATTCATGACTATGTTCACTAGAAATTGGGCATTAAGAAAATGGTTGTCAGGAAAAAGACACAAAAAGAAACATAAGGAAATTATAAGCAGCAGCTATGGAGCAGGCTTGGAGAGGGCCATGCTAGGAGTGAGGAGACATTGGGAGCCAATAGCAACCTCGTGTTTCTGAGCCTCCCTCAGCAGCATCTTGGCTAATCCCACTAATCTGTAGCATTGTAGGAGTAGATTTGCCACAAGGTTCTCCTTCTCAAGCTTCAGTCACTGAAGAGAAGCTTCTCCTACTGGGCCACAGCCCCTCCTGCCTTCTTGGTTCAGTCCTAAGCCTTGCAGGTAGTCTGTCTCATGTGCTTCTTGGTTCCCAGCTCGCATGCGCCACACAGGCAGCTTCCACAACCTTTCTCTAAATAAACTGAGTCTTTGTGTGGGCAGGATTGTTTTTCTTTTTTGGGGGGGCTGGGGTGTGGGTGGGGGGTAAAGGCTACTGTTGTGCAGCCTGCTTTCTGCCTGAAAAAGTATTTTCAGATGAAAACTGAGAATATGAAAAGGAATGAAGGTGATTCTTGAGATTCTGAAGTTCAAATTCAACTAAATTTTAGAACAAATTCTCAGAACTAAAAAAAAAAGTTGGCAAGACATAAGTGTTAGATGACTAAATTATAGATGCTACTCTACTAATGTCTTCAGCCAGTGAGAGTCCAATAGAAGGAGTAAAGTGAAGGATAAGAACTCTTTTTGAGTTATAAGTTTCTTTTTGATTCCACTTCAGGCTCAAATCTTCACCAGGGCTTAGGAAGAAAATCTTGCTTTTTGTGTGGTTCATAATAATTACTAATCTCTATTTTTTCCTACACTCCATCAGGATAATTTAAGTCTTTATCAAACCATGGTAGGGTTTTAAAATTTAAAATCAAGTGGATGAATAGCTAGATTGTAAATGAGAAGAGGTTAGATATTCAGTGAGCTTTATAGTCCAGGAAGAGGAAAATAGTGAATATGATAAAAGTCTTTAGAAAACTCAAGGCCTTCAGGTATGATAAGGATTTATTTAATATGGTCCAAAACAACAAAGGGAAATGACAGAAGCCTGTGACACCTCCGACTTGTTTTCCCTAGCAATCTACTTAAAGAGAAGTTCTGGAAATGGGAGAAAAGGAAGACAGAAAGAGTTGACAGTGTTTTAACCAGCATGTGATTTTAATATCCCTAGAGACTGTCTGAAATGTAATTGTCTTAATTTACATCCAAATGATATTGAAGCATTCAGTAGATGCAAAATTTATATACATGTAAATACATGCCCATGCAATTGTACATACTCTGGATAAAAAGATGTTTAGGGTTAATGGAATACAGGCAAATCTGGCAAAGGATAGGTCTTCGGATGATATACCTGCTGCAATATTGAAAGTGAAGGAAAGGATGGGGGGGCGTGTCTTTTTGATTCAGTGGAACTGAATCTCATTAGGGACAGAAGCATTATGTTGGGGAAAAGCTTTTAAAGTTGAAGTGCCAATATACTGTCAAGATAAAAACTCATCTCAAGTCACACAGTCCTTTGTAATGGTGGCAGTATGGAGTGCTCCAGGAATAAGTTTAGACATGTGGGTAGGGAGTATGTCCTGTATTCCAGAAGCTTCTCTGGAGCCCAGTTTTGAATTTGTTCAATAGAAGTAGCTAGATTCATCTATTACTCACCTCATAGGCATATGGTAAAATTTAATGGGGCAAGTGTAGGGTTTTTTTCAAAGGGTTTGCTGAAATAATCACTATAGATTTAGGTGAAAAGAAATGTGGGGAAATCATGCAACCCTAGGTGGCAGTTGAGGCAATAGGAAGTATAATCTTGGATGGGTCATGCTAAGTCACTGTTTCCCTGTCTATAGACAGTCAACAAGCATTTATTATGCACCTACTATGTGCCGGCCATAATGTGAAATGCTGGGGATACAGAGAAAGGAAAAAAGATAAATCTCTGCTCTCAAGAAGTATATAGTCAAATGAAGGGATTGAACCAGGTAAACACTAAGGTTTCAACTCACTGAAATTTTGCAAAAACCAGTCCTGAGGTAATTCAGAAAAATAAAGATGTTCCCTGAAAACTAAAGATATCCTAACCTCTATTGCATTTGGTCTTCCATGTATCTATCTAGCAAGATGCATCTAATAAACACAGAAGATCTAGGAAACCAAGGAGTAAGGTTTAGAAAGGTTGAGTAACATAGGTAGAGACAAGCAAGCATCCATCCAGACTTCAGTTCATGAGAGAGCAAGAATGCCTGATTAGCACATCACCTTTGAGGGTAAATGATATTCCTAGATAGATGTGTTGGGGTGGAGCTCTGGCTTTATGGGATGAATTTCCATAAAGGCTAGCTCTTGTTCCTCTCTCATCACCACAGATGGTAAGAAAGGTAGCCCTGTCAAGCTGGGGAGAAAAAAATGGAGGGGCAACAAAGAGGACTATGTTCTGGAACATACAAAAATTCTCCCTTCTCCCCTGCCTCCCCAGGAAACCAACTACAGACCAATCATAGCATTATACATCTGATGTTGGCCATCTAGTTCAATTTCCTCATTTTACCGAAGAAGAAATTGAAACCCAGGGATGCTCCATGACTTATCCAATATCACATAAGTAAGTGGTGCCAGAAGTAGTATTGTTGCCCTAGTACTCTGACTCCAAATCCAGTGCTTTTTCTGTTCTACCAAAGCTGCTTCTCATGTAAAGAGCCAAGTTTCATTTGGACCTTTTTGTCAGGATTTGACTAAGATTAATTTTACTTATCTCCTAATTTAACAAATTTTCCTTACAGATATTCATAAATACCCAAACAGGTTGAAGTTAATATTTTTATACCCATCCACATAACCAAAATTAAAAGAAAACCTGCCAAAAACTATTACAGTTATATAAAATCTTTTGTGTATAGAACAAATACAAATAATAGCATATGGGAAGCAGCAAGATACAGATAGATGAAAAAGCAAAAGAAAACAAAACAACATAGATTTCAATTTTCACAATGGCCCAGTGAAGTCGGAATGCTATAAACCTGTACAGATAAGTTTACTGGAGGCTTATGTTTCAATAAGGGAATTCCCTCTCTAGAGTATTTTGGGGAAGAATTTTTCCCCATACCTCTTTTTATGGTAAAGGGCTAGTACAGGAGAAATAAGTTCTTACATAAGAGGCTGTGGGTGGAAATAAGGTAGAGCTAGAGTCATAGGAAGCAATTTTGGCAATTGGGGAATCCAACAAAACAACTTTTAAAGAAAAATTCAGCTGAGAATTTAGAGCCCTCAGAGAAAGACCTCAGATCTCAGGACCCAAGACCCCCTGAGGAGAGAAAGAATATTTTAGGATCATAAATCTAGTTAGAAGGTAACTGAAAGACCATCTAACACCATAATTTTGCGGGATAAGGAAATTGAAACACAGAAAGATATTATAGTGACTTGCCCAAGGTCACATAGGTCATGATAAAATAATAATTTGACCACAGGCTTTAGGGCCTCGGATACCACTGTACTTGCCCTTTGTATCATAATGCTTCTCAAAAGATACTAGGACACTATGCTGACACTGGCGAATAGGCGATTTGATCAGGAGGAAATAGAGTGGAGCTGAACTCATCTAGAGGGTGGACACAGCAGGTTGGGAAGAAGAAGCACTGACACCTGGTATTCCATTCTAATTAATTTTTCTTGCTCATCAAATGCTAAGTTCAGTTATTTCTATCTAATGAAGTATGAGTGGGGAAGTACTTCTAAATTCAGCCCTCTGGGACAAAGTTCTTACTGCCCAACTCCAGTTATGGCTCTAGAGAGAAATAATCAGGAGATAAGAAGTTTAGCTATGGAAAAGGGTCTAGGAAAGTCAACCCCAGAAAATTCTCTAAAGAAAGGAAAGAGTAGGCATTCTGGGTATAAGCTGGTAGACATGATCCAGAGTCAGCAAGAATGGCATTGCTGAGTAGTTCTGAGCTCTCATCCCAGAGCAGAATACTTTTTGCTCTCTGTTGCTTCTTCAACTCTTTGCAGTGCAGGAACACTCCTGGGCTCTCAGACAGAAAGAAGTCAAAAGCATACAGGTAAATCCTATCCCTGATTAAGGCAGAAGAGGCAGAGATCCTAGGATAATCTCACAAGTTGAATCATAACAAAAAGGGGCCTCTTCATGTCTATGGAGCCCTCTCCTTGAATCTGAAAGGTTGTAATATTGGGCAAGTCTACAACACATCTGCAAAACGAACTGCCAATCTGTACAGATAACTTGGAAGCTAGTTGCCCACACACGCTGTTTTGTGAAAGGACAGCAACCTTGTCCTTTTCCCCTTATTCCCAACTTTGTACAGCCCTTCGGGGCTGAATCCTGGAGTTGTTCCACAGCTGTGCATCCCTCCCTCTTTCATTCACTGTACAATCAGGCTTTTATTAAGAGCACTGTGCTTACAGTAATAAATGGTTATTTCTAGCTCCCGACACTGAAACCCCCATCTCTCGCATAACAGATGGTCTTCAAGGAGGAGTTTGGCGTCTGCAGATGTGTTTATCTCAACGTGCATGTTTACTCACCAAGCTTGTACCACATATCACGGATGGCAAAGCCAATTAACCGCCTCATGTCCCCATATCTAGGAAGAGGGAAAACATCAACATTATTGACAGTCTCTGGGAGTTAAATAAAATATCATATTTAGTAAATCTGAAAGTCAGCTTACTTATTCAGGATCTTATTGTACTTGGCATGAGAGAACTGCTCCAGCTGCAGGGAATCCTGGGTGATAAAAGCCACTGCCAGATGAAAATAGTTGTTCCACAGCTGTAAATTAAATAATAGGAAACAGTCATGGTGTGGGACTGAAAATGGGAAGTCATATTAAACTCTGGGTAATGGTGAATAATTTATGAAGATGGCAGAAAATACCAGCACAGCTAGCATAATTGTGCATTATGCAATCTTCCAAGCAGCTCCTACCCGGAAATTAGTATTGAGGCTAAAGTGATGGCAATGCAATGGGGTTTTTATATGCACTGACCTAGGTTCTCACTTGTAACAAGACAAGAAGATAAGTGAAAGGAATTACAGGATGAGAGAGTTAGAAGGAACTTCAGAGGCAACCTAAGTCTAACCCATACCTGAACAAGGAATCCCTCTACAGAAATCTTGGCAAGAGATTTTTCAGCGGCACGGTATTTGTCGTAATAGGATTTGATCTATGTTGGGCACTTTTCTTCCAGAGGGACAGACATGCCATGGATCCACCAAATGATCAACAGGTTAATCAAGCAATCAATCAAAAAAAACCCCACAGCATTTATTAAAAACTTACCATGTGCCAGGCACTGCACTAGGCACTGGGGATTCAAAGAAAGGTAAAAAACAGTCCCTACCCTATATAGCTCACAGTCTAATGGCAAGACACCTGCAAATAACTAGGCACACAAGATATATACAGAGTAGTTTGGGCATACTATCAGAGGGGAAGGTGGGATAGAGATGAGAAAGGCCTTCTGCATGAAGTGGGACTTGGGCTGAGACTTGAAGGAAGCAAGTATACTAGAACAAGAGACTGTAGCTCTGTGTTCATGTCAAGCACTACACTAAGACACAAAGGAAAAATCAAAGTGTCTGTTCTCTGGCAGAGATGGTTATCTACCATCAAGGTAGGCAACATGGGACATAGCATGGTATAGTAGAAAAAGCATTGGTGCTGACTTTAGAAGGTTTGGGTTCATAATTCACCTCTGACACTACTATGTGACCCTGAACCAATCACTAAACTTTGAAATGACTCAGTTTCCTCATCTGTAAAGTGAGGAGAGGATTGGACCAGATGACCTCTGAGGTCCCTGTTAGCTCTAATTCAGAGATGTTATAATTCCATGCCTAAATAAAATATCTATAAAATAAATGTGAGATGATTTTATTGAATACACATACATATATCTGGGGGAAGGGATTGAGATCAGGAAAGTTTTCCTATGACAGGTGATATTTGAATTGAGCTTTGATGGAAACTGGAAATTCTAAGAGGCAGAGGTGAGGGTGGGGTACACTCCAAACTTGAGGGACAACCTAAGAAAAGGCACAGAGATGGGAGATGGAGTGTTCTTGGGGGTCACTTCTAAAGGGCATTTAAGAATTCTAAACAAAGGAGTTTGGCATATATTATTTTCTCCCTATCTGGGAACAGAATCCAGGCATTTGGCCAAACAGCTGTGGGGTAAGTTATAGTATTATATGTTTAAAGATGAAAGAGACTTTAGAGATCATTGAACACCTGCTACATAAGAGGAAACTGAGGCACAGTGAAGTGAAATGACTGGTCCAGAATTCTCCCTACTGCTAAGATTCTGAGGCAGAATTTGAACCCATCTTCCTTATTCCAAGTCCAGGGATCTACCTACTTTACCACATTGCTTCTTGGTAAGGGTAAATGAAAAGGCATCTCTGTTTTTATGTGCACTGACTTAGTATTGTATAAAGGACATACGAAGAAAGAAACTATTTGCATCCAGAGAAAGAACTGACAAATAATAGTATGTACAGAATAATTTTTATATTTATATGTATGTATGTATGTATATGTACATGTGTGAGTGTGTGTATTTATATATACTTATTATGTCTAATGGCGGCTATCTCTAGGGTTGAGGAAGGGGGAGAAAAGGAAAAAAAAAGAAAAAATGAATTAACATGAAAACTTGGAATAGCAAGTTATACATAGTAGATTTTCAATTTCATATACAATCATCGTTTTATTGTACTGTTATAGAAAGGCTTGTTTTATTCTATAAATTAAAAATAAAGTTTCAAAATAAGCACTGTTGCCCCCAAATATCGTTTACATGCTGGAAAGCATATGTGGCTTATACATCTTTTTTTAGCTTTTAAAATATTTTTCTCAATTACATGTCAAGATAATTTTTAGTATTCATTTTTTATGAGATTTTGATTTTCAAATTTCTTTTCTCTCTCTCCTTCCTTCTCTTCCACTCTTCCTAAAATGGTAGGCAATTTGATAGAGGTTATAATGTGTTATCATATTTCGATATTAGTCACAATTGTAAAAGAAACAGATCAAAAAGGAAAAAAAGAAACATGAATAAGAATAAAGTAAGTGAAAAAGGTATGCTTCCATCTGTATTCAGAGTCCATCAGTTCTTTACCTGGATGTGGATAGCATTTTCCTTCGTGAATCCTTTGGACTTGGATCATTGTTTTGCTGAGAAGAGTTGAATCATTCATAGTTGATTGTCACACAATGTTCTTGATACTGTGTACAATGTTTTCCTGGTTCTGCTTGTTTTGCTTTGTGTCAGTTTATACAAGTCTTTCCAGGGTTTTTTCTCCCTGAAATCTGCCTGTTCATCATTTCTTACTATGCAATAGTATTCTATGACATTTACATACCGCAGCTTATCCAGCCATTCCCCAATTGATGGGCATCCCCTCAATTTCCAATATTTTGCCACCACAGGAAAGGGCTGTTACAAATGTTTTTCCACATGTAGGTTCTTTTCCCTTTTTTATGATCTCTTTGGGATACAGACTTAGGTGTAGTATTGCTGGATCCAAGATATGCATAGTTTAGTTGCCCTTTGGGCAGAGTTCCAAACTGCTCTCCAGAATGGTTGAATCAGTTTGCAACTCCATCAGCAGTGCATCAGTGTCCCAATTTTCCCACATCCTCTCCAACATTGATCATTTTCTCTTTTTTGTCATATTAGCCAATAAGACAGGGAGAGATATGCCTCAGACTTGTTTTAATTTGCAATTCTATAATCAAAAGAGATTTAGAGCACTTCTTCATATAACTATAGACAGCTTTGGTGTTTTCCTTTGAAAACTGCCTGCTCATATCATTTGACCATTTATCAGTTGGGAAATGGTTTGTATTCTTATAAATTTGAGTCAGTTTTCTATATATTTGAGAAATGAAGCTGTTATCAGAGACACTTGCTGTTAAGATTGTTACCTATCTTTCCTTTTAATCTTGATTGCATCGGTTTTGTTTGAGCAAAAGCTTTATTAATTTAATATAATCAAAATTATCAATTTTACATTTCATAATGCTCTCCTGTTTGGTGATTAAACTGTAACTCATTTAACTACTCTTTTAAGATTTTGGATGCTATATCAATTGGTACCTACATGCTTAGTATTGTCTATGGTACCTTTTAGCAAGATATCATTTTCTTCTTTACCTCTTTAAATTAGGTCTGTTTTTACTTTTGCTTTGTCTGAGATCAGAATTCTACCCCTGCTTTTTTTTTTACTTCAGCAGAAGCATAATAGATTCTGCTCCATCCTCTTACCTTTAATCTGTGTGTGTCTCTCTGTTTCAAGTGTGTTCTTGTAAACAGCATATTATAGGATTGATTATGACTTTTCTTTTACATTTTCTTCTATTTTTTTATTCTTTTGAATTTGTTTGATTCTTGATGTTTTGTAGCATCATCAGATTCCACGTGCCCAATTCCAACTTTTAAGGAGTTGTTTTAATTAGTTAGCTTTTTTATCTCCTTTTCCATTTAGCCAGTTGTACCTTTTAAGGAGTTGTTTTCTTCAGCTGAATTTTTGTATCACCTTTTCTGTTTGGCAAATTCTATTTTTTAAGCAACTCTCCCCCAGTCTGTTGACTCTTTTTTCATAGTTCTCTCACATCACTCTAATTTTTTCTCTTCTACATCTTTTATATGGTGTTTAAACTCCTTTTTGAGCTTTTCCATGAATTCTTCTTGGGCTTGAGACTACTTCCTGCTCTTCTTTATGGTTTTGTCCATAGGTATTTGACACTGTTGTCCTCTTCTTAATTTGTGTTTTAGTCTCCCCTGTCCCCATAATAACTTTCCATGGTCAGATTCTTTGTTGTATTTTTTTTATCTTTGTTTTGGCCTTTTTTCTTTCTTGTAATTTGAGCCCTCCTCCTGGGTTAGAAGGGACACTATCTCAGGCTTCTTATGCCAGAGGCTATAGGCCCTGACTTTTACCTGGTGCTATAGTAATGTTGCCCTGAGGCCCACGTGGAGCCTCCATGTCTGGTGCTGCACTAAGGGGATAGGGTGAGGGCAACTGGCACTACTGGACGCTGTAGGGGACTGGCAGCTTACTTAATGGGGTCCTAGTGCTCATGTCTGGCATGTTCTGCATCTGGAGGATGTTTCTATATTTGCCTGGGCCTACACTGAAGCATGAGGGCTAGTACTCATAGAGTTGGCATCAATCTGTTCACCTGTGGCTAGGTTGAAGCACCTGGTTGTCTGGCCCCTGACATTTTTTCAGGGTTATGCTGAAACATAGTGGTTCTTGTCAGGCCTATACTGAGACACCTGGGGGGGGGGGTCCTAGTGTTGGTGTTTGCCTGTTCTACCACACTGGAGTTCAGGATCTCTCACTGATTTGAGGATGTGGGGTTTGCTGCTGGCTTGCTGGGACACTTTCTGTCCTGGAGCATGTTCCCCTTTTACCAGAGTGAGATAGACTTTTCTTAGCAATCCTTTAAGTTTCTTGGGCTAAAAGATTGTTTCATCCCATTGTTTTGCTGGCTTTGCTGTTCCAGGATTTGTTTGGGGGCATTATTTTATGGTTTTTTGGAGGTGAATATGGGAGAGTTATGGAGATTTACTGCTTCCTTGACATGTTGGTTCCATTCAGCTAGTCCACACTTCTGAGTGAAAAGTCCCCAGTTCAACATTCTCATTCCTTTGCTGTTTTATGTCCAGGACTCCCAGGCCAAGACCTTTGTTGAAATGCTAGAAGTAAAAGGAACCTTAGGGTATATCTAGTCTAGGACCCTTATAGGGGCCTCTGAACCCTTTACTCTTTCCAAGCCCACTCAAAATATTGGAAGAAAACAGTACAGTAATATAAACCTCCTGAGGGGCAAAAAATGCCAGGTCTCAACATGGAGTATATACAGTGCAAAGTGTCCAAATGGTTTTGAGTGATTTCATCTTTTAAAATTTCTTTTAATTTTCATTTTCTCTTCAATTAATCATTTATCCCTCCCCCTGCAAAAAAAGAGAAAATCAGAAAAAAACTCAGTTTCCTTAGTAACCCCCCCAACATACCAGGTCCTAATCCAAACATATAGCTTTGTGTGGGAGCGCTGGTCTTTCTATTCATATGCTTGCTTTTTCCAGGTCACAGCAGGTCAGATTAATCTCTTGAAGCACCAGCTGAATAGCACAGTCTACATGGCCTTAAATTTAAAATGTGTTCCCACTGTTTGACTGAGCTGAGGGATCACACACCCTCACACTGAAATTCAGGAGATGGAAAAACAAGCCAGTGGAAGAAGGAAATCACATACGTGCTCCATGAAAAGAATTGGTGTTTATTTGTTTGTTTTTGCATGAGAAAACTCAGATTTCAAGGTGGCTACACAGGAGAAGCCAAGCACAACAGGTAAAGTACTAATCCTGAAAATAAATCCAGGCCAACCCAGTGAGGCATCTGTTCCGTTGTCCTATTAAAAATACTATTATAACCATGGGCTTCAGTCAAGCTGGTGCTTTTCCTATAGGGCATCACTTTTACTTTTAAGTTTCCTTCTTGATATTCCTATTGACCTTTACCTGAGAACCCTTCAAAAATAGCAAGAACATGTCCATCTATACATCAAATCAATTTTCATCGATACCTTTCATTTTTACATCACTCATATTTTCCACTGTATCTCTTCCTTCCCTCCACCCTCCCAGAGAGCTATCCCTTATAATGAAGAAAAAAAAATCGAGAGGAAAAACATTCAGCAAAACTGACCAATATAGTGACAAAATCTAGTATTACGTGCAGTGCTCTACACCTATAGTCTCCCACCTCTGCAAAGAAGTCGAGGGAGGTGCCTTCTCAAATCTCTTCTTTGAAATGGAGCAATTGAGACTCCAAGGACTAATCATTTAGTGTCACAGGAAAACTGCATGGAACAGGCTACTCTGGATGAAAGGGATAAATTATTCTCATTGGGCTTACACAAGGCTGATAGAAGATGAGTGATGGTCATGGTCCTGCTTGGATCTGAAATGATGCTTTATACCCATCATTGCTCTATTATGCTCAAAACACCCACCATTATCTACTCATTTCCTAAGGAATTCCCTCTCAACCCTCAAAGATCACAGTATTCCGAAACTAGAACCAGACAAGTGCTCAGAGGCCAACTAGTTCAACCTTTTCATTTATAGGTGAAGAAAATGAAGCCCAGTGAGGTTAAGTAATTTTCTCAAGGGCACATAGGGAATCAGCAACACAAGTGAGATTTGAGCCTGATTCTTTTGACTCTAGAGCCAGTATTCATTTTTAACTTGTAAACCTTTTTTCCAGTTACATGTAGAGATAATTTTCAACATTCATTTTTTTATGAGATTTTGAATTCCAAAATTTTCTCTTTCCCTCTCTTCCCTCTCCTCTTCCCAAGACAGCGAGCAATCTGATATAGGTTACACATGTGCAGTCATGTTAAACAGATTTCCATAGTAATCACATTATGAAAGAAGAAACAGAATAAAAGGGAAAAAAACCACAAAAAAAGGAAAAATTGTGTGTTTCAATCTGCATTCAGAATCCACAGTTCTTTCTCTGGGTGTTGATAGTGTTTCCCGTCATGAGTCTTTTGGAATTGCCTTGGATCACTGTATTGCTGCAAAGCACTAAGTCTATCACAATCAATCATTGCATAATGTTGCTGTTGCTGTGTACAAAGTTTTCCTGGTTCTGCACACTTTACCCAACATCAATTCATTTAAGTCTTTTCAGGTTTTTCTGAAATCTCCTTATAGAGCCAGCATTCTTTCTAGCATCCCACTAGCATTTAAGGCCTTCTCCATTTTATTTTCTACTCTTTAAAATCAAAATCTTCCATTCTGGTCAGACTGGTCTCCAGATTGTCTCAGATGCATGTCACAACACAATCCATGTCCAATTTTGTCTCTACAACTTCGCTCGAACTGTTTCCCTTTCTGTGATATCTTTTCCTCTCTTCTTGATATACCTAAGAACTATCATTCCCTTGAGATACAACTGAGGTGCCATCTCCTCCATGAAGTTTTCTCCAGTTCCCCAAGTCACTTGGGATCTATCTTTGATCTAATTATTAATGAAAAATGACTGATATTGGACTCTGATGAGGAAACAACATGACCATATTTCCTTGAGAACTAGAATCATGATGAATCTCTCCTTTCCTTTGCAGCAAACTCCCAAAGTCAATTGATATCTCACAGGTGCCCTGGGTCTCTTTGTGATACTACTTGTCAGGAATATAGAGTACATCATACTTTTCCACCTCTTCTTCTATGTGAAACTTACTGAACAGATAATGAAATACATCTCTCACCTCTCAATAGAGATGGGGCTATGGAAACAAAGCAGTGTATACATCATCAAACAGTCCCTATATCAGTTGTTTTTACTTAACTCTTTTATTATTATGAGGGAGAATTTAATGCTGGGGCTGTACTATATTCTGAAATCACTGCAATATAAACACAAAATATATAAATACAACTTATTTGTAAAAAAAATAATGATGATTCATCTCATTATATTTCGGAGCACCAGGCACTGTCTTCCTGCATGTGCTAAAGTGACCTTGGTGTCTTTGACTAATATTTGATTCTACTTTATATATCACCAATTATAATCTTTATCAGTTAGGGCCAAGACTTTTTTTCCCTTAGAACTATATCTGAGCCCTGAGTCTTGGAATGACTACAATGTTAGCAGATAAAATGGTCCCATAGTCCTTCCCAACTTAAAATGCTGATAAAGACAGGAAGACATGAGAATAGGAAGGCAGGCAGGTGGGCAGGCAAGAAGGAAGGAAGGAAGGAAGGAAGGAAGGAAGGAAGGAAGCATTTATTAAAGGTTTGCTATGTCTAAGTGCTAAGGATACAAGCAGAAATCAATCCTGGTGCTCATGGAGCTAATATTCTAACAGATACTAGAATTCATCAAACATTCCCAGGACAGAGAGAATAACTCTAGTTAGAGTCAATATGAGCATCCTGAATGGAGCAAGGGACCCCAGAACTGATCGGAGCTTTATGAAGTCATTGTCACTCAGGACTGTATCACTTCCTATTTCTGATAATGACTGTAGCATCTAACACGGTACTAAACATACAGGAGACACTTCCAAAGTACTTTGCTAAACTGAAGATTCCTTCTTATTCTGCCCTAAACTCTTCAGAATAAAGGCCCTCATTAGGCTGGAACAGCACAAACTCTTGTGCCTACAAATCACTGAGTCATCGATTTAGTACGGTGTCTCTGAGAACTCCAGATCTCCTGAATCTAATCAGAGAGCTAAAAGGGAATGATGGGGTCATCAAATCCAACCCACTTATCTTGTAGAGGAGGAAACAGACCTAGAAGTGACTCATTCAAGGTTCCACACCACATCGGTGGCAAAGCTGTGATGAATAAACACAGTACCTCTGCCATAGTGCCTCCCTAGGACCTGATTTGGAAAGAGAAAAGCCCAGGAGATGGTTTCCAAGTCTAGTTTGTGGAATTAGGCGATCTCCAAGCTCAAAATCTTAACCTCTGAGTCACTTAACAAGAATGTCTGGCCTGACACTGTATGTTCCCTTGTCTACACTGGGTGACTGGAGTGTTTTGCACACAGTATGGTGACACGCCTTGGCCATGAAGCTGAGGAAGGCAGTGGGATGTTGGGTCTGTGGATGAAAACTGGGCCAGGAAAGATTAGCTTGGAGAATTAAAATTCAAGTTTGCCCAACTTTCACTGGACAGAAGCTGCTAAAACTGCACTGTATCAGGATGGATGCTGGGCCTGCTGATAATAAATGCATAATTAATGAAACTTTAAAAGGAGAGTGGAGGTATCACAGCCATGGTGCAGAGAGCAAACCCGTCATCACAATAGGCAAGGAAAGAGAAAAGCAAAGACAAAGCTAAAAGGTAACCCATGGGTCCCTGGCCTTCAATCATTTTCTTCTGAAGCTCTATTAGAAGAGAAAATGACTCCATTTCTTTATGGATTTTATGTGGGCCCCCTTTTATGTGGGCCACTACTCTATTTTCTGGCCATGAAATTGTGACACATTCTGACACAGACATCATGCCTTTCTCCACTGGTAAGGACCAGAAAGTTGTCTTCTTCCTGTCATGTATCTTTAGAAATAACTGAGGACCCAGCCCTATCACAATAAGGCATCTAGAACTAATGATAGTTAGCATTTATATAGCATTTTCATGGTCGCAAAACATTTTACATATATTACTTCTTTTGATATTCACAATAATCCTGTGGTTATTGGGGCTGGAAGAGGTTAAAAGACTTGACTTATCCAAGGTCACATGATTAGTGTGTCTGGAGCAGGATTCAAACTCAGGTCTTCTGGACTCCAAGTCTAGTATTTTGGCCACTATATGACTGAGAGTTCAAACTGTGCTTAGACCAAACTCCATAATTCTTTGAGCCTCACTGGCCTTTTCAGTTTGACATTTCCATTTTGGAGAAAGAGGGTGAGATCTAAAACCAGATATTCTCTTAACTAGGCCCCTTATACCAAGGACAAGAAAGAAGGTTCAGTAAAGTCAGATACTGAGTTATGATTGCCAGAACTCACAAATCACAAGGAGTAAATCAAATTGTAAACTCTGGGGCTATCAAGCAAACCAGTCTACCACAGCATTCCCTCCAACCCTGCAGTGAGCTACCCTCCACTGCCCCTACAAACAGCAATGAAACGGTAACCATCCTCAAAGACACTCTGTAACAGAATGGTGTGGTGCCTGCAGGCATCGGGAGGAGGAGGAACCACTTCTCCACTTGCCTGATTCGAACAGCCCAAGTGGTATTTTATTTCCTCTCAAAAATATAAAAAAATCTCATGAAGAGTAAAGTAGTCTGGTCTTAGGGGGAAATAAAAGGAGAAAATCTTGCTTCTTACCCCTAGGAACAGAGCTCAGGGGTACATCATCTCCCTCTACTCTTAACTGGGGTTGAGGGGTAGTTATGATAAACCTTAAAAATAAACTTTTCTACCTAATAACATGCCTTATATTTACAGAGTATTTTTAACTTCTTAAAGCCTATGTACATCTATTGCTCCCATTTTACATATGCAGAAGTTGAATTTCTAGTATTGAATCTTGGGTAAGTAACTTGAAGTCTTAGAGTCATGAATAATGAGAGAGAGAGCGGGAAATTTGGGAAGTGATTAGTTTGTTAAGGAGAAAGTATTTAAGTATGTTTTCTCTCTTTCTCTCTCTTTCCACCCCTCCTGGACATAGTTAATATGGGAAATTATTTTATATATTTATAATAGATTTTTTTTCCTTTCTTTTTTAGTGTGTGAGAGAGGGAGAAGTGGAATAGAGACATGAAAATAAAATTGATTTTTTAAAAAGATGGCGTTGGAGAATGATATGGTTTCTGAATCATAGGTTAAAATAGAGGAATGATGGTATCTTGGTCAGGGATGGGGTGCATCTAAGTGTGGAGTATATCTAATAACATCTATCAAGCAATCAACATGAACTTATTACTGTGCTAGGTGCTTGGAAGACAAATTGAATTAGTTAAACAATTTCTACTCCCAAAGCATTTGCATTCTAATAAGGGAAAAAACAAGAGCACATATAAAGTGAAAAATACAAATAAATACAAAGTAACATTAGGAGAGCAGAAACAGTTGAGAGGGAAGCTTCCTGTTGAAAGTAACTCTTGACTTTAAAGGAAAAGAGAAATGAGAAAGGAGTACATTTCAGGCACGGGGGACACTCAGTGCAAATGTATGGTGATGGGAAGTGGATGGTCATGGGAGAAATAAAGAGAAGGCCAGTTTGGCTGGATTGAAGAGTCCAGGACAGGGACTAAAATTCAATGAGCCTGGAAAAATAAATTGGAGCCAGCTTGTGAAGGGTTTTAAATTCTAAGAAGTTTGCCCTTAAGTCTAAAAACAATGGGAAGGTACTAGAATTCATTGAGTAGAGAAGGGATGAGGTCAGATCTGTGTCTAAGGAAAATTACCTTGATTGCAATATGGCTAGTGGACTGAAGTAGACAGAGTCTTGGAGAACAGAGACCAAGTAGGAGGCCATTGTAATTATTTAGGTGACAGGTGATGTGGACAAAAAGCAGGAGCTCCAGTGTAAGGGGTTTTATACATACACATAAACATATACATACATATACACATATGTACATACATATACATAGAAACATGTGTGTGTGTGTGTGTGTGTGTGTATATATATATATATATGAGGTGGAAATCACAAGGTTTGTTAACTGAGTGGGATGAGGGAGAATGAGTAGGTAAGGAAAACATCAACATTCCAAACCTGGGAACCCAGGAGGAAGATTGTGTCTTCGGTAGAAAAAGTGAAGTTTGGAAGAGGGGTGGTTTTGGAATAAAAGACAATGAGTTTTGCTTTAGCAATTTCAAGTTTGAAATATCTCCAGGATATTCTGTATGAAATGTACAATAGGTATTTGGTGATGTAAGACTGAAACTCAAGGAAGAGACTGGGGATGGATATATAGTGGGAGTTATCTGCATAGAGGTGATATTTAAACATACGAGAGCTGATGTGGTCACTAAGAGAGAGATTGTAGAGAGAAAAGAGAAGGGTCCTAGGAAAGGGAAGAGACATAAGGGAGAACATCTTAAGGGAAGGGGAGGGTCTATTGAAGATTGCCTTTAAAGATGAGGGAGATGTGGGCATGTTTGAAGGCAATAGGAAATGAACCAACAGAGAAAAAGAGGTTGAAAATTCAAGAGAGGGAATGGCTAAGAGCAGGTAGGTGGTGCAGTGGATAGACCACTGGCCCTGGAATCAGGAGGACTTGAGTTAAAATTCAGCCTCAGTTACTTGAGAGAAAGAGAGGTAATGATTAAAGTTTCAATCTGCTAGAGAGAATGGGAAGGAAGGAGAGTATTAATGTAGAATGTGGTGTTGGCCTTAGCAGGCAGAAAAGCCACCTTGATGAAAGTGACTGAGAGTGAGCAGGAGACACTAGGGGATGATATGAAGGGATTTTGAGGTAAAGACAGTGGGGGAAAGGGAAACTCACTTTAAACACACTTTAAATTTTCTCAGTAACATAATAGGCTAAGTGCTCATAGCAGAGCAGGATGGGGGGCAAGGGGAGAGACAAAAATGAGAGCAGGGCAGTCCTGAAGAGAAAAACGGTCTGAAAAAACCTTTCGTGGGGTATGAAATATGGAAGCAATTAAGGAAGCATTTAAAAATGACCTTTTTCCATGAGGCCCCCAGCTGAAGTTGGAGAACATGAATTTATAATATACCTGGTCAGGAGAGTTATATGACTTCCTCAAGCTCCCGTCAACAGTTACTGCATAGAAGTGGAAGGCTTGGATCATGTGAGAAATCCAGGGCTAAAGTTTGGCAAGACATGAATGCAGATAGGACAAAGGGACATGGGCTCAAGAGAAGAGGGTAGTACAGAGTTGAATAGAGTCAAGACTGAAGAGGGAA
This sequence comes from Potorous gilbertii, assembly GCA_028658325.1. Classification (NCBI taxonomy): domain Eukaryota; kingdom Metazoa; phylum Chordata; class Mammalia; order Diprotodontia; family Potoroidae; genus Potorous; species Potorous gilbertii. The sequence goes on from CM053769.1 coordinate 368,912,937, forward strand.
GAAGGTGAATTCAGCAGTACTAAGGAGCAGAAGGCGTTGGAGGTCTTAACAAGGGTGAAGAATGGGTTGAGGAAGGGTGAGGCATAGGGGACACTACAGCCATAAGAAGTTATAGTTAAATAAAGGAATATCAGAATTTTAATTGAGAAGTAGAAGACTTGTAGGTGACAGTGGGATCTAATGTGTGACCATCCCAAAGTGTGGCTGAGATGAAGTGATGAAGTCATGGAATTTAAGGAGACTGAGGATTTGGGATTTTAAGAAGTTTGAGGGAGCATTAACTGATGCTGCAGCTGGCACTGGATCAGCTCTGGCATGCTGCTGCTGCCATTCCATGGGCAGTAAAATGTATGTGTCAAGTCTTATCTTGAAATATTAATGAAAAGAATCTGAAGTCAAAAAGGGAGAATGAAAGAAGTACTTACATATATCCATCAAATTAGATAACCATAGATAAAAAATATTTATTTAAAAATATAAATACATAAGAGGGATAATGCAAAGATGCCCAGAAATTCACAGAACCCAAAATTCAGAAGGGCCAGCAGTACAACTTTCAGATGCAGATTTTTATACACAAATGTATGAAGCACAAGTAATAAGCAAAGTCAATTAAAGATCCTAATACGATGAGGTATGTTTGACTTTACCATTATCCCTATATTTCATACCTGGAAAAATCATCACATGTACTGAGATGAGGAATTCAGTAAATGGACCACAAGTCTGGCATGGAGATCTGATAGAACAGTGATAAGGGACCCAGAACTCTGCTTAAAGAAGAGTAGTTAATTTCTTAACAATAATTTCATCCATTCAAACATAGTAGTGTCAATGAGAAGGATTACTATTCTGGACCTGATTCTCATTAGCAAAAAAAAAAAACACATTACTTTGCTTGTTGAAGCAAAAATGATGAGAACTTTTGGGGAGGGGAGGGTTAGGAGGATACTGATGACCATGCAAAATTACAATTTGAGACAATGAATTAAAAGAAAGCTAAGCATAACCTTATGTGAACCCTAGGACTTGGGACAAGCAGATTTCAAAGAGTTTAAAGAAAGGATGAGTAGAATCCCATGAATAAAACCCATACATGGAAAGTCAGCCTAAGAGGAACGGAAAGTTCTGAAGAATGAGAATCTTTAGATATAGAAAAAATTCTGGTGTATAAAATGAGGGAGTTGTCTAAAAAGAGACAGACGTGGATATAAAGGGGATTCATTGATCAACTTAGCTTTTTAAAAGGTTCGTATAGAAGATGGAAGCAAGATCAGACAATGAAGTTTGGACATCAAAGGGCAAATTGTTGGCATAAGGAGCACTAAAGCTCAGAATGTGCTTGGGCTAGTGAGCAAGGCTGATGACACCAACAATCACCACAACAAAACAGATTTAAAAACATCCTGGAGAGAAGAGGCATCAAAGGAAAGACAGAATCACTGCTCAGGGTGAATGAGATGATAATGATGAATTGTCATTTTGCTTGTTTTATCTGTCAAGAAACCTTTGCCATTTTTGGAATGTAAAAAGCAGAACAAATAATTATTGCTAGGAGTGGAGGTTTATGGTAAATTGGAAGCTATTAAGAAAGCACCCAATGATTCAAGTCAATACACTCCAAAGTTCTGAAAGCTCTTACAGATACGATTTCTGAGCCATCACCAGTGATCTAAAAGATTGCAAAGAATTAGAAAAGTGCTAGGGGACTGAAAAAGGACAATTTTCAAACAGAGAAGTCTCAATTTTCCAAAAGGGAAGAGTCAGCTTGACTTTGATCCCTGGTAAAATTCTAGAACACATTATTAAAAGGACATATAGAAAAGGATAACATAACCACAAAGAGCCATGTCATATCAACCTATTCTTATCTCCTCTTTCAACAATGTAGTTATCCTTGTTGGTGGGGTACTATAGACATGGTTTACCTAATTTTTGTAAAGTATTTGATAAAGTGTCTCATGTTTCAGAGTATGGGCCAGACAATAGTAGATTTAGGAGAGTTTGGAACTGTTTGAATTGCCAGGCTAAAAGAGTTATTAATGGCTGAATGCCATTTGGGTAGGATATCCCCAGTGGATTGCCACATGGAACTTCCCTTGGCCCTGGGTGGCTTCACACTTATTTATTTGTTCATTCATTCATTTATTTGTTTATTTACATTTGTGACAATTATTTGGCTAAAAGGAATTTTTTTAATCAAATTTACAGATGATAAAAGTCTAGGAGGAATAGTTAACATATTAGATAAAAGAGTCTAAGTCCAAAAAAGATCTTGGCAGATTAGAAAATTGATCAAAATCTAATAAGATGAATTATAAAAGGACAAATGTAAAGCCTTATAGTTGGATTCCAAAATTCAATTTATCCAAGATTAGGGAGTCAGTCCAATGCTGAAACAGCTGGGGGTCTAAAAAAGTTCTATAAGGATTTTAGTGGACTGTAATATGTCAACAAAATGATATGATAATCAATAAAGGATAATGTGATCTTGGGTGGCATTAAGAGAGATACCCTATCCAAAAGCAATGGAATAACTATACTATTACACTGCCTTTAATGAATGAATGAATGGAGTGAGAAAAAAGAATATATTAAAATACTTACGATGTGTCAAGTACTAATCTAATTATCAATCATACAAAGAGAAAAATAGTACAATCCCTTCTCTCAAAACGCCCATATTCTAATGATAGGAGGTGGAGGGGTAGGAGGACTCACATTGGAAATCTAAGCTACAAGCATGATGAAAAGATTTCATGGTCAAAAGCAGTAATATAGACAGTGAAACATATTTTAAAGTATCATTTCCACAAATAGAACTATATCACTTTTTGATGTTGAGCCATTTGATAAGACTTCAGTGGTAAGCACTTTCTTTTTTGAGCCTTTGGTAGCAGTGGGGCTGCTGAAGAGGTGTGTGTGGGGGTGGAGTACACCAGCTGCTTTAAGATGGCAGTCAACTGACTAACAATACAGTTTAGGCAGTGGCATTTAGTCAGGGCCTTTTCTCTGCAGAGGACAGGTGATGGCTGTGGTTACTGGACTAAAAGCAGAGCCATTTTATTGCTATTCTCAGGGCTTTGGGACTTACTTACTCATCCATGGAAGTTGGTCAGCAGTGGTATTGGTAGTGATTGGGATAGTGGCCCATATCTTATGAGAGATATCTCATGAGAGACATCTAGAGAAGAATGTTTAATTCTCCACACCATATTTCAGGAATGACATTTAAAGCTGGAGTGGCATCCAGAGAATCCCAGACAAGGATTGTAAAGGACATTTAGTGTAGAGAAGAGAAGATTTGCTCAGCAGTGGTTGGGGAGGACATGATCACTTTCTTTGAGTATTTGAAGGGATGTCATATAGAAGAGTAATTAGACGTCCTCTGTTTCAGAAGACAGAACAGGGAACAACTGAAAAGGGCTCCAAAGAGATGAAACTCAGCTTAATGTGAAGGAAGGACTTCTTAACTATTTAAAAGTGTTTAACTATCTGAAAGTAGAAGGAACAGCTGCAGATTCCAAGTTTCCCCTGCACTCAGGGTCTTCATACAAAAAAAAGCTGGATAAGTATTTGTCATGGATGTTGTGGAAAGAATCCTTATTTGGCTACTGCTTAGGCTAGAGAATCTGTGAGTCTTGTTTAGACCTGCTTAAGTTTCCACAGCTGGTCAGTGATAGAACTGAAATTAAAACTCCAGCCTCCAGACTCCCAGCCTCCTCCACCCCCCACTCCATGCTATCTACTAGACTATGTCTAATCCCCATAGCAGCAGTAAGACCTCTAGAAGCCAGGTGCTAATGTTTGGTTAGTAGAACCTTCTTGGGGTGAGGACAAAGGTTTTCTTTTCAGTATTCCAAAGGCAACAATCTGGATTTCACTGCTAAAATGAAAGTATTGACTTTACCTTCTCCTTCTCATTCTCCTCATCTTGCTTACCATTTATGCAAACTTCTCACCTGTCTCTCTATTCATCCCAGAGGCCCTGGGGTGGTGAGATTAGCCCCCTAATTTCTTAGAGGCTTCATGCCAAGGTCCTTGGATAAGCACAGAACACAACATTATGGAAAGGTTTGCTTGCCACCAAGTTGCACAGGGGATTTTAATTGTAAATCATCTTTCAGTGTCTGCCCATGACTGCCTTTACAGCCTTAATGAATGTAAAATGGGAGAAAATGATGCATTTTTCAAAGGCGGAATCTACTATGACACTGCACACTTAGCATCTTCTGTGTTGATATAAATTCAGCACCAGATCCATTAGAGTTACCATTTGCATACTCTGCTCAGTTAATGACTCTTCAATCAAGTATGCTCTGCCTGAACCTGAAAACCTCCTCATTTCCCACCTCACCACTCACTGGAGCAGAACTCCGGAGGCAGCCTTCTTGTCTGCCTTCTTTGGGCACTGAGTGGAGCACTAAGTCAACAGAAATACATTTAATCTGATGGGCAAATTCCAAAGGAAAATGGCATAAAATAAGAGAATGAGCAAAGAATTACAGATTTAGAGATGGACATAACTTTGGAGGTCATTGAGTCTGAGGCTCTCATTTTACAGATGAAGAAATGGAGGAAAGACAAGGTTAGCAACTTTTTTCTCTTCCTTCCTTCCTTCCTTCCTTCCTTCCTTCTTTCCTTCCTTCCTTCCTTCCTTCCTTCCTTCCTTCCTTCCTTCCTTCCTTCCTGTATGCCACCTAGGAGCTTTGGAAGAAGCCACTGGGTGGGGAGGGTGGAAGGGAATGAGGGTGTGCAGATGTTAAAGAGCTAAATCTGTCCCCCTCTAATACTCACCTGGAATTCAAAGTTTGTATTCTCTAGAAACTTCTGATTCATGGTTTCTGCAAACTTGTTGATGGCCCTCAGGAAGACCCTAAAAGAGGCAGAAATTTCATCAGTATTTAGCTCACTGTAAAATAGATGCTATGTGCTTCTTAGGAAGACCTCCTCAAGGCCATGTTTCAGCTCTATGTGTTCTTGGTTCTTCTCCTGCCTGTCTGATGACTTCTCCATCTCCTCTGCTGTATCTTTTTATCCCTGTCAAGTCCCTAACTATGAATGTCTCTCAAAGCTATATCTTGGACTCTTTTTATCCTTCTTCTCCATGTTCTCACTTGGCAATCTCAACAGGTCCCGTGGGTTCAATTGTCATCTGCATGCTGATGATTCTCAATTCTATATATTGAGTTCCAGGATCTTTTTCTGAGTTTCAATCCTGTATTTCCAAATGCCTATCAGATATTTTAAAGGGGATATTCCATAGGCATCATAACATGTCCAAAAAAAAAATTTCATCTTTCCTCTAAAACCTTCCCTTCCTTCAAATTTCCCTATAAATTTTTTTTCTTTTTCTTTTTAAATTTTAGACTTGAATACTAAAACAGTTACATAATAAGAAAATAAACATATAATGAACTTAAATATTAAAACAAATGTAAAATAAGAAAAGAAAAAACGTCATGTGCACAGCAAAACATAAGAGAGGATTCAACATATAGCAATAAATTTCAATTTCAAGAAAGCCTATATTTTAAATACCACCAGTTGTGTTGAAAGTTGTCCATCTTTTCATGTTTCCTTTTGTTCTCTGCTGTATACCTTTTACTTTGTTCTTTTTCTCCCCTTCTCCCCCTTTCTCCCTTGCCACAATTAAGAATTGATATATGTATATAGATATTGATATATATACACACATACATATATATATATAAGTATATAAACATATACTTTCCCTAAGGAATTCTAGTCCTAATCTTTGCTTGTATATTTGTGTGTATTTCTTATTTCTTATCCCTTCCGATTCCTCTACTTTACCTCTACCTGTGACCTTGCCCTCCTATTACTTAGGTTACCCCCCAACAATCTCTTTCTTAGCCTCCCTTTTTATTTTTTATTTTATTTTATTTATTCCCTCATCCTTCTCTCTAAAGCTCTCCCTTATCCTCCCATTCCCATTCATGTAAAACACCCTTCTATATTCTCTTTTAACCTATTCCCTCACCCTCCCATCTAAAGATCCCTCCCTTGTCCTCTCCCCGCTCCCTATCCCCTTAGAGTTTTATTTCTTTCTAAATTTAGAAGACTTTTATCCTCTTCTAGATGTATATGTATTGTTCCCTCTTGAACTCATTCCCGATCAAAGTACATTTCCAGAACTAACAGCTCTCCTTTCCCATCCAATTCCTTCCCTATAACTCTTAAGGGAACAATCATATTCTAAAGTTTCCCAGATTTGCTACCTCCATGTCCTCTTCAACTCCTCAGTCCTACTTACCCCTATTTCGAATCCCTTGCCAAATCTTGCCATTTCTTCTTTCACAATAAGCTATTCTATATGTCCCCTTCTCCCTACTCACACAGCTGCCCTAGATCAGGACCTTATTGCTTCTCATCCGGTCTGACCTATGACAATCAGCTTCTAATTAGAATTCTTGCCTCAAGTCTCTCTGTATACCAATTCTTCCTGCATACAGCTGCTATAGTGGTTATCCTAAAGGGTGAGTCTGATCATGTTAGCTGCCTCTGAGTGAACCCTTGTAGCTTCCCATTACTTCCAGGATCAATTATGTCCTGAACTTGTCATTTAAACCTTCCCCTCTTAGCTTAGTATTCTTTTTCTGTATTTCCCCTGCATATATTCTGTATGTATATCCTCTCCTGTATCTTCTCCATTCATCTCCCCTGTATGTTCATATTTATTTATATGTTGTCTACCTCCTTCCTTCCTCCCCTCAAACTTCCAAAACTGCTTCAGTACAAGGATGGTTTTTGTGGTTTGGTTTATTACTATTTTTTTTTTGTATCTATCCCCAGCTCTTAGCACAGTGCCTGGCTTACAGTAAGTGTTTAACAAATGCTTGTTGATTGGTTAAGAAGCAGAGATAGTAGGATGTATAGAATCAGTGCCTCCTCCTCGCAGTCACAGGAACCATGGAAGGGATGATGCACAATCAGGGAGAACTGCACACTCTAAGCATACCTGTGAGGCAGGGTCAGAAGCACTTGGATGGTTTTTCCCTTGATCTGTGCTTTCATTCAGGTCACCACTGATCTCCATGTAGGAGAGAAAAGTGTCAGACTGCCACCATTTCACCAAATACCCTCTCCCCATGTACTGAATCTGGATGAAAGTCTACGAGAAACATGAAGGAAGAAGTACAGTCTCTCACCTCATGGAGTCCCCAATACAACAAACAAAAAGGAGCCCCTACTCTTGAAGATCTTCCCGTCTACAAAGTCTAATGCAGATTCTACCCTCAGGAAAATTCTCCTCTAATGGACAAGACAGTCAGTGTCCTTATCTTAAGGAAATTACAAGTCCAGAGGACGATAATGTAAAGTCAAACACACACACACACACACATGCACGCATGCATGCACATGAACAGACAAAACAACACAGACAAAAAGGACATATGTAAGAAAATATACAAAGGAGTAAACAGTAGAATGGTACAATGGGGTAAAAATTATTGTCTCCGAAATTACAGGACATGAGTTCAAACTATACTTTTGATGCACACCTGTGTGACCATGGAAAAATTAGTCACTGAACCTCAGTTTCCTCATTTATAAAATGATAGACTTGAGGAGTTTAGATGATATTGATAATCCTATGGTCCTAAGAAAGCTAATTTTGCAATCCCAGGAATTATATCCACTTGGGCTAAGAGGGTGTGGAACAATGGGAATCAATGCAGTACTAGTCAGAGATGGCAGAACACTGGTCTCACAGTCCTCTCCAAAGCCTCAGAACATCTTCCTTCTAAGAATTTCTCCAAAAATAGACTGTCTGGCCTATAGAGCAAAAGAGCTGGGGGAGCAGGGGGTGGGGGAGGGAGCCAGTGGCTTCAGTGCCCTGCAGGGAGCTGCTGGTGGTTTCTAAGGGCTCTTCCCACCCACACTTGCAACGGACAGCAATATTTCATTTAGCCCCTGACAGCACTGGGAATCTCCCTCAGTTTGCAATGCAGGCGTAATTGCTGGGGCCTTGTTTGCTTGGTGCCACTTGGGAAAGTAGAGCATAATCAATCTTGCCAGCTGTAATTCACTGCACGTACAGGCCACTGTCACCAGGTTATAGCAATGTTCTCATCTTCACTGTGCTGCTGCTCACAATGGACAGTTGTATAGTAAGATCTCCTTGTTACTGAAAATCTGATGATAATTCTTGATTTTCAGTGTTGGGGTGGGAGGTGGGGGAGGATCATCTACTTTGTGGATTACTTATTGCAAAAATTCTCCAACCAACCAAGCCCTATGTGATCCAGCCTAGTAGAAAGGGAAAAATAATTGATTCTATATTAGATTCTAGTCCCAGTTCAGGTACTTTCTATGTAAAACTACACTTCTCTAGAGATTAGTTTCCACATTCATTTTTTTTCCCTTTAAACTTAAGTTAATTGCTTTTTTTCCCTGAAAGTCTGGGTCTCCCTATCTTACCTAGGCTGAAAGTACAGAAGCAATCAACTGCCTCAGTTTTACCGTTGATAAAGCATGGGAGGCCCAACCCAGCTCTGACAGAGGCCATCTCAGTCTTCATTTTAGCCCCTCCACTCTGGAGAGTTCACCACACTAATGCTGGTCTTAGTGAAAACACTTGATTTTCCTAGCCTCCTTGTGATCACAATGCGGGAACTCAAGAAATTTCTCAGCCTCAGCCTTCCTAGTACCAGGGATCATAGGCATGTCCCACCACACATAACTAGTTCATTTGTAAGAGTTCATCTAGTCTAAGTCTCTTCTTTTACAAAAAATTTTTTTTAATCTGTAGTAAAGAGAAGTAAAATATCTTGCCCAACAGCACATAGTAAGTTAGTGCAACCCAGGCTCCCAATTCAAAACTCTGTCCCCAGCACCATCCATTGTTCATACTTCTTTAAAATCTGCCTTCCAAAGCCAAATGTACAGACAGATAGAAAGACAGATAAACTTCAGAAACCAAAGTAAGGTGATCTGGAAACAAACATCGGGTCTGAAGGAGAGCAAGGCTGAGCGAATGCAGAAATAAAATCTAGTAAAATCCGTCACTTGTCAGCTTGTCACAGTGTGAGATTTCCATGGCTCTGCTATTCCACAGTGGGTTAATATGCCTTTGAACATGTATTCCACCCCACCCTCCCTTAAAGATCAGTTATCTGATTCTCCAGAGGGTCCTGTATTGAGAGCCTGTCATTTTCTGTCCAAACATATCGAGTATCTCTGATGCGATACCAAAATGAGGGGTTTTACACCCTCTGTGGCAGGAACAATGATATCAGCAGGCACCATAGCACTCATTACTCTTGCTGTCAATCTAAACCTGTCTCTGAATCTCAGAGGCAGGTCCAGTGGCCCAAGAAACTGAGCTGCTGGTGATAGAGCAAGCTGGGGGTGGGAAGAGAAAGGTTCCTGTACAAGCCTCAAGCGCCCACACTACCCCATTCTGTGAGCCAAAAATCTCGTTCAACTTCAGGCTTATCTTTTTGGACTCTGAAAAACAGGCTTCCCTTCCTTCCCCACACCCAACCCCATCCCCACCTCCACCAAAGTATTATACTCCCAGCATGGGCAGATGAAATGTATGATAGTAGTAACTCACATTTATATAGTGCTTAAAGGTTTGCAAATTATTTTCATACATTATCTCATTAGATCCAGTGAAGTAGGTATTATAATCCCCATTGTACAGATAAGGAAATTGAGGCTCGGGGAGTTTAACTGCTTTGTCAAAGGACACACAGACGATAAGTAGCTGGGATGAAAACTGAATCTAGGTCTTCTTGGCTTCAGGCCCAGAGTGGTGTCCACTATACCATGCTGCTTTAGGATATATGTAAGCCCCTGGTACCTCTTTGGCCTTCAATGGAGTTTATGATTTCATCTAACCAGGTCCTATCTCTCCCAAACTCTATAGACTTTTTTTTTCATTTTGCATCATTCTAGGCTAGGTTTTTGTTAAAGTATATGGTTAATGTTCTAGAGTCTTTTAATATTCCATGGACATCAGGACAATATATCTATCATTCTTCACTTTTCCTGCAAATCAAGCAACCAATCAAGTATTTATTAAGCACCTCCTATTTGCCAGGTATTGTGCTAGATATTAAGGACACAAACACACAAGTGAATAGTCCTGTCTTCAAGGAGCTTACATTCTGTTGGGGGAGACAATACACACATTACATAATTATATAAGGAATAAATGTACACAGAATAAAGTCAGGGTAACAACCCCTTCTGCTCCTGCATGTCCTTACTGGCATATTTTATACCCCTTTTTGCATGCAAACCTTTGTTGGTAATAGGTGGCTTATACACTTTGTTCATCTTTCCATTATCTTTTGCTATTGAAGAATATGGACAAATGGAAAGAGAAATATTGCTAATTTTATCAATAAAAATAATTTGATGATGAACAAAGTATTTTCAAAATTGGAAGAAACTTATGAATCATCGTCTATTCCCTCTCATTTTATAATCTATACAGAAAGAAGTTGAGGCCCAGAAAGGTCAAGTGGACTTGCTCAAAGTTTTAGTTAAAGACAAATTCAATGGATAGAAAAAATCTAGCAACCTATAGCACATCAAGCTGAGAAAAGGATAGAGAAAAAAGACAGACTCTGGTTAGAAGCTTTTGTTGTTGTCACAATGGACAACTAAGTACATTGTCTTAGACAAGTTTCACCAAATTTCTGTTTAATCAATTTGTGTATAGTTTACATATGAGCTCCTTTTGCCACCAACATGCTGCGTGATTTCAACAAGTCACTTTTTCTATTTGGACCCTGATGCCTTCATCTATCCAATGAGAGAGCTACACTATTGGAACTTTAAGATGCCCTACTGAATTCTTCCTTGGGAGTCCACACTGCAGAGCATTTTATAGACAACATGATATCATGAGGTAGAAGCCACAGACATGGTTCAAGATGGGGCTGTCCCATTCCTAGAGCAAATGACATATATCAAGGGATTTACATATCCCAAGAGGAAAAGGAATAGTTCTTTTACCAAGAGGTAAAGGAATGAGTGAACACTCCATTTAGAGAAAATGTGTTACATGTGTGGATGAATATAAATAGACAAGTACTAATTTTCTGTTCTAAACACAGCTCCCTCTTACTTGTACAGCAGGAGGGCTTAAAACAGATGCATGTAACTATAAAGAAACAGCAACACATATTGTATGCTCCCAAGGAGATGTAAGATTCACTTTATTAAGATGAGAGATATACAGATGGAAGAAGATAAACATGCCTCTCAAGGTGAGCAGTACCATTCTGGGAAGAGCCTAGGGTCTGCTGTCTCCTTCTTTGCATCGCACTCTGATTGACTGGGTCATTGGATTAAGTGCCACCATTTTGGAGCTCATCTAGTACAACATCTTCATTTAAAAGATGAGGTAACTGAGTCCCAATCAATCCATCAAGTATTTATTTTTGGAATATTGCTTTTCAGTTGGGTCTCACTCTGTGACCCCTTTTGGGATTTTCTTGACAAAGACACTGGAGTAGTTTGTTACTTCCTGCTCAACTCATTTTGCAGAGGAGAGCTCTGAAGCAAATGAGACTAAGTGACATGTCCAGGGTCACACTGCTGGTAAGTGCCTGAGGCTGGATTTGAATTTAGGTCTCCCTGACTCCAGGCCCAACACGTCATTTACTATGCCACCTAGTTGCCTGAGAGTTTAATACGTACAAAGAACACAAAGAAAAGAAACTGCCTCTGCCCTCAGGGAGCTTACATAATAGTGAAAGAGTTGGCATAGGGGTGTGTGTACTTATATATAATACATATAAATGCTTATTTAATTAAGTAGTATATATCATAATTATGATGTATGATAAATTAATGAAAAATAAATTAAATAAATATTTGAATATAAGCTTGGAGGGAGAAAGCATTAGCCGCTGGAAGGATTAGTAAAGCCTCATGCAGAAGGAGACTCCTGAGAGAAGCTTTGAAGCAAACTGGGGATTCAAAGAGGCAGAGGGGAAGAGGGGAAGCACTCCAGGTATAGAGGACAGCCAGGCTGCACCAAGGTATGGAAGTAGGGGGTGGAGTGTGATGTATGGTGAACAGTCAGTCTGTCTGGACTGTGCAGAGCATGAAGGGAAATTATGAAAAATTACGCTAGAAAAATACCTGGAGAGGTAGATTGGGGCACAGAGGTGAAAGGTGTTATATGCCATGCAAAAGTGTTTGCCTTGACCCTGAACAAGGGAGGTGACTTTTGTCCAGAGTCGTGTAGTCAGTGAAAAGGAAGAGTTAGTGGGGAAATACAGGTCTCCTGACTTCAGCTCCAGGACTCCTTATTCTTCCTCTTTCCCTCTCTGGGCTCTCTGAGAGAGGGGAAAGGTGGTGGTTGATCAGGTTGACTTTGCTAAACTAAACAGAGAGCAGGAGACAGTGATGTGCTGAGCTGGTCTGTGAAGAGCTTTCAGTCTTCACCTTGAGGAACAGAGGGAAGGAGGGAAGCCATAAGCGGTTTGCTTACCGCACACACAGCAGCCTGGGTTACAAAAGGGGATACAGTGAATCAGCAGATCACATCTCTGAAAACAGCAAGTGTCACTGAGGTGGCTCAGTTCCAGCTGCCCTCACAAAACCTCCCTTGTAAATAAGTATTCTAAACTGGGATTCATTGGGAGTTAGGCAATCCCTTGGAGGCCAGAGTGGGGTGGGGGCTGGGGGCTGCTTTGGCTGGACCTTAAAACCCTGCAATTCCAGTGCTACCACAGCACGTGTGACATACTGACGGAGTACACCAGACCTCCTCACTTGGCTCAAACCCTCCATCTTCCCAGAAGCCTTCTCTGACCTAAGTATTTGGAAAAAACATCTCTGGACCCCTGTGGCATGTATGTGCACCATCTTGTTTTGTTTATCTTTCATGTGTATGTGCTCTCTCTCCAACTTGACTGTAAGTGTCTTGAGGGTAGGACTTGGGCTTGCTTTGCTCTATATTCCTCATGGGGCCTCATGTAGGCAGTATTGTGTAGTGGAAATAATACCACATGTAGAACCAGAGGTTCGAATCTTTGCCCTAGTATTTACTACTGTGCACCCATGGAAATGCTATTGAAACTTGTCTGAGCTTTGGAAGGAGAAGGTTGGGTCAGTTGACCTCTCAGATCTCTCCTACCTCTAAATCCAATGTTCACCATAGTAGAAGCCAAATAAATGTGTAGTGTTTTCTTTTGAATGTTTTATGAATATTTGTAAATACACTAGCATTTCGAATGTCCTGCCAACAATTACAATTACAATGTCCTGCTAGAAAATCTGGATGATTAAGCCTCATAGGGGAAAAGAAGTTCACATGGAAATTTGGTTCCTTTAAAACATTTAAAATAACGTGACCATTACAAAATAGCATTGCTCTCAAACGTTCCAGGAGGTTGCCTGTCGCTGACAAAAAGCCCAAGGAAGTAGAGATTTTTGTTCATGTATCACCATTTCTACCTATATATGGAAGTGAGAAAAAAAGTGCCATTCCCACACCCTTCATAAAAGAGCATGTGCCCTCTGTGTCTGTGTAACCCTTCTATCCTCTGCCTCCCCTCAGGTACCCTAGCACCCAAGGAACTCAGAGCGAGGAGGGTTAGAGGAATATAGTCATTGGGAAGTGAGGAGGAAAGAAACAAGCAGATGTGTCACGCATGTGCTGAGTACTTGACAGTATTATCTCATTTGCTCCTCACAAGAATTGTGTCAGGGAGGTGCTATTATGATTCCCATTGGACAGTTGCTGAAACTGAGGAAGGCAGAAGATAAGTAACTTGCCTAGGATCACATAGCTAGTAAGCGTCTAAGGACAAATTTGAACTCAGGTCTTCCTGACTCTGGGCCCAGTTTGCTGTCCACTGAGCTCCCTCAGTGTCTCTAACAAACCACTTTGTGGTCATGTTGTGTTGTGAAGTTTGAACCAATTACACATTATAAAAATTTACACATTGTGTTGTGAGATCTACATCATGTACACAAATGAATAAAACCATGGTCACAGATCAGTTTTCATTTGCGTGTTTGTCTATTTATTTCTAAGAGGAGAGGGAGACATGAGAGCATAAGATAACAGGTGAGTCAGAGGATATGTCTCTGTCTCCTGGCAGGAAAGAATACCTTCCACATTGACATGAACTGGCAGAATGATAGAACATAGAACTAGAAGTCAAGAGACCCAGGTTTCGCCAGCTTTACTACTAACTCTTCCCCTCAGTGGACCTCAGTTTCCCCATATATAAAATAAGGAACTTGGGCTAACTCCCTTTCAGTCCTTTGAAAAGTCAAAAGTCATATTATGAAAATGCAGGTATAGGGATATGACCCCTGACTTTATTGGTGTATGGCACTCCCGAAGGAGGACGTTCCTTCCACTGGCATAATGGACAGTGTTGACCACAGGCAAGAGAAATACATCAGTTCCGATTTCAGATATTTACAAGCTGTGTGAGCGTGGGTAAATCCTTTCATCTCTTTATGCTTCAGTTTTCTCATTTGTAAAGTGGGGGCACTAATAGCGCGTAATTCCCAAAGTTGTTGTAAAGCTCAAATGAGACAACTATATGTAAGGTGCTTTGCAAACCTTACGGTGCTGCATGAACGTAAGATTTTATCATTATTTTTTGCAATTCACAGTCCTAAGGGTCGTCTCCCCCACCCCCCGCATACACACCCACAGCTCGGGCTGTACTCCTGAGAAAACACAATTTCTCTGACTGCTCTTAACATAGAAACTTAAATGCCTGGCATTTTCTTAAGAGATACAAATGTTTCCACTAGGGAGAAGATTCCAAGTTCTTAGATTTCTTTGAAAATTCAACGTAATGGGAATTGGAGAATATGTACAAAGGTATCACAAAACATAGACCAATGGGCCTCAATACGTGAGCTCTGGGAGTGGTCTGGGAGATCTGTATAAGCCTCATCTCCAAACCACTTTTGCCTTGGTTTTCCTAATAAAGTCCTTTTATGGATGAGCCTGAAGGGGAAATTGGCTGCTTGGCTATGGATCTTATAGGTGAGGCTTGAGTTCTTTTCCTTTTGTACCTCCAAACTTAAGGCTCAAGGAAGATATAGGCTGCTTGTGACTTCCTTATGGAAACACTCTCTCTGTCTCTCTGTCTCTCTCTTGTCTCTGTCTCTCTGTCTGTCTCTCTATCTCTCTGTCTCTCTCTCTCTCTCTCTCTCTTTCTGTAGGAAATACCAGTATATACCTCATAGGGGTCTCTAGTAATTTAGTAAAGCTCTAAAACCCTTTGGCAGGCAGGGAGACAAATGCAGTGAACTGTCCTGTAATCTGACATCACAGAATCATCAGATCACACATTTCATGCCAAGAGAGCACTCAGAGACAATCTAGGCCAATGCTAGGACATTGACTTTAGAGATAATGATGAATAACAACCACTAACCTTTATATAGCACTTTGAAATTTGCAAAGCACTTGACAGATATCTCTTTTCATTCTCACAACCCTGTGAGATGGGAGCTATTCCTATCCCCATTTAAGATGAGAAAAAGGAAAGGTGAGGTGACCAGCACAGGCAGTAAGTAAACAGTAAATCATGGGTGATTTATCTTTGACAAGGCTGGTAAGGGAGCCACCTTTAAGACAGGAGATGCTGAATAAATATGCAGTGTTTTTCTTTAAGGAGTATTTTGTGAGTATTTGTAAATGCATGAGCATTTACAGACACAAGACTAAGTCCCACATCCCCTGCCCCCTCCCCCCACATACATAGGCTGTGCTCCTGAGAAAATACAATTTCTCTGACAGCTCTGAATGTAGAACCCTATGTGCCTCACATTTTCTTAAGAAATACACATTTTTCCTCTTAGGAACTCCTTGTCTGATCCTCCCTTTTAAGATGTAGGTGATCACCAAGGGTTTGAACTACTCTACTGCCCTGGTGTGGTGGGAGGACTGGCCATTCCCACACCCTTCATAATGCACCAAGTGATGATTCTGACATTTTTTCAGCTAGTTGATTTATTTTTATCCACTTTATACACAACGGAGGGCAGCACAGACCTCCAATTCTCACTCCCCCCTGCTCTTGCTCATTGCCAACCCTCTGAGATGCATGGGGACGCTCCTCTATGGGGTCAAGGTGCCA
Source organism: Potorous gilbertii (assembly GCA_028658325.1). Lineage (NCBI taxonomy): Eukaryota > Metazoa > Chordata > Mammalia > Diprotodontia > Potoroidae > Potorous > Potorous gilbertii. Next base: position 368,929,043 of record CM053769.1, read on the forward strand.
ATTTCTCTATAGCCACAGGACTGAACATGCAAGTGCTCAAGCAGGGGACAAGCTGCTTTTCTAGGGATCCAGACTGAAAGAACTGAAGCCAGTTATTGGAATGCTGAGTTAACTAATTCCTAACCTTTTTCTCTCCTTCTCTCTGGCCTAACATGCAGCAGTCTCTGGCATCTCCTCCTTAATCTTCTTCCCCAGGTCCCAACATACTGGAGCTAAGGAACAGCTAAGGATTCAGGGTAGAGTGCAGGTGTTGAGGCCACAACTCAGGGCTATGAGGGAGATGCAGCACCAGGGACAATGGAGCTTCCCTGATGCTACGCCTAAATTAAATTATTGCCTGATATCTATTTCCACCAGCCCCAATGAGATGCCTTGGCTCCATAAGGAAGGTGGTGACAAGGCTGGTGACTCCTACTCATGCTACTTCCCATACTCACCTGTTCTGAACCATGCTCATGGCCATCCAGTCCTGGGGGTACACATTCTTCCCAATGAGATCTTTGAACATGATGAATGTTTCCATCAAGAAGTCCTGGAATGATGAAACAGATCAGAGTTGTAACCTGGGATCCCTGCACAAATCTCTCAGCAGGCAATATCCAATTGTTTCCTCCCATAGTCTCTCTCTCTCTCTCTCTCTCTCTCTCTCTCTCTCTCTCTCTCTCTCTCTCCCTCTCTCCCTCCCTTCCTCCCTCCTTCCCTTTAAAGGGGTATCATAAGGTCATAGCTATGAAATTAAAAGGGATCTTATCAGCCATCCAATCCAACCACCTCACTTTAAAGATGGGGAAACTGAGACCCTGGGAGGTCCAGGATCACCCTGGTGATGAACAATAGAGGTAACATTTGAACCCAGGGACTCTGGCATTAGAAATGATATTTTCTCCCCTACACCAGGAAAGATAAGGCTAACTTGCAAACCTCTTAGAAAGTCAGTGCCATAGAATGAGCAGCAGACTTCAAATGCCAACTTAAAAGTTCATTACCCAGAGCCTGTCACACAAAGATAAGTAGTACACAAAAATGGAAAGAAAAACACCCTCACAATAAGCCATTGCTAATTCCTGTCTTAAGGAGGAAGGAAATAAAAGCTCTCTTTGATGTAACAATTTTTAAATTATCATCCCAAATATGAGCTTGAAAAGGAAATAACCTACATCATATGAAAGCATCTCAGTTCATCGCTCCCATAAACTATTATTAAAATGAACGCATAATTAAAAGTGCTGTAAATACAGCTAATTCACAAGTCTCTCCCTCACTTGCAGGCATGTCTCTCTCTCTCTCTCTCTCTCTCTCTCTCTCTCTCTCTCTCTCTCTCTCCTTTTCCTCTCATTCTCCCTCTCTTACTTAGAGATAACAAATTTTTTAAAGAACCATTGAGGAGTTTGGGTCTTTAGAGTTACAAAGGAATGAGCAGCTATTAAGGCCCTACAATATGTCAAGCACTGCGTTAAATGCTTTACAGATATTGTCTCATTTGATCCCCCCAATAACCCTGTGAGGTAGGTGTTACTACTATCCCCATTTTACAGATAGGGAAACTGAGGAAAACAGAGTCACACAGCTCATATGTCTGGGTTCAGACTTGAACTCAGGTCTACCTGATTCTATATTCAGTGCCCTATCCACTATACCACTTCTCTACATCTACACCATGCACTGGCACAATAACACTTAGATTACGTTCATCTAGAACTTTCAAGGTATCCTTTTCAGGGCTCTCATCTGATCTGCTCCCCCAAGGATCCTTTAAGGTACACAAATCAAGTACTATTATCCCTGTTTTAGAGACGAAGTCATTTAACCCTCAGTTCTCATCTGTGAAATGAACTGGAGAAGGAAGCGGCAAATCACTACAGTATCTTTGTCAATAAAACCTTAAATGAGGTCATGAAGAGTTGGACATGACTAAAATGACTGAATAACAATAAATTTTACAGAAGAGGAAATTGAGTTTATTTCTTTTCCTAGGTCCCAAGACACAAATGGATTAGGGAAACATGAGGTCACTGAGCTGTCTCATTTAAAACAACAACCAAAACATGTTAACCTTCAGAATCTGATTTAATTTCTTGCTCATCTATATCAGTTTGGGATACCTCCCCATGTCCTTGAAGACAAGTTACTTTACCTATCTAGACCTCTATTTAATCATCCATAAAATAAGAGAGTAGACACCAGGTGAACTCTAAGGTACCTTCCCCACCCCCCCTCCCCCCATGATTCTCAAGCGATGCAGAATGCAGACAAAGGATCCTTAATTAAATCCCTTCCTCTGGGGCTTAGGAATTTTATTAGGCTGTGAGAATTCCCTGATGACAGGGTCCATGTCTTATTCAACTTTGCATATCCTGAAGTGAATTGCCCAGAGTAATTATGCATTTGAGGGAAGGGTATGGAGGAAGAAAGACAGTCCAGACTTGTGATTTTATCCATGTAGGTAACTCATGACATGGAAACCACTTCTGCATGATAAAGATTAGCAAGTCAGTTACAATTTATAGTCTCAGAACATTACATGGACCACTGAGATGTTAAATGATTCACTGATGATCACACAAATAGTATGTGTCAAAGGTAGAACTGGAACTCAGGTCTTTCTGATTCCAAAGCCAGTCCTCTATCCATTGCATTATGTGGTCTCTCAACCCATGGAATGAAATTCTAACTCATCCTTGTTGGCAAGATAACCTTAGCCCCATGGCCATCTGATGGGCAGCTAGGTGACACAGCAGATAGAATGCTGGGCCTGCCCTCAGACACTTAGTAGCTGTGTGATGCTGGACAAATTTCTTAATCCTGTTTGCCTTGATTTCCTCATCTGGAAAATGAGCTGGAGAAGGAAATGCCAAACTACTGCAATATCTTTGCTGAGAAGACCCTAAACAGGGTGACCAAGAGTCAGACACAACTGAAAAATGACTTAACAAGAACAATGTGACCATCTGAAGAGTTACTAGTTTAAGCTTCTTGAGAACAGGGGCTATTTCACTTCTTATTTTGTTTCCCTAGCACTTAGCATAGTGCCTGACACATAGCAGGTACTTAATAAAGCTTTATTGATTTATTGATAGTCACCACACTATCATGGATATGGGCAGTGGTAGAGAAGTCTATGGGTAAGGTAGCTGTGTTGGATGAATAAGAACTGTCCCAGGAAGCAGCAATACCACCAGCTCCAGAAATGGAATGACTAGTGAGGGAAGAGAATGTGTTCATTTCAAATTTGTTCCTATGTCCTTTTACAGGTCCTGTGAATTTCTACAGCCAAAGAATTCATCACCTAAAGATCAAACTGCAGGGGTGCAGGTATACCTAGTGAGGCTAGTTCTAACACAGCAAACACAGCCTGGTTCTGAGACTGTACTTGAACCCTTTCCAGCTTAGGAGAACCTGCCAGAAATTTTGGGGAAGAGAAGTATTTACATTTGCATACACATGCAAATACACATATGCCATATGTGTACACATATGCCTTCCACCTCCATCCATACACACACTTTTACTCTAATTCTAACTAAGAAAAGTACCATGGGAAAAGAATAAATTCTGTTCAAATGAGATAATATTTGTAAACTGCTTCACACAGTACTTGATATTTAGTACTTGCTTAACAAATCCTTGTTTCACTGGCCCTAAACATAATAGCACTATGATACTTGTAACTGTTCACACTTAGCACTTACAGTCATATGGTAGCATTTTCTCATAGGCTTTCTCATTTGAGTCAAGAGAGGGTAGCACAGTGAACAGAGTACCTGGCTAGGTGTCATGAAGACCTGAGCTAGAATCTTCAGACATTTACTAAGTGTGTGACCTTGGACAAGTCATTTCACCTTTGTTTGCCTCAGTTTCCTCAACTGTAAAGATAGCAATAGTACCTATCTCACAGAATTGTTATGAGGATCAAATGAAATATTTGTTTTTTTAAAGTGTTTATTGCAACATCTCACACATAGTGCTGCTATATAAATGCTTATTCCCTCCATTCTCATTCCTTTACAACATTTTCAGTGAGCCCTATCACCCCCAAAATTCAGATGAGAAAATTGAGGCCTGAAGAGATCAAACAATTTTCAACAGATTAAGCAACTGAGTTAATATGTGGCAGAACTGGTACTTGAACTTAGAATCATGAATTCAGAAAAATAAAACCCTTCTTGTGGGCATATTCCATGTTAGTCTCTATGCAGATGAACCCAATGAGTGCCCACATCTCCTTCAGTGAAACAAAATGACTTATTTAAAACTTCATTGTCATCTCACCACTGTAGACATTCCCTAATTTAGTTCAAATCAGAACCTAACCACACCTTCTCAGCCTGGATGATTCTTGGCCATCTTCTCCCACAAAATAAATGTAATAAATAGTTTAGACTTTGCTGAAGGTTTTTTTTTTAATGGATACCAGTGCATCTCTTGGGTCATGACTGAGACCTTGGATCTCACTACATGAACAGTCACTTCTTTCTTTGACATATTCTAACCCTTAACATTGAAATTGAGACAAATTAAATGACATCTATAATTACTAAACAGTCATCTTTACTAAGTACCTACTATGTGTCAGGTACTGTACTAAGTCCTGGAGATACAAAGACTAAAATGAAAATGAATGGTGGGGGTGGGGCGATTTTCTCCATAATCTGATGTTCCCGTTCCTTTCTCCCCTTTTCTCTCACCCAAACTCACCACAAGTTCAGAACTTGTCTGGAAAGTCTCAATGTACAAAGAATAGTGCTGGTCTCCCATCTGGTTTAAGATGGCTGTCATGCATGCCACAAAATGACTCTGTGAAGAGTGAAAAAAAGAAAAGAAAAATCCATTAAACAATGAGAGAATAGGACCATATTATCAAACCCTAGCATTTCAGACCTGGAGAGGTCCTTGGAACCCACTTAAGCCTTTCGTCTTTGATCAGGATCACAGCTGGGGCATTTCAGATGGGGCAAAGGAAAAGCAGTACTGGGTTAGGCATCAGGAGAACCTGGTCCTCATTGCGTGTCTCATTAATTCCTTGCATGTCTATAGAGACTTCCCATCTCTCTTCTTCACTTGACTCATCTATAAAATGAGTGTCAAGTTCTGTGTCAAGGGTGGAAGTATTTCATCTTTCAAAAACTTACCTGAGGATGGAAATTCCTTCAATAACATTTCACCATCTCCACTCTTTTATAACAGGAAATGCTTCTCTGTAGCTCAACTCCCTCTCCCTAGCTGTGGTATAGCAAAAGGCTATTTGAATAGGGAGTTCAAAGAATTAGGATCTAATTCTAGTTCAACCATAATTAGTCCTATGACCTAAGGTAAATCATTTCAGTTCTTTTTGCCTCAGTTGCCTAGCTTACAAAATGGGCATAATAAATCATTCTCTTCCTACCTCACAAAATTAATGTGAAGCTGAAATAGTATGATGGATTAAAATGTTAATTCTTTGAGGTCAGGCACTATCTTACTTTTGTAATTGTATTCCTAGTGCTTGGTGGAGAGGATGCACTTAATAAATGTTTAAAAAATAATTTGTTCATTCATTTCGTTATTCACAGATATTTTGTAGATATGAACTGCAGTGCAAATATAAGGAATCTTTATTCTTTTTATTCTATCTTAATGGAAATGAATTACAGCTAACTCTATGTAATACTCTAAGTAATAATCAATAAGCATTTATTGAGCACCTATTGTATACCCAGTCCTATACTTGGTCTTCCCAAGACTGATTTTCTTTCCCTAAAGTTTATCACGATTCCTGATCTCAAAGAGTTTACAATCTTGTTGGGAAGATGAAAGCCCATGAAACAACAAACTGATACAAGCCAGTATGTGATGAAATACCAAAACATATGAAACAGATTATAAGGGTTATAGGAACTAAGAGAAAGGTAAGATCAATGAGATTGGAATAATCAAGAATAGATACCTTAACAGGTACAGGATTAAAAATTGGCAGGAATAGGAAACTGGAAATGAGCAGAATTGGAAATTGAATAGGTAGATAAGTAATATATATGTAAACATATACATACATTATATAATATACACACACATGGATATATACATACACATCCATATATGAAATGTTGCCTTCTAATGTGGGATTAGGAAGGAGAAAGGGACAAAAAAAGAAAGTTTGGTTTTGTTTTTTTTTTAAGAATGGGCAAGATTTGAAAAAGTAGTACAGGTTCCTCATTTGTAAGAGGAGGGATGAGATCATCAGATTAGGTAGTTTTTAAGGAACCTTCTAGCTCTAAATCTTATGAGTGAATGGTTACTGGGGAACATTATCCCTGATTATCCCAGCCCAATGGAGATCATGTGAAAGGAATGTGCTTGTTCAGAGGTACAAATGGGGACCTCTAATAAAGGTTGTATAGTTCACTCCAGTGCCAGAATAGATCTCCATAATGCTGACTACTTTCAGTAGAGCATAAGTTCCTTGAGAGCAGGGCTAACTTTTCTGTTTGTTCTTTTATTCTGAGGTTCTAGCAGAATGCCTGATGTATAGTAGGCATAAATGTGCATAACGCACTGTGCTAGCCAAGAGGGATTCAAACACAAATATGAGACAGTTTCTGCCCTCAAAAGTATATACTACAAGGTGCTTAACAAGTGTTTACTAAATTGAAATGAATTGCTTAAAGTATAACAAGGTATATATGCTATCATAGGATACACTTCATTAAAAAAAACCATTAAAACCAGTAGGACAAAAATGCATTCTTATAGGTGATATGACATATGTTTTACTTGCAGAACTCTCTGGGATCTCCTTTTCCCTGCTTCGTAGAAAATTATGTAATGAATGCTCCCTTAGCCTTGCTCTCCCAATGACAGTTCTGAAGAACTCCTATGAAGGTGATTTTCAAATAGATCTCATCTTAAACAAGGAACAAAACTTATATCCTCTCAAGACCCAGTTAGTTCATCCCAGATGTTCAATGAAAGTTCAAAACCATCAATGGATTCTAGAGGTGATATTATCAGCACCTCAAACCCATTTAAAGCCCAAAGGACTTTAAAGCCCAGGTCTCCCAGAGAAAGAGATAGAGTATCTTTGATGGAGACTTGGGAGATTCCTCAGGTAATAAATCTTCCTCTTATTTGATCCCCAGTAAATATTTGAGGAAGCAGATGTCCTCACAAATCCTAACAAAGGGATAATTCTACTACCATTACCAACTCAAGAAAATAGGGAAAGAATGCTAGGCTAAGAGTCAGGAGACCAGGTTCTAGTCCTGACTTTGCCATCAACTCTCTGTGAGATATAGAACAAGTCATAACCTCTCTGGACATTGGTTTCTTCATCTCTAAAGTGAAGGACTTGAACCAGCTTGGTGTTTAAACTCCTTTCCAAGTCTTAACAGTTTTGTGCTTCTGTGATAAGCATGTTTCTGAGGAGTCTCTGCTGAAGTCTGCAGTCACATTATTTAGTCTACTACTTAAGACAAGAATGTAAATATTCCTATTTCTCTCTTCTCTTCAATCTCTCTTTCTCCCGACTCTCTATTCCTCTTTTGTCTTTCTCCCTCCCCTCCCCCTCAATACACCCCTCCCCTCCCTTGTCTCTCAAAGAGTTCAGTGTGTGACCACTAGAGGTCTTTTTCTTTCACATGGTAGCTGCTGTGCATGGTACGGCTTTTCATTTATTCCTACGTGAGCAGACCCACTACACTTCTTGCATATAAACAGTGAAAATTACAATATAAAGGACTTAATATACCTTCTCTTGGAGTAATTTTACCACTAATCAAAGCCTTGCCTGTCTAGCAGGACTGAAGTATATTTTCTGCAGGTAATTCCAGCACCTCAAGGTAAGAAATCTGTGTTTTATTGCTATTAATGGTCTTGTAAGAGGAAACGTTAACATCTCTGTGACAATAGTTTTCTTCCAAAGGTCTCGTTGAAATGAGTCTGGGGGATATGGATTTATGTGTTTGTGTAGATGTGTATGTGTGTATATGTCTATTTTTGACAAAAATCCACCACTGCGAGAAATGCAGGTTGTCCTAGTAGGCAGTATGAGGGGGCTGTCTGAGATTTCGAATGGCTTGATTTGAATTTAAAGGAGGAAAAAAGCACTCACTAAAGCAATCATTTTTAGACCAGATTGTCAAGTATTAGCCAGAAAAGCCAGATTGTAACAAGCTTTGCTTTTAAAAACTTCAGTGCTACCCAGTAGGGGGGTGGGGTCCTTTATCCTTTTATAGAAAGTAACCATTTAATGAACCGTTATCTCTTTACAAGTCACCGATCAACATGGCATTGCTCACAAAGCAATCAAAATTACTTTTTATCAGCTTGTTGATTCTTCTATTCTAACTAAGCTTGAGGGGGTGCGGTAAATTAAGCTAACATTCTGCAAAATTCTATTACTCATGTGATGAAAGTTTGGGCAACTGTGGATATAGAAACTTCAAATATTCTGATGTTTTGGCACTAATGAAAAATGACAATGTCCTGCTTCTGACTAGGCTCATCTGTTTTTTCCAGGCTAGCCAGTTTCTAGTATCAAAGCTGTCAGAAATCACATCCATGTGACTGATCGATACATAAGACAGAACAAGGCACTATAGCAGTAGGTCTGCTTTAGAATAACAAAAAACCCTTTCTCTGCTATTAAAAAAGAAAAATCCCCTTTGCTACAACGGGATGATGTACTAACATTGTACTTGTGTGACCTTTAGTAATTTCTTGGTAGCAACTGCCAAAATTGACATTCATCATTCTTTCTTTCTTTGATAAGTTTGAAGACCTTATTTACACAGGTATCATTTTTTCTTTTTTGTCTCCTCTTCTCTTTCTTCCTTTCTGTCTTCCTTTCTTCCTTCCCTCCTTCCTTCAGATTTGGGGAATAGGAGAGGAGGGCAATATCAGGATTTTGTCAGGTCCTCTGACATTCCCCAAACTCATGGTGGCTTACCACTTCCTCCCTACCTTGACATTGCTCAAACTTTATAGCACTAGACCTCCAACTCTCAGCTCTGTCAACATCCTAGCTAATAACCTAAGATGAGCACATCGGGAAAATATGCAGAATGATCAGTTGGGGTGAGGGCATCACCTCTGTCCAAGGTACTGATTAAAGCACTCCATTTGTGAAGATGCTCCCAAAGGAGAAAAATCAGGGATCAATGTGTATTTACTACTGAGGCACGAGGCAGTCACTCATCTATCTCCTCTCAGCATGCCAGGGGACCGGATGGGAAATTGCCTTTTAAGAACGAAACTCGGGGACCTGCATATTAAATTCTAGAACACAGTATCTGAGTAGCCAAGCACAGCACAGCCCAGTCACCTCTGCTACATTTAGGCTTGTTGAAATGCATCTAATGAATTGGAGTACAGAGGTACATGACTGAAACTAGGTCAAATATGTAAAAATAAGTATAATCACAGGAGACACTTGGATGATGAGGAAATACTCAGACCCCTAGCAGTGGCAGGACTTATTTGGTGTCTGTAATATTCTACAGTTATACTGCACAATCAATCCTGTCAATTAAATTGGTGCATTAGCATGAAGATATGTACACCTGAGTGAGAACTTAACCTCCAAAGGAAACAGTAACCATTAACTGTGCAGTGGGCAGTGGGAAAAGGGCCAAGTATAATGTGCTAAAAAATTAATTAGCTATTTTGTAGAGAATGAGGTCACAAATGCCCCCTAGAAATATTCAAAATACACTGCAGGGAGGGAAACAAATAGGATTTGGTCCAGAACATCTATGAGATTTTTAAAATCTATTCATTTATCCACCCAAACACAAGCACCCCCAATCAAACTTGGGCCAGCAGCCCAAACAACCCCGGTGTTTGGTATGTTTTGGAACCCAGGATTATCTCATTGTTTGGCCACTAGAGGACCAGTGAGCCTCTGATGTGGAGCTGGGTGTATTTCAAATGGGAAGCAGACTTGCCCCCTCACCTGGATCAAGTGGGTGTGATGAGTTCCTTGGAGAACCTAGTTGATGCAGGAGGTTTTGAAACTTCAGGAGCCAGCAATGAAAACGCTAACATTACTATACAATAGCAGCTGGTGACATGTTGCCATAGTAACTTCAAATCATGTGCAAGACCAAAATAAAATAAAATATATAAAGCTCCAAAGAGATGTCATGAGGAAAACTTGGCAAGGGGAGATGCAAGGATTCATCAGTCATCTATGTTTTGTGTGACCAGCGACTACTTACATGTAGCGCTCCCATTTGGTCTCAAGCGTATTGTGTGGTTACATAACACATGTTTATTCTCCAATGGAACCAATACTGGAAGTGTGGTTCAGTGGAAGGGCAAAAGATATGGAATCAACAGATCTGGATCCAAATATGTACTTGGCCATTTCCTCCCTGTATGACTTTGGGTAAGTCATGGAAATTCTCTGGTCCTTAATTTTCTCATGTGTAAAATGAAGCAGTTGGGCAAGATTATATTTCAGATCTCTTGCAGTTCTAAATCTATATCCCTATGAAGCAAGTCCTAGGCTGGAGACAGAAGGATGCCATATATTAGCCAACGATAATAGTAGCTAGCCTTTATAAAGAACTGTTAGGTTTCCAAAGTATTTTAAATATATTAACTTATTTGATCCTCACAAAGACCAAGTGAGATAAGGGTTATTAAACCCAATTAATAAAGAAATTGAGATTGAGTGATTAAGTTACTTCTCCAGGGAACACAGAGCTAAGCAAGTGGCTGAGGCAGAATTTGGACTTGTTTTCTTGATTCTAAGTCTAGCATGCTAACCATCATCTGGGTTTGCTGAGGAGGATGGAATGAAATGGCAAAAGCACTCACTTTTCAGTCAGAAGATCTGGGTTCAAATACTGGTCCTTTATACATAGCAAGTCAGGTGAGTCAATTCCCCTTTCTGAATCTCAATTTCCCTCTCAATTCCCAAATGAGTTGGTTTGGAATAAGTAATTTCTAAAATTTTTTATGGCTTTAGCATCCTATCAATTATTTCCTCACTTTAGAGTTTATAGCTTTTTGTTCAGGGCCTTCTCCCTTTGCACCTCAGGAAGCTGGAAGAGGGGATATGAGTCAGTCTCACTGAGTACTGATCTGAGGTCTCCCTAGGATGATGTGTGTGCTTAGGTGAAGTCATACTGAGGCAGTTTCCTCCCCTAACTCCTGGGCCCAGCTCCAGGGAGGCTGTGTGCATTAGCTCATTAACTATTCTGACCTGGGAGGAGGAAATTAAGACTCTCTGTATCATGCCTGTCTTCAAATGATAGGAAATGCTGCACACTCAAAGCTTTAGGGAAAAAAACAACAAAACGCACTTTGACCCTGAAACTATGTTTTCAGTTACAAACATGCCAAATGTCCAGCCACTTAGTAAATCAAGCTCATGCCTATTGAAGCTGAGCCCAGTAAGACATTTATATGTTATTTAGCAGAAATTACTGGCAGGTAGAAGCAGCATGGAGAAGAGAGAATATGGGACTTAGTGGTTCAAAATTATACCTCTGACAATTAGTAGCTATTTGACACCTGGCAAGTGATTTAACCTCTATATACCTCAGGCAGCTTTTAGGACTTAATGTGGCATCATGGATAGAATCTTGGATTCAGAGCCAGAGAATTTGGTTCAAATCTGTCTCTACCTACGTGACCTCGAACAAGTGACAACTTCTCTCCGTCTCCATTTCCTCACCTCCAGTAGGAAGAGGTTAGCTTTTATGACTGGGAAGATCTGTTCTAGATCTTAATCTATGACTCTTTGATTCTAGTTTCCTAGAGCAAAGACCAGGACACTCACTCCTTGCATTAGCATTGACCTGTCCCCCTTCCCTCCCTTGACGGAACATGATTAAAATCATGAATGCCAATAGTGGAGGCATTCATGGTGGGAGGAGGGGGAAGGAAAGGGTTAAGTTCCAGGCAAGGGAAGGGGAATAGGTAATGTTAATTCTGGTGAGCCAGAACATTTAATCCATGCTCTGTCCAAATGAATGGCTAGCTGTGTCCCTGAACTTCTCGGTGCTTTAGGCAACTCTAAGGATTTAAGCTGTGGAGCAACTATCAGTCTTCATTAGTAAGGTTTCATCATCCAAGAAATCACAAGTTCAAGGAAAAAATGTTATTATTACTAAGTCATATATGGGTGATGATCTACTTGGTGGAGGTAGATCCCCGTGCTTTGGAAATCACAGATCCCTTATGTACCCATACATGCTGGCAGCAGGAAAAGTGACTTAAGAAACTCAAAGTCAGAACACTTGAAATCATGTATATCAAAAATATTATCCCACAACTATATGGTTTTATCTTCCTCTTATATGCTCTGGACATCATTTGGGGCAGGGGATCCTTCTATGGGAAGGCTTCTAAAGTCTACATCCCTGAATACTGGGTCTTCTGACATAATAAAGTCAGTGTGGTTACAGTTGGTGAGTGCTTTAGTATGTTAGCCAGGAAACAGAGAAGTTGCCACATGGAGGCTTTGCAGTTATGATGTGCATTCATGGTTTCTATCTGCTTCAACATGGCAGTTCTTATAAATGAAACGGGCCCAATAACTCCACAGCAGGCATTCATGATGAATCAATTCACTAGCATAAACTGGCACCTAGCTATCATCCCAGAAAGATAAGTTGAATCTTCAGAAGTGTTTTCTTGTTGATATGGAATATACTCTTTGACAGAGGCTACTCAATATAGTTAAGAAAGAGAGTCAGAACTTACCCAAAATTCAAACCAAAATATCACCCATGTGTGCCATGTTATCACCCCCTAGATATTTAAATCAAAAGGATTACATTGGTTTAAGCAATTCTGTGTGTGACTATTTCAGGGAGTGCATACCAAGTTCTTATTAGCTACATATAGGTTGTATATGGCTATGGGTTGTAGAAGAAACTAAAAATGAAACCATCCTTGGGCTTTTGAGCCTGAACCAGAAGTCTGGAATGGTATGTTGTGCCAATCTGGGCCTTGAGCTAAAAACCACTCCAAAATCCAAGAGACAAATGTAGTTGCCACCTCCAAGTTATCAGTGCTGTGACTGATGATGGGGCCACAGTTTATGGGATGTGTAAATTATATTTTCCATGGTGAATCTTCCTTGCTCCTGGTATTGGTACTGCTCTTCAACAAGCATTTTCTCACTAATGATTATTTTTACAGTAGAAGTAGCCCATATTTAGGCAGGGTTAGCTCTATGCTCTATTATTATACTAGTTCTTGAAGTCTTCAAATTCATTGGACTTGTCTTCCTGTCTTTCAGAGCTAGATAAACAGAAACCAAACTAGTCTATTTGTATATCTTCCTGATAGTTTCTAGCTTATGATTAAAACCATTTAAGTCTATAGCACTCAGGATACATTGCTTTCTTAGAAGACTAGATATCATTCAGCACTCAGTGACTTTTCACTCAACAGAAGATAATTTTCTAAACATTATGTTAATTAGGAGAAAATTAATGAATGTAGTTTCCAAAAAAAAAAAATTCAGAAGAGAGATACCTTTCATAGTTGTACTGGCCATAGTCATTTCAACTCTTTCTTGAGTATCCTGAATGTAAACTTCTTTACTTAGTTCTTTTCATTTAAGAAATTCTGTACTGTTTCCATGTCCCACAGATAGAATTCTATTAAACTAAACTACAAACTGTTTTCTTATTCTTCACTTAGAAAACTATGGAGCTGAGTCATGGCTTTTGGAGTGGCAGGACCAGGGACACTGTTAGGGATGCATTCAAGGTCCTTGAGTGGTTATAACGCTGATGACAACATTATAATGAAAATAATAGCAACAATGATAACGAACTTACTGTATTGGAGAAAGAACATGTATACATATTGGTACAGTGGGAAGAGTCAGAAGATCTGGGTTCAAGTTCTACCACTAACGGATCTCAGTTTCCACATTTGTAAAATGGGAAGATTGGACTAAGTGACCTCTGAAGTTCCTTCCAGCTCTAGATATATAATCCCATGATCCTGGAATCAACAATGGTAGTTTATGCTTAGAGAACACTTGAAGTTTCACAAAGTGCTTTTCTCAGAATAAGTCCATGAGGAAGGCAAGAATAACTGTGTCCATGCTACAGATGAGGAAAATAAAGCCTGGAGAAGCTAAGTGACTGCTCCTCATTCATAAAGCTAAGAAGTACTGGAACCAGGAAAAATCACATTGCTCATGCCTCCCCTCCTCTCAACATATTTATCCAAGTGCTAAAAGATTAAAAAAAAAACAATAGAGGTAGCTTTAAAGGGGAAAACAGATCACAGGGAAAATGTGCAACCTGATGAGTAGTTGTAAAGGGAGATGGAACTTTGTCCTGACAGTGTCAAAGTTATGGGATGATCCTATTGTGATGAGTTCCACCCATTTTTTGGCACCAGTTAGCCAGAGCCATTACTGTTACCCTTTCCACTGGGTGCTTCCTTGAGTCACTGCCCAGATAGGAATAGCTCATGACTCCTCCAAAGCATAACATTGGGGGTAATTACCCCATTAGCTATACTGTAGGACTGGCTGTACTCAAGATATTGATGCCAGGGGCCAGTCACACAATGACAGGAAGTAAATCTGCTGCCCTACTTTGGGAGACCTGGACCATGCCAGGGATGTCACAGTGATCTCATGAAGGAAGAACAAACTTCCACAGGCATTATTGAGGGCAATTAAAAAAAAAACAATCACGATATATTCATGTAGTGCTTTAAAGTTTAGAAAGCATCCATGGAGGTTCCTGTAAAGTTCAAAGAGTAATTGCTATACCAATCTCACATAAAAGTAGGCTAAGGTTCAGAGAGAAGAAAGTACTTACCCAAGGACACACAGCTGATACATTTTATTCATTATTCTTCATTTTAAAAAAATAAACATTCTAGGTTTAAAGTAATGAGTGACAGAACAAATAAATCTACTTAATAGAATATTATTGTGTTTTTGTTTTTCGTTTCTTATCTAGGAAGTGGGAAAGCAAGGCAATTGGTGTTAAGTGACTTGCCCAAGGTCACCAGCTAGTTAAGTGTCAAGTGTCTAGGTCACATTTGAACTCAGGTCCTCCTGACTCCAGGGCTGGTGCTCTATTCACTGAGTCACCTAGCTGCCCCAAAAGAATATCACTGGAGAAGAGAAATACAATTATCACGTTAGAGTTTGCCCCACATGTCCTTCTTAAGGATGAAGGAAAAAAACTTTCAGTAGGACAGGTTCATGGCCATAGTCTTCCAGTATATTAGGGCTGGAAAGATAATGAGAGATTAAAATTGGTCCCATCAATCTCTGTCTGTCTGTCTGCCTCTCTCTCTCCCCACTTCTCTCCCCCTTTCTTATATGTATATATATATGTATACATGTGTTTATATAAATACATACAAAAATGTATGTATACATATATATATACATTTACATACACATGCTTTATAGCATTTCCCACTGGGAACAAAGAAGAATAAAATCTGGTAAGAGTGGGCAGCATAATCTGGAAATCCTTCAAGAATCACACAGTCTCTAGGGTCAGTGAATATATGTATGTATGTATGTATGTATATATAAATATATATATGAAAAGATGATTAGCAGTACAAATAGTCACAGAATCTCAGTGCTGATTTAGAAGCCCCAATCAAACCTATACTAGATCAAGAGTTGGCAACATCTCTGAAAAGTGGTGACATCCCTTATGAGACAAATGACAAATGACAAGGTCAGGAGAAGAACTTCCTACACCTCTCCCCCAATTCCTTGTCTTTTACCTTTCTGTTTATCCTCAGAATTGAGTATGGTGCCTGGTACACAGTAGGTGATTAAGAAATGCTTATGGACTAAGTATTAGGAAGACTTATTCGCTCTTAAATCAAGCCTAAATCTGCCTCCATTTTACCCATTGCTCTCATCCAAATATGACAAATTTAGTAACCTTTCAATTATTTGACCATATTCCAAATACCATGAGTGATATGGATAAAAAGGGGTCCTAGAAGCAAACCGTAACTAGCATTGTTCAATGAAAGCTGGAAGAGACAGATCTAGATGTTGGGCCTTGGAGGATGGCTGTGGGAGCCAAGAGGAGGGCTGGGGGAAATCCAAGAAGGGGACAGTGGCATAAGAAAAAGTAGAGAATAGTAATGACGGAGGGAATGGAAAAGGTATGCCTGGGGAATAATGACACTTCAGTCAAAACAAGGGAATTAGGCATGGAAGTCCTGGGAGGAAAGTCTGGGAAAAGAGACAGCGGTGAGGCTTTGAATGTCAGACTAAGGAGTTTGGACTTCATTCTGGAGGTATCTGGATATCAAATGAGCAGCTGCCTCATATGCCTGATGCCCAGAGAGCTAGGAGTTTGACAAATCTCTGAGGAACTTTATATTGGAAAACCATCGTACTTCCTCTCTCCCTCTCTCCATCCCCTGTCCTTCAAGAAGAATATTACTTGATCTGTTAACATTGGAAACAGGCAAACCAAACTTGACATAAAGTTAAATTCTGGTTCTGACAGAAATCCTCTGAAGCTGAAAAGGCAGAAAACATTTGAAAGCTTGATAACCATACTCCAGCATATTCCTGTACACAGAATAATAATACCTCTAACACATTGTGCCAAAGAACCTTGTAGAATATAAGCATATTGGTTGCTGGCAGTGGGAGGGTGGGGAGATGCAGTCAGTCCCTGGAGTCCCTAAGTATGTACACACACACACATATCCTTTGGGTAAGGAAAGATGTTAGGCCACAAACCTGGCCTTCATTCCCCTTTGAGTCAGAGATCTCCCTAGAAGACCTCTCCTCCATCTCCCCCTCCCCAACTACAAACAATGCAATGAGTTTTGCTCAGGGGATGCTACTGCATTGATTGATTGATTTTCCAAATGACATCATGCTCCATTTTCCCCCTCCCCGCATGTCTAATTCCCACTTGTCCCACTTCTCTGCCCTTCGGAATGGCAACAGCACCTTCCAATTACCGTCATCGGCAGCCTGCATTAGCCACCTGCTGACTCCTTCTCTCTGTCACCATTAATAAAGGTGACAGGGAAGCCTGGTGCAAATACAGAGCATACCTAGCATCTTGTGTCCCATGGGGAGGGCCTCTCTGCCCATGGGACTCCTTGCTTTTTCCCAGACTGGGGCCCTAGCCCCATGCTCTAATCCACGCTCAATTAAAAGGAAGGAACCAAGTGACAACGAAAAATGAGATCAAGGGCTGCAAGTGCTCCAGCTTCCCAAGATCGGATCTGCTTAATACATTTCTTTATCCGCTAATTTTATCTAAAAAAAGATGTCACATTTGTCTGGAGTGATTTGTTCTTCATAATCTAGACTTCCTCTCCAAGAGATAGCCCAAGCAAAATTTAACTTACTTAGCTTATTCTCTAAAATGCCATATTGTAAGGAGTAAATGGGTTATAAAATGGGAAAACAGGAGGCACAACTGTTAAAATGCTGATGATAATTTATCTTGCCTTTATGGGTACAGAGGGCTTCCCTTACATGATCATAGGATGATAAATTTAGAGCTGAAAGGGACCATCTGAGCCATCCCTCTCATTTTATAAATGAGGAAACAGGTTCAGAGAGGTTAAATAAAAATAACTGATAGCACTAATGTTGTCCTTTAAGGTTTGTGAAGCATTTTAAAAATACATTATCCTATCTGATCTTTACAACAAACCTATAAGAGAGACATTAGTACTATTTCACAGTTGAGGAAACTGAGGCAAAAAGCTTAAGTGACTTGTTCAGAGTCACATGACTAGGAAGTGTTTGAATTTGGATTTGAACTCAGGTCTTCTCACCTCCAACATCCCATGTGTTATCTGTGCCACCAAGCTGCCTTGTAATTTGTCTATGGTCGTGAAGGAATTAGTCTCAGAAGCAGTATTTGACCTCAGATCCTGTTATTCCAAGGCCAGTGTTCTTTTCCACAAACCATTCCATTTCATCATGTGATCTTTACAAAAGTACTGTGAGGTGGTAATCATGTTTATCATAGATTTAAAGCTGGAAGTAATCTGAGGCAGTAACCTCTACTCTAGCTCCTCAATTCATAGAGGTGGTAGGCAGAGCAGGTAATTATTAGTCCTCTTTGACAGAAGAAGAAACTGTGGTTCTGAGAGGTTAAGGAGTCATCTGAAACCACAAATGCAGTATCTCATTTCTTTTCTAAGCACATCTCAGGCAAGGAGTTTTTGTGACTTACCAAACTAATGAAGCTTTTGTCAGTTATTAAGGCTAATATCTGTGATAAAAATTTCTTTGAACTCATATACATATGGGCTTGTAGGTGGGAGTGGGAGAACCAAGACCCATTAGTGTTGATTTAGTCTTTCAGAAAAAGAATGAAAAACTGTTTTCCAAGCAGTCTTTTATCTAAGCACCCTGTATCCAGTAGACAAAACTGGGACAGTAGTAGAAAACTAAAATTAAAAACCAAAGGATCACTTGTTCTGCATAATGTGGTGAATAAAAAAAAATCCATCCAGTTAAACAAAGTAGTCCTTGGGATTCTGAGGGGTTTCCAAGGCAACTTCCAATAAGATGGATGTAGAGAAAAGGCATCACTTTCATTAATGATAATTAATAACTCACTTTCCTATAGCAAGCACTTTGAGTGTTACTAAGTGTTTTCCTCACAACTACTCTGTGAGGTTGATCAGGCAACTAATATTATGTCCTTTACAGATGAGAAAACCAACATATAGAGTAGTTAAATGACTTGCTTAGAGTCACATTGCTAGGTAAATTTTAGTGTCAGGATTTGAAATGAGCTTTCTTGACCCAGGATCCCAGGTTCTTTTCACTGTACTGGGCTATCATTTTGGCCCTTATTTCTGTGGTCTAAGATATCAAAGAAAAAATGACCTTGACAGCAGTAAGGTCCATCCTGACCCTTATTGCCAGAGCTAGTTTGAAGCTACTGAAAATCTTGCAGAGTTAAAAGCTGTCTTGTTGCAGAAATCAGATCAATGTTTTCTATGTCCCTAAAAAGAATTACTGACAGTGCTAATTTCCAAGTTCTTGTCGGCAACCTTTCATATTTGGTCACATATTTCAGAATCCCAAACTCTCAGAGTTAGAAGGGACCTCAGGTCCTTCTAGTCAATCTTTACTTGACATACCTGACAAGTGGTTATCTAGCCTTTGCTTGAACATCTCAAATGATGGTAGCTTGCTACCTGCTAAGGCAGCCAATGCCACTTTCAACTTGCTAGGGTTCTGTTCACATCAAGTCTTAATTTGCTGCTTTTTCACTAGAGGGATGTTGGGTGTCACTGACTAGCAAGTTGGCTATTATGTTACAGCATCCTGAGAAATGTGTTTGCAGAGCATCTCAATTAGTTAAAGCATTTTAAGGTATGATTGAGGTCAAACCCTGTCATAGATAGTCACACTGTCTGTCAACTCAGCTCTCAATTATATGGACAGAGGAAGATTAGGTCTTTCAGTGTATACCCTATCCAGCCACTTAGTTATTCATTTCAATTCACTGCTTTCTCAACTGTATTAAGCATGTACAGAGCATGGTTTTAAGAGCCTCTGAGAAGGCAAGACACAACAAAGAGCAAGAGGGTTTGGGTAAAACTTTGTTATTATCCTTGAGGCACTTCAAGCATAATAAAGGGGAGAGAGAGAGAGAGAGAGAGAGAGAGAGAGAGAGAGAGAGAGAGAGAGCGCCATAACAGACAATAAATAAGTGAATTTTAGATGTGCAAATAGAGAGCTAAGTACAGCAGACAATGGAGTGCTGGGTCTGGAGTGAGGAAAGCTGAAGTTCAAATCCAGCCTCAGATACTCACTTGCTGTGTGATCCTGGGATTACCTCTGTTTAGCTCAGTTTCCTTAACTATAAAAATGAGCTGGAGAAGAAAATGGCAAATCACTCCAGTACCTCCGCCAAGAAAACCCCCAAAAGGGGTCACAAAGAGAATACAATTGAAATGACTGAACCACAACAGAAGTAGTAAATTAAATGTGAAGGGGAACCCTTCATGGAGGAAGTAGCACCTGTTTTGTGCTTTAAAGGATGAGTAAGGATTTGCTAATGGAAGATGGGGAGGAAGGACATCCTATAGAGAAGAAGCAGAGTCAGCAAAAGTACAGTTAGACAAATCGAAGGCAAGCTCAGTGGACAGGGAGTGGACAAGGAGTCGGTTTTCCTAGAGCAGAGACAGTCTGGTGCCTAGAAAAGAAAGGCCTTCGAACATTAGGCCTCAATGCTAGTTTGGTCATTCAAAGGAAGAAACTTTTGGAATGGTACTTGACTCACATACTACTGACAGTCATAGAGAAGTAAGAGGCTTCCAAAAAGAATCAGCTGTGGAGACAGAAGAGGGGAAAAAACCCTGCCTGTCTCAAGCTGCTTGCAGCTAGTTGGTTTGGTGACTATGGCCCCCCAAAAGAGACCATCGATGAAATACTGCATTGGAATACTCCTTCAGACAGTTCTCATGGGGCAGAGATAAGGCACCATCACATGACTGGTCTGAATCTAACAAAGCAGTGAGTTTTCATTTATCTTTTTACAACAGCTCACATTTCTGTGGTCCTTTTGAATTCAAAGAGCATTTTACATGAATCATTTTTATATGATTCATTTCCATGGTTTTCATCTGACCCTTACAAAATCCCTGGGAGATAGATGCTGTTTTTAATCTCCATTTTTCAGATGAGGAAACTGAGCCTCAAAAAAATGAAATGACTCATTCAGGGTAACGTGTGTCTGAGGTGGGTTCCAGATTTCCCCAATTTAGGAAGCAAGCCACAGACTGTTGCTTGAGGTACAGGGTCACACAACCAGTAAGCATCAGAAATAGGCTTTGAACTCAATGTCTCCCTGGCTGTTAATCCAAGGATTGAAAGCAGGGGTGTTCTGGAACCAACTTGCTTCTCTGTCTATAAATTTTCAGCATGAGCATTTACACCTCAGAAACTGGCAATCACTCCAAATCAGTGCTTGACTTACTGTTTTGTTGATTGTCTAGATTTAAGAAAATGATGGAGGAAATACTAAAATGTAGATAGACATTTACCAGCCCACCCCTGGTTAAAAGTAACAGAGACAACATGTGAGGACAGGTCTTCTCACTCCAAATCTAGGGCTTTCCTCCCACTGCCCCACCAACATGTAACCTGCACTACTCCCTAACGTCATCTTTTTTCTCTGGTGCGGATTATAAATATGGCATACTTAGGTAGCCCTAACTCCTCAGTTCCTGATTCCAGGGACAATTTAAGAGCACATTAAACATCAATGTGCTGGGTTGTCAGGGGTAGGGAGAAGGAGAACTGGAGCAATAGGGTTCTTCTGTTGGTTGACCTCAAGGCATCCAGCATACAGAACACCCCTCTGACCCTATTAATTCCATCAGCTGCAGGTAAAAAGGGAAAGGGAAGTCTTTCCCTGTTGACAACTGTAAGTTGGAGAGGCCAGGAAGGATATTGCATTAACACTGCATTACAGATGGGTAAGTTAATAGTTTACTGCATAGTGAAG
Organism: Potorous gilbertii; assembly: GCA_028658325.1. NCBI lineage: Eukaryota > Metazoa > Chordata > Mammalia > Diprotodontia > Potoroidae > Potorous > Potorous gilbertii. The sequence goes on from CM053769.1 coordinate 368,950,495, forward strand.
ATACATGTTGGCTGATGAAACTGGATATAATGCTTGTCTGATATGCCAGCTGATGGAGGTCTAAGTGGCTACCAATTGGCAGTATATACATCTCTGTATTTCAGTTTTAGACACAATGGCAACAATGTTATCACAATTAAAATGATCTATTTGTACTGACTGGAATCACCAATTACGTTTACTCCATAATGTGATTATATTTTTCATTTCAGAGTTTTAAAGGCAAGTCTACAACTCTGAAGTACAATTCTTAATACTCAATCATCTTATATTTGGTGAAATGGTATGAAAAATTTCCCCATCAGTGGCATCTCCAAATGATATACTGTGTGTGTGTGTGTGTGTGTGTGTGTGTATTTATGCAAGTGTCCAAGCACTCAACTCAAAGCTTTCTTTGAGTCGTCTCTGGACTACATGACTGAGTAGTCTTGGGGAGTCCTCTCTGCAGAGCAGGGTATTTTTACTCCTTGCTTGGGCATAAGTAATGTGGCCATAAAAATATCTGAACTTGCCTGGTGCTGGTATTAATCTGAAAAGAAGAAAAATAGTACAGCATAACCGATAAAGCACTGGTCTTAGAATCATGAAGACCTGGGTTGAATTCTACTTTAGATACCTAATAATTAGCTGTTTTTCTGTTGAGTCCAATTTTTCATGACCCCATTTGGGGTTTTCTTGACAAACATGGTTTGTTATTTCCTTCTCCAGCTCATTTTACAGACAAGGAAATTGAGGTAACCAGGGTTAAGTGACTTGCCCAGGGTCATACAACTACTAAGTGTCTGAGGCTAGATTGGAACTCAAGAATATAAATGTTTCTGACCCCAGGCCTGGTGCTCTTATGGCGCCACCTAGCTATCTTGCTCATTATTGAGCCTGGGCAATTCATAACCTCTGAGTTTTAGTTTCCTCACCTTCAAAATAAGGATAAATATGGGACCTACCTCACAGGACTGCTGTGAGATCAAATGAGATAATAACGCATGCAAAGGCACTTGGCAATACTTGAAGTGCTATGTTATAATATAAATAATATATAAAATAATCATTGTTAATATTATGGCATATATCTATAACTAGAAAAAGAATAAAGGCACAGTGAAAGATTTGGAATTAGGAAGACTTGCTTCAAATCTCACCTCTGACATTCATTAGCTGTGTGACCATGGGATGAGTTATTTAACTTCTTAGTGACTCTGGAAATTCCCTAGAACTTGTTTTACTAAGTTATAGGTGGATTGAGGCAGCTAGGTAAGGCAGTACATAGAGCCTAGAGTCAAGAGGACCTGAGTTCTATTCTGGCCTCAGATTTACTAACTGTGTGACCCTGGGCAATCACTTAACCTTGTTTGCCTCAGTTTCTTCATCTACAAAATGAGCTGGAGAAGGAAATGGCAAACCACTCTAGTATCTTTGCCAAGAAAACTCCAAATGATGTCATGAAGAGTCTGGTGCTACTAATCAACTAAACAATAAGCTAGATTTCAACCTGAATTGTGGAAGAAGTTCCCATAATGGGAATACACAAATACTGTACCACACTGCTTATTGATCAACAAATAATGCTAAGCTTGCATCCAAAGGGTAATACATACTTGCAGAGATGTATTAGCATCAGTTCAAGCCAGTTAGTGAGAGCCAATTGGTACATTTTTGTGTATTTACACCTTGGAAATCAACAAAAGTTTCAAATGGGGTCTTGATTTACTGTTTTGTTGATAGCTAAACTTTGGAAAGTGAGGGAGAAAATGTTAAGGGTAAAGATTAAACTTAAAAGTGTATTGTTTGCATGTCTCCCTTCCACTCCCAGACAACTGTTGAATATTTCTAGCACACATTTCCTGCATATATGTGAATTTCCTGTTCAATCTGTTTGATTGTCAAAATGGTCATCAACATGATCCCATCAGATTAATTCCTCCAGAGAAAGAAAATGGGCCAGATACATAGTATTATCAAGGTGCTTCCTGGTGTCCTGATATTATTGAGATATGTCTAGCCTACTTGGAGAAAGTCCTTAGGGAAAACCACTCATCAGCCCTTGTATAATTCCATTTTGTTCATCATCTAAGTGCCCACTGTGTGCAAGGTGCTACAGATCCAAAGACAAGAAATGAAGCTAACAATCAAGGGTCAGATACATACAAGTTAATTTAAGATATAGTGCTAACAGTTGGATAACCCAGAGGTTCTAAACATGCAGGAAGTGAGGAGGGAGTGCATTTCTGAAATAAGGACCCACTTTTAAAAACTATGGAAGCAGGAAATGTAATTTCATGAATGACAGTTACCAAACTAGTTAGCTTGAAATGGAACATGTATAGGGGTGATAATATGAAGCAAAACTAGAAAATTAAGTAGGAATAAGTCTGTGAGGACTTTGAATGCCTGGCTGAGGAGTCTGTATGTTATCCTAAAGGCAATAATGAAGCTGTGAAGTTTTCTGAGTAAATATAAGATGTGCTCAGGCCCATATTTTCGGGATATCATTTTGACAATTGTGTTGAGGGATTTATGGGAGAGAGGAGGCAATGGAGCCAGGAAGACCAATTAAAAGACTATTGCAGTAATCCTAATGAGAGCCTGAACTCGGGTAGAGACCATGTAAGTAGAAAGAAGGGAATAGATTCAAGAGGTGTGATGGATCGGATGCGGGGCTGAGAGAGAGGGAATTCTTAAGGATGACTCGAAGACTTCAAACCTCAGAAAAACTAGAAGGATGGCAGTGCTGTCAATAAAAGTAGGGAAGTGTGGAAGAGAGGTGAGTTTAAGGGGGAAAAAGCTGTAATGATTCTGTTCTGGACACGATGGGTTTGACACACTTCTGGGACATGCAAGTAGAAATCTTTAGTAGGCAGCTGGTGGTACAAGCCTGGACTTCAGGAAAGAGAGGAGAACTACCAATATAGACTCAGGAATCATTGGCACAGAGAAAATAACAACCCATGGGAAGTAATAAGATCACCAAGGGAAAAAATAGAGAGAAGAGGGCCTAAGACAGGCTCTTTGTGGACTCCCATGAGAGGTAAAAGAGCCTGAAAAGGAATGGGCAGGAAAAGGACCTTTTTTCGTTTTCATAGCATATAGCTAGGTTGGGAAACTAGATACCCTGTCCTCTGCCTGATATGATCAAGTGCCCTAAATAATTTTGTTATTATGACCATAGAGAAGGAAAGCTAGAGAATAATCTCCCCACCTCAGTGCTCGATTTCAATTTCACTTGAAGGCTATAGAGCTGTTGAAGAGCTCTTACTATTACCCAGTTGCAGAAGAGTATTCAGCTTGTCAAAGGTCAATGAGAACATATTTAAATAACTTATTCTGCTGACTTGAGTTCAAGTGTAAAAAAGCAGTTTAACTTTGACTATAGCACAATGATCTCACAACCTATCAAGACTGCTTCCCCTTCACACTAAGTCTTTCTCTTTCCTTTCCTCTATTTATCTTTCCCCTCCCATCTTGGTTTTTCTCTTAATTGGCCAGTCTATAAAAGTTTTTTTTTAAAATATCACATATGTATACACACATGCACATGCATATACATATACATACATACATATACATATTTTTACTTTTGGCTTTACATATACATAGTTACTTTTTTATTTTATATATATTTGTGAATTTTATATACATATACATGCATACACAATATACCTATACATACATACATGCTTATGCATATATAGATAGACATACACATATAAATCTGACCACTAAGTGGTGCAGTGGATAGAGTACTAGTTCTAAAGTCAGGAGGACCTGCATTAAACTCTGACCTCAGACATGTTCTAGCTGTGTGACCCTGGGCAAGTCACTTAACCTTGTTTGTCTCATTTATTCATCTGTAAAATGAGCTGGAAAAGAAACTAGAAAACCACTCCAATATTTTTGCCAAGAAAACCCCAAAAGGGGGCATGAAGAGCCAGACACAACTAATCAACAAAACAACAGCAATATACAACATACATATACATGATATTCTTCCCTTCTTCCTTCTTAATTTCAGAAAATTGAATGTTTCTTATTCTCTCTCCAAAAATAATTCCTTATTTTTTTTTAAATGTGGTCTCTGATTAATATTCTTCCACCCTCCACCCCCTCTCCCTGCCCCCATCTGTGGATCATCAGACCTCAGCAAAGAGTTTCTTACCCCTATTACATGGAGACTTTCCCATGAGATGGTGGCCAACTCAAGGGTGAGACATTGTCTTTAGTTTTCCTTATTAACTTCCTAGACTCCCCTACATAGTGGCCATTTAATTAATATTCACTAAGATTTAGAGAGGCATTCCCTAAAAATGTGTCTTTCTCAAAAGACCTTTCACAATTCAGAAGGCTGAAAAAACAATGAGATTTCTGTTATGAACACTTAGCTGGATTGTCAGGTCTTCCTAGTATAATTCATTTGCCTATACAGATAGCTACTGATTAGTCTGAATAAAGAACCCCCTGAAGTGATCTCATGTATTCAAATTCACACTATGTGAAGTTACAGTTGTGTAGACTATGGTAACTGGTTCCAGCCCAAAGGAAATATGCAATGCAAATTCAAATAATACAACTCTTTTAGGGGATTCATGATTCCTACTAATCAGCACCAAACTGCATAGACAAGCTTCCTGTTAAGCATACATGGATCTGAAACATAACATGGGGGACCACACTTTATTGATAAAACCCAATTGAGTAAACCTTCTACTGAGAATCCACAGCTTATTCTGTTGAAACCCAGTTTGCCAAATCAAAGGGATTTACAGATTAGGCAGTTCTCCAAAAACAATTACTCTGCCTGAGCCCCTTGAAAGAGTTTTGCCCTTCTCCATGGTGATGACTGGAAAGAAGAAACTTCCTGGTGTGCTGAGAACAGCTGGGAACAGCCAGGTGAGGCTGGCTCCCCTGATCTTTGTACAAATGGTCAGTTTGAGAGTCTGTCAGTTATTGCTCCTCTGACCCCAATGTCTGATCCCACTGCTTCAGAAGTCTGATATACAGGCCACATGTCATTTCCTTGTAAGTGGATTTTGTAGGCAATGTGTTGCCTCTTATCTGATAAATCTTAAGGGAAGGAGAAATTCCATGTTACAGGGAAGAGGAAGGGAGGAAATAAGGCAGGGGCTTAGTTTTCTTTAAACCACTTGATTTAGGTCTGCCCAGACTAAGCTATGAGGCAGCATGATATGGTATTGAGAGTCCTTTAAAGTGAGGAAGACCTAGTTTCAATTTTGTTCCTCCTGTGATCCCAGGCAAATCATGTAACCATGATGCTCCCCTCACCACTGTCCTAGGATTTATCTACTGAAGTTGGGAGCCTTCAAAACTAGCAAAATTTTCACCTGAACTAAGAGCAAGTGGAAAGGAGGTCCGATCTGACAGCCCTTCGTTAGCTTAATAATAATAATTAATCTAGTAACTATTTTTTTTTGTACCATGAACCAATGAAGGTAAGGGTCAGGGTTCTGTTGAAGAGAATACACTTCTCAAAAAATGTTTTGACGTAGCCTCAGATTCTACAGGGAATCCATGGGTCTTCTGCTTTTCTACTACAATACTAGGAGTCTGTTTATGCTAGGTGGCATAGTGGATAGTGCGCCTTGGACCTGAAGTCAGGAACAACTAAGTTCAAATCTAGCCTCAGATACTTACTAGTTGTGTGACCTTGGGCAAGTCATTTAACCTTGTTTGCCTCAGTTTCCTCGCCTGTAAAATGAACTAGAGAAGGAAAGGGCCAATCATTCTGGTACCTTTGTCAAGAAAATCTCAGATGAGTCAAGAAGAGTCAAACACAACTGAAAAACTAACAAACAACAACAGTGAAGGCATTCAACTCCATGCAGCACCATCTTGCATTAGGTCTAGGTGGTCATGTCAAGTATGATAAGGCTCAAGTCAATAGTTTCATCCTGTCTTTTTCCCTCACAACTGCATCAGCCTTTGAATCCTTCAGTAAAGGTAGAAGACAACTTCCAAATCTAGTCTACCCTAAGTTCCCTGTTCCTTCCTTCTTCCTAGATATTAATCTGATCACAGTCCCAATCCTGGGCCGTTAGCCCCATATCCTCACTAATAAGTAGACAACTACTACTGGCATAGAACAAAGTCACTAGTGGACAAAGGTAATGGAAGAGAGGGCAGATGAGGAAATCAACCAAAGATTCCCAAGGTAGAGTTAGGCAGAAGAAGGGCTCAAGAGGAGACCAGAAGCAAATAGGCAGGGCAGCAATTAACCAATGACTATGGGAACTATATAAAAAAAAAAAAGATGCCTGACTTTATAGCATCAAGGTGGCCCTGAAAAAGTGGTGTATAATTCAATTTTATTTGTAAATTGAATCATATTCTAAACAGATTTGCCATTTCAAGAAATCCTATGATGAGCTCACTTGTAATAGTATGACATCTTTTTTGTCAAATGAACAATGTTCTTTTAAAAGTTTTTTTTTTTTTATCTTGATTTTCATTTACTGGATTTCTTTTCAATAGAAATATTCTCTTGCCGGAAAGGATGTACTCAACCTATTTCAGCTTTCCCTGAAGCCACAGTATCACATGGGTCTTTTTAAACACAAAATAAAGCCTCCTGCAAAGATGCCCTGAGTCATTAGTCAAAAGGGGTAAGTCAAGGGGTTGAAAAAGGCAGACACAGAGACTTATGTTCTCACTGCCCCAACTCCAGAGGAGGGGAAAATAGATCTCTCATACTCTTATCCTATTCACATTTCTTCCACCCGCCCAGACGTCATGGCAGTGATTTCACTTCAAGTACTTAATAGTAGAGCATTAGCAGTATAACAAACAGTTCGTAGTTATACATCCCTATATCTTACTCATACTTAGAAATACTTTTTACCAAGAAATATATGAGGTAGACAATGCACATACCATTATCGTCACCTATGATAAATTAACACACTGAAGCTGAGTTACCCAAGACTACGG
>CM053769.1:368957933-368986853 GCA_028658325.1 Potorous gilbertii
CTACTATTTTTAAGGCCTCCACAGAAATTACAAGAGCTTTTCCAATCACCTGTTCCCACATCTAGGGATTCTACACTTTAATGGAAAGATCAAAGAAATGCCTTTTAAACAGCAGAATGTGAGACCTAGGTTAAAACTAAGGTTAAACCTCCTACTAGTTAGGGGTGGGAAGGTGTCATTAAATCAAGCTCCTTAATTACAGAGAACACTGCTTCAGCTGTGAAAGCTTAGAAACTAGCCTGGAAATTTTTCCTAGATGGGAAACCAGCTGGAGTTAGAGACAGTTTTGCATCGAAATGACCCAATAGACAAAGCAGCAGTCGGGGCATTTCCTGCCAGTGCCAAGAAGGAATCCAAAAGGACTTATATGGAAGGGACATCTTGTCTGTGGGCACAGTCAGATCTGTTTGCATTCTCCCTCAAATTCTAGTTGTGGGCAGATTTAAATGAACCTTTTTAGTAGAAAGAAAATATCCATCCCTTTTAAGTGTCTTGGTATCAACAAAGTGAGCTTTCTGGTCTCGATTGCTTGAGAGGTGATGTTGTCCTTTCTTCATTCCATCCATTGCTACCCTGTGTGGTTAATTTAATGAAAGGAACCCTGGGTCATGAAAATACTCCTGGGCTCTTGTGTCCCCTATCCAGTGGCCAGACTAGTCAGTAAACATTTGGTCTTCTCAGAAATGCCCAAGGTTACCATGTTGTCTTTCTCAGGAGGGCACAGAAAATGCTTACATTGGCTTTTGCTCTTCCTTGACTGGAGCTTTGCAATTCCCCTTTTCCTCTCCTCTGAGTTGTCCCTTTGGAGACTTTCCAAGCAAGATGAGGTAAAGGCTACAATTGATTTTGAACGCCCCGGCTAAGGTTTTAACAACGGCATGAAAGTACCTTCTATATTTCACTGACACTCCAGTAGCTTATGGTGAAAATCATTGATTTTGTATTTGGGATGCATACACTTAGAAACTCAGTAGGCTTGTGTAGTCCTTGCTTAACTAAACTAAGTGTCCTTTCCAGTATCGCCTGTCTTATCTAACTAGGTTCTCAGCTGAAGGGGAAAGTGAAGGGATTGATCTTTGGAATAGGAGAAAGCGTGTTGGATGTGGAGTCAGAGGGTCTGGGTTCACTACCTCTGTGACCTTGAATAAATCACCTCACTTCTCAGGAATGGAGTTTTCCCTTTGTGGGGGGAAAAGAAGATAAAAGGAAGTTGGGCTAGATTGCCTCAAGGATCTATTCCAGCTTGAAATTTATGGTCTACTGATTTTGGACAGTCTTGGGATTTATGAGATAGCAAGTTTAACAGTGAAACTGATGCTTTTGTAAGATGATGCCTTGGACAATATGGGGAAGGTTTGGGCAAAGAGATTATTAAATGAAATAAATAGACTAATTTGTGTGCTAGGGAATAGAACACCGAGGGAAGACAAGGACTGTGAGAGAAAGACAGAGACACAGAAACAGAGAGAGACAGAGACAAAGAGACACAGAGAGAGAGAGAGAGAGAGAGAGAGAGAGAGAGAGTTGCGTTTCCTCGGGTTCTTAACTTTCCCACTGAACTTAGTTGTGTGAAGACATTTGCTCTGAAGGGGAATTTTTGTTGCCTTATTCTCCAATGACAAGCTTTCCCTTTTTGATCCTCACAGTTTCAATACAGTCTCTGGAGTATCAGATAATTTAAACCACGAAGGTATCTTTCTTAAATACTGCGTAAAGAATATTTCTGACTTGTCAGCTTCAGGGGCTAGGTGATACAATTGGTAGAGAGCTAGACCTGGGTTTCAGGAAGACCTGAGGTCATATCCAGTTTCATATACGTACTAGCAATGTGACCCTGGTAAATCACTTAGCTCTGTCTCAATGTCCTCATCTCCAAAATGGGATAGTAATAGCACCTACTTTCAAGGTTATTGTGAGAATAACATGAGAACACATTTATAAAGTGCTTTGCAAACTTTAAGGTATCCTCTAAATGCTGGCTATCATCATCATCATCATCATCATCATTAATTAAGTTTAATCAGAAGTAAGTTCAGAGATTCCCAACAAGAGGTGCAGACAAGAGATGAATGTAGCTAATACACAAGGAGCCACGCTGTGGGATAGCCTTCTAGGTGATAATGTCTCATAATGAGATCTTAAGTTCAGGAACTGAACCTCCCTAGCTGGAATCCAAGACAAATGACCTTCTAGCTGCTCCCTTATGTACCAGAGTTACAAGCAGTTTCTGATGTAGTAAGGTCAAGACAGACATGAAGACTGATACAGGAAGTGAATTCCCTATCCAAATATAAAACTCCTATTCAGACAGTCAGGATCAATTCAAACCCTGCAAAGATAGCCTCCTTTCCCCCTACTCCCTACTAACGCAAAATATTGAAAAAAGTGTTGTTTTTTTTTTCCTTCTCATGAAAGGAAATAGGTAAATCTTAAAAGACATTAAAAGAAAAAGGAGAAATCTTGAGCCCAAACAAGGTTACAACATCACAGATTATTTGGAATGTGAATCACAAAATGTCAGTGCTGAAAGGGATCTTAGAGATCAAGCCCACCCCCTCCATTTTATAGATAAGTAAAATGATGTTGTCTTCCTCCCAAGGAATGAAGAGACTTTCCCAGGGTGAGTGGTGGTAAAGAAGGGGCTAGAAGGGTGGGCTAATAACTGGTCCAGTACTTGACTACTACATATAATAATAACTAGCATTATGCAGTTCACCATACTTTTAAGGTTTACCCATATCAACTTATTTGATCCCACAGAACAACCCTGTAAGTTAGATGTAATTAGTATCATCGTTTTACAAATGAGGAAACTGAGGAACAGAAATGCAAGATTAGCGACTTGCCCAGGGTCCCACAACAAGGGCATGTCTGAGGCAGGATTTGAACTCGGTGTTCCTGATTCCAAGTCCAGTGATCTTCCATTAATGCTATCATAAAGAAGATGAAACAAAAAAGACACAATGCAGGGAAAGAACCTTGGATCTTTAGTCAGAAGACCTGACTATGTATGTGCTGCTTACTCTCTGTCCATGAACCCCAGGTTTGTCATCTGCAAAATAAGCCCATTGACTTTGTTCATCTCTATAATCTCCTCTAGTTCTAAATCCTAAGACCCCTTTTATTTTGTTATGTGATAGTGGAAAACAAGTGAGATATCTATCATGCTACAAAGAAAGTGGGCAGAAAAACTAGGGTTCATGAAAACAACCAAAGGAGAAAGTTATTTGTGTTTAGCATAATGTAGCTGCTAAACAAGTGATTGTTGACTGATTCTGACTGACTGACAGACAACTCTCAATGAGTAGCCACACTGATGGTCACGGGACAATGGGGAGCCTCAAAGCTCAAGTTTCCAGATCTTGGGCATACAGTGACATCAACCACAGTTTTCTTTGGTTCATTTCTCAAGGTCTAAAAGCTTCTATAGTCTGAAATCTGCTAGGAGACACAATTCAACAAGATGAGTAGGATCCCCTGCATGGTTCTTTGACCTTTTCAAAGTCTGTAGAAAGAGGGGAGTGCGAAATGGGAAATATGAGGATGGGGGGCAGGGGGGACAGGGGACCTAATATCTCCTGGGAGTAAGTTTGAGAGGACACAAAATGACTCCCTACTCTATCCCCAAAGTTCTCCAGTGTGAAAAATTTACACAGTTTATTAATGCTATCAAACCCTTAGCTTTTCCTAATCGAGCAGACCTACATTGCTTGAATTATAGAATTCAGTTAGGAGGAACAATTTTTAGAGATTGTCCCATATAATCCCCTAGTTTTATTAGTGAAGAAATGGAGACCCAGAAAGAAATGACTTGCCCAATATTACCTAGGGTAAAGTAAAGCCAGGTTTGAACTCAGGTCCTTGGATTTTCAAACCCAGAGCTCTTTCCAAAACCACCTTCCACACTGCCTTTCATTCTGCCTTGGTGTAGGACCTCTGCCAGAAATTTCTGGGGAATCATTTCACTCATTATTCATTTTAGAAAATACTGGAAGAGGCAAGTCACCATCTAACAGAGACACATACGTAACCTTCAGAGTCTCCCCTTCTACGGCAGCCACTTAAAAGTCAGAGCTAACATTATTTTAGACATTAGAGCAAAAGTGGCATGGGGCTGAGTACATGGTCTGATGTCTCACTTTATTAAATTATCTCTGAAATGTTACCTAATTTTTACACTCAGAAACTCATTCTAACTCTGTTCTGTTTTGATCCTTGGGAGTTATTTTAAAGATTACATCATATCTGCTCTTTGTTCTGCAAGTCTTGTAACAGCCTTTGGCCAAAAGCAATCCAATTTTGGCTGGACCATACAGTTGCCTGCATAGCCTTTCATTATTTATCTAAGAAGAAACCAAAAGATGTGCACTTGGACCTCTGAGTCACAGAATAAGAATCAAGAAAACTTCCCTGAAGGCAGCAAGTCCTTTTAACATTTAAAGGAGACAGGGCTTTGATTTCCACTGATCCATTCATTCAGCCTTCCATTCAACAAATACTTAGGGAGAGGATGATAATCCCTTATCTCTGAAGAGGCCAGGTGGCACAATGAATAGAGTCCTGGGTTTAAAGTCAAAGACCTGAGTTCAAAGTCAGTCTCAGACTCGTACTAGCTGTATTATCCTGGACTGGCCATAGGAAATTGTTTGCCTCAGTTTCCTCATGTGTAGAATGAGGATAATACAGTAGATATTTGCAAGGGTTGTTGTGAGGATTGAATGAAATTTGTAAAGCACTTAGCCCAGTGGCTGGCACTAAGGAGGAGCTATAGAAATGCTTATTGCTTTCACTTCTCCTTCCTTACCCCTTGAAGGTTTACCAACCACCTTTTACAGCTGAGGAAGCTAAAGCTCAGAGAAGCTAATTTACTTAGTCCCGCCCCCCCCCCCCCAAGATCACACAGATAGGAAATGCTTACAAAGATTAATAAAGCATGGTCCCTGCCCCGAAGGAATTTCAAGTCTATCATGGAGATGAGACGTACAAAAATAACATTTAGGACAAGGCAGAATAGAAAGAGGCAATAAGAGGTATTGAGGGTTTGTTATAGGACACAGGGAAGAGTGAGAGGAAGCAAGGCAATTGCAGTTGTGGGGAAATACTATAATTCCAAAAGGAAATGAGTGGTTTTCATTCTGTTTTCATGGACTTGATGCAGTATTTATTATGTGAAATGCAAGATGTGGAATTTAAATTGACAGAATTGAATGTGAAACGAATTGAGTGATTGAAGTGAGTGTGACCACCAAAACTTTGGTCTAGAACACTGATTCTTAACCATTTTTGTGTCAAAATAGTGTGTGTGTGTGTGTGTGTGTGTGTGTGTGTGTGTGTGTGTGTGTGTTTAGTTGTTTAGGGTTTTCTTGGCAAAGATACTGGAGTAGTTTACCATTTCCTCCTCCAGTACATTTTACAGATGAGGGAACTGAGTAAAACAAGGTTAAGTGACTTGCCCACGGTCATACAGTTAATAAGTGTCTGAGGCCAGATTTGAACTCAGGAAGAGGAGTCTTCCTGACTCCTGGATTGGCACTCTATCACTGTGCGATCTAGCTGCCCCCATATGAGTGTACACACACATTTACACATATGTCGTACGCCTATATGATCCATATAGGATATGTAGATGTTTATATTGCACAAAGTGAAACAGACATAACGTATGCATATGTATACATGTCTATGCAAGTCTATATGTGTGTGTGTGTGTGTGTGTGTGTGTGTGTGTATAAAATCAAGCCTTCATACCTGTATTTACAAATATTTAACCAGCACTAAAGGTTTTGCTGTTGTTGAACATTTTCATTTTCACAAACTCGGAGTAAGATAGCAGAACTTTCAATCTTGTGTCATCAGCCCAGGGGAAATAGGTTTAACAGTAAAAACCTGAGAATGAAATTCTTTCTAATCCTGCTTTTGCCACGGACTCCCTATGAGAACAGACGTTGCAATGAGGGGAAGTCTAACCCCTAGCAAATATTCTTTTTTTCTCTAAGCCTGATTCCCACCCTCTAACTCTCTAAGTTTTAGAGATGTATTTCACTGGGGGCCTATCCATTTGATGCCAGTAAGGGGAGATGTACCTAGGGACCATTTCCTGAAAAATCTAATGTCATTTATCTCTAAATATCAAAAAAGCGGCTTATGTCATTTCACCTAAAGATAGGTATCCAGAGATGTCGTCTGGGTCTTTTTGTGACTGATCTTACCAAGGAACAGATTTAGGAAGTTTTCAATTTCTAGATCCCCAAAGTTTTTCCTTTCAGAAATAACCCCCAGGCATGGGCCAACAGTATGGGCTAAAGCATAGCCCACTATTTTCACTCTGTGTCTGCAGACTGACAGCTTGGGGACAGGCATGTTGTCCTTCCCTCAAAGTGACCGAAAGTCTGACTGTCCCCAGTGACTGGTGAGTCTATTAAATTAGTGCCTCTTCACAACTCCGTGCAGCTGAGATTTGCCATCTCAGAGCGGAACTTGGTTCCCTTCTGTAAACATATCCATGGTGGTGAAATTAAATGAGCTAATAGCTTGTGATTGGAAGTGGTGCAGAGAGGATAACGAATCACATTAGAGACTGTGCACTCTATCCAAGCCAGGTTAACCAGGGCAAGACTTGCTCAATTTACAGGACTGGTGTTTAACTTTTGTTGGATGGTTATTGAAGATACATGTAAAATTAGGATGATCACAAAAAATTGCCTAGTTCCATGAGCTCAAAGTCAGAAAGAAATCAGGTTCATGATGAAATCAGACTGTAACCAAATGTAAATTAAAACTCTAAAGAAAATATCCCCACCCCCACCCCCAAGGCTGGATTGCTTGGGCTTAGAGTATTAGAGTGATAAAGGACCCTACGGATCATCTAGTCTGTTGATTGATTGGCAGGGATGTTACTTCCCATATTATAGGTGGGAAAATTGAGGTCCAAAGAAGGGAGGTAGTTTAAACATGAGAACACACAAAGCTAGCTGGGGCAGAACTGGAATCAACCAGGTCTCCTATCTCACACTACAATGCTTTCCCCCATACACAATTCATAAAGGAAAAATAAATTGTAGGACATTTCTCAGATGGAATCCAACCACTCCTTTAAACTTTATGGAATCCACTCATTCCCTAAAACTTGAACTCAGTACCCTAGAGTCAGCACACTATAGAGCAGGAACATTTCATTTAAGAATAAAATAGGGAGCACCAGCTCTGCGGCAGCCTTGGGCCCATCTTTGTGTCCAGGGACTTTGTACTCGGCACATCCTCAAATAGGTGTTTGACCAGTGAGGGCTGATTCTCATGTTTTATCTCCTTTCTTTAGTAATCACTAGGACATAGGGTCAGTGATTATCTTGTATTATTGTAATGTGGGTAATAAGGGCCATTTCTTTGAGCAAATGCAGTTAGCTATTCTGTGCCTGCTTCCTGTTGAGCATGTAAAAACTTTGAGGGCCCGCTTCCAACCATGAGTGACAGAGGGGCTCATACAGCATGATGAAGGATATTTTAACTGGCTGGGAGAGTAAGTGACTTAAGAACCTGTCAAAGAAATGGCAACTTCTGGCTGGTGGTCCTTGGCTACAGCCCTTAAAATAAAATGTAACTCCAATAAGGGTTGGGAGAGAGACATCTTCCTTCTTAAACTGGCAATTAGTGTCAGGGAATTTAACTAGGCAGGCCTCTCTGATGCAGACACTTCCCCTGCTGTTGCAAGTCTAATGCAACTGAACCTCCTGGTCTATCAGAACTCACAAAGGATGTATCTTTCTTCAGGTTACTACTTCATTATGTTTTCAGAGAAGGGAACAAAAAAGAGACAAAACGATGGCCTGGGGGCAAGCTTGCCTGGTGAAGTCCCCCACACTAGGAATCATCATGACATTGGGGTAAAGAAGGACTCCATCCTCTTTCCACTACCTAGTGGAGTTATATGTTTAAAAATTAATTTATTTATTTTTAGTTTTCAACATCCACTTTTATAAGATTGTGAATTCTAAATCTTCCCCTCCCTCCCCACCCCCTTCCCCAAGACAGTCTGCAATCTGATATAGGCTATACATGTACAATTATGTTACACATATTTCCACATTAGACCTGTTGTGAAAGAAGAATCAGAACAAAAGGGAAAAACCATGAGAAAGGAAAAAAAAGAGAAAAAATAGTGTGCTTTGATCTTTATTCCATCATGAATCTTTTGCAATTATCTCAGATCACTGTATTGCTGAGAAGAGCTAAGTCTATCAAAGTTGGTCATCACACCAGCATTGCTGTGACTGTATACAGTGTTCTCCTGGTTCTGCTCACTTTACTCAGCATCAGTTCATGTAAGTCTTTCTAAGTTTTTCTGAAATTTGTTTGCTCACCATTTGTTATAAAAGAATAGGATTTCATGACATTCATATACCACAACTTGTTGAGCCATTCCTCAATTGAGGCATCCCCTCAACTTCCAATTCTTTGCCACCACAAAAAAAGCTGGTATAAATATTTTTGTACATGTCGGTTCTTTTCCCTTTTTTATGATCTCTTTAGGATGCAGACCTAGAAGTGGTATTCCTGGATCAAAGGGTATACACAGCTTTATGGCCCTTTGAGTATAGTTTCAAATTGCTTTCCAGAATGCTCAGATCAGTTCACAACTCTACCAACAATACATTAGTGTTCCAATTTTCCCACATCTTCTCCATTTATAATTTTCTTTCTTTTTTCGGTTATATTAGCCAGTCTGATAGGTGTAACGTGATACATCAGAGTTGTTCTAATTTGCATTTCTCTAATCAATAGTGATTTAGAACACTTCTCTTTCTCTATGTGTGTGTGTGTGTGTGTGTGTGTGTGTGTGTGTATGTAAAATATAGATAGGTTTAATTTCTTCATCTGAAAACTGCCTGTTCATATCACTTGTTAATTGGGGAATGACTTGTGTTCTTATAAATTTGACTCAGTTCTCTATATATTTTAGAATTGAGGCTTTATCAGAGACAATGGTTGTAAAAATTGCTTCAAAACTTTTTGTTTCCCTTTTAATCTTGGTTGCATTGAATCTGTGCAAAAACTTTAATGTAACCAAAATTATCCATTTTGTATCTCATAATGTTCTCTGTCTCTTGTTTGGTCATAAATTCTTCCCTTCTCCATAGATCTGATAAGGAAACTATTCCTTTCTCTCTGAATTTGTTTGTAGTATCACCCTTTATGTCTAAACCATGTACCTATTTTGACCTTATCTTGGTATTAGAGTCACATCTTGTTAACTGGAGATCTAGAACCCAGAGATTATTGGTTAGAAACTGTCTGTTCTTTTAAGAGGTTCACTGAGTTATCAACCTCCCAGCTCAGCAGTCAATTGGGATTCCTCCTCCTCATTCTCATCCTCAGTATGAATCCTTCATTCATGCATGACCGGAAGCAGACCCCGCCAAGGTGGCCACATGATCAACAGAAGCAGGCAAAGAATAACTACACATGATCCCAAAACAGCCCATAGGAGCTGATTTCACGCATGTCATGTTATTATTTAGAGAGACAGACAGGCAGAGGGACTACAGAGCCAAATGTGAGGGCCAAGACATAGGTCAACCTGTCACTGATACCTACCAGCAAGGCACTTAACATCTCAGTGCCTCCATAGAGTTCTCAATGATTGGCATACATGGAGCAAGTTTCTAATCAATCAATTAAGAAGCATTTATTAAGTGCCTTTTGTGTGCTACCCACTGAACTAAGGACTAAAGCCAAAAATAAAACAATCTTTACACTCAAGAAGTATAAAAATATTCTACTCTAGGAACTCTCTGTGCAAATGGAATCACAGGTCCAGATCAAAACCCCACCAAAAGCATTATGCAACTGTTTCATCTCACTGTATTTTTTCTACCCAGTGAGAATATAAGTTCTGTATGGGCAGGGAGTAGGTCTTATTCTTTCCTGTATCCTACATTTACAATGAATCTATGCCGTTAATTAAGGCTCTGAATAAATAAGTGAAAGCATTCCAATGCATTAAAGGACATCTTGAAGAGATTCTCCTTTTCAGAAGTGAAAGCAGAAGGAGAAATTACACTTCTCCTTAAGATATGTAAATAGATTCCTGTAAATGAGTTCAAATTTATGATAATTTGCCAATACCTAAAGACATTCTACTTGAACATCTGTGGTTCATGGAAGAGTGCATGAACTGTTGCTAATCAGTAATAAATTGTGCAGATTTCTGCTACTGCTCATTTTGGGGTTTTTTCCATCAAGCATGAACTTCCTATAAATTAATTACTAAATGAGAGGGTCGTGAATATTTTGCAGCTTTCAGCGTAACCAGCCCTCCTTGAGGCTGGGGCATAGGACCAAATGCTCCCCACTGACATTTGATTTTATGCCCCACAAAAGCAATCAACAAGGTTTACAACAGAGAAGACTTTTTCCAGGTGTCAGCGTCTTAACAAGTAAATCTGTTTCCTGACACCAGGGAAAAGGTCAATAAAAAAGAAGCCAGAGACAACCAGGACTGCATCATTTCTCTCTGAATTGCCCCAGCTCATGTTAATAGTAGATGCTGTAATTTTTATGTCATATTTGAGAACAGATGTGAAGCAGAAATGATTGTTGTAAAGTTTTATTTTAAAATGTTGCATATCATAAAGTTGACAGGGCTGGGGGTGGCTTGTGGGTTGGTACTTGACATTTCTGAAATACTGAATGTCCCAATACGGACATCAAGGGGCAGCAGAATGGGCATTGAACTGAGGGTGAGAAGACAGGATTCAGTTCTTCTGACTGACATTTACTAACTATGGAAATATGCCATATAACTTTGGCAAGCCTCAATTTTCTCATCTGTAAAATGAAAATAATACTTTAGGTGCTGCCTACCTTACAGGTTATTGTGAGAAAAAGGGATTTGTAAATCATAAAACTATACAAAATGTATATTGCTGCTAGGCTTCAAATTGAGAGGACCATCCACAGGAAGAAATAGATTTTTTGAAAGACTAAAATTTCCAATTCCTATAGTATGATAGAAAGAGGACTGGACTAGGATGTTAAAGACCTGAATTCTATCCTCATACTATCATTAAGTGACTGTGTGACCTTGAGTCACTTCCCCTCTCTGGGTCTCAGTTTGCTCCTTTGCAAGATAAGGAAGCTTTAAGTCCTTTCCAGCACTAAGGATGTATCACTGTAAGACAGGACATTCTAGATTACTCCAGTCCACAATAATTTTATTTCTCTTAACTCCTAAAACATGTATTGTCTGCTCCAAATAATTTTACTAGTATTGCAATAGAACGCATTCTTGTGGCTTAGTCTTTTCTCCCCAACTAGCTCCAAGAGGGCAGAGAATGTGTCATATACTTTTCTTTTGTTCCTCGTAGACACAAGGTTAAGTGTCATAAGAATTTAATACATATTTGAAGAATTAAATTGAAGGGAAATTTTAGCAAAAACCACCATTGTCATTTATGAAATGGTAGCTTTGGCTGAGTAGTCCAGGAATTTTTCTAAGCAACTTTGGGCAAAGGGTCATTCTAAAGGTATAATGGTTGGGGAATTTCAGATTTCCAAATTTGCTTATGATTGAATTGTTTGCTGAGCCAAGAGCAAGAAAAACAATGAAGGGGATATTTCTCTTCTACTAAAAGGACTGCAAAGTCCAAGATAATTTGATCTGTAAAACAGGAAGAAAAAAGTGGGGGAGAGAGAGAGAAGAGAAGAGAAGAGAAAAGAAGAGAAGAGAGGAGAAGAGAAGAGGAGAGGAGAGGAGAGCAGAGGAGAGCAGAGGAGAGGAGAGCAGAGGAGAGGAGAGGAGAGGAGAGGAGAGGAGAGGAGGGGAGAGAGAGGAAAGAGAGGGGGGGAGAGGGAGAGAGAGAGAGAGAGAGAGAGAGAGAGAGAGAGAGAGAGAGAGAGAGAGAGAGAGAGAGAACTAAAGAACTATTGCCCCTAGTTGAGCCCTTTGGAGTCAAGCAGAACTCAGATTTCTCTTCTCCATGACAACCCTTTAAATACTTACAGACAGTGATGCTGCTGCACCCTTGCCTCCAAGCTTTCTTTCTTTTCTCCAGCCTGAGTGCCCCAAGTGCAGAGTGCTCTGCCTTAGAAGGTAGAGGAACAAGTTTTCACACTAGCTCTCCAAGAGCAAGAGAGAAGCAAGATTTGCTAAATGTGAGCTTTGTTTGACTCTTCCTTAAACATGTTTGAATTATTAAGTGTCTGGCTCATCAAGTGAAGGACGCTATTATAATTCTATCACTGGAGCCCAAATTGCTGTTTAAATTGAGTTTTGACAATTCAGTTAATTTATTAAGGGGGCATTATCACATCTTAATTATCATCTCCTGATCGTGGATTATTCAGTAATACAGTACAACATTAGGATATCAGCTCCCTTATATGAAAGTGGATGTCCCACTTAATAATAGAGTTTACACACATTTAAGCAAGTTCTGTTGAACAATATGGTCTCATAAACTTCTGATTTTCAAATATTTGTTAACATTTAGAAATCTGAGATGACAGTTTTCTACAAATTCCCACAGAGAGGACAGGCATTTTAATCCTCCTGGTGGACAACATTGTAAATAACCATTTTCACATGGCCTGGAAGAAGCAATGCTTTATCCTTAGTAAAGATGTTGATTTCATATATTATACATTTTCACAGTGTCCTCCACGACACATGGATGGACTTGCTATGCTTTAAGTGAAGCAGGAAGTTTGTAGATAAATGAAAGAATGACCTGCTAAAAGGGATGTTAGAGTGGCAAAGAACTTTTGAAGTAATTTCATGCATTAATTTTATAGAAGAAATTGAGTCTGAGAGAAGTAAAAGTACGCAGTATGCAGAAATCTTAGATTTACAATCTGGAGCTCTGGGTGTAAATCCTGGTTCTGTCATATACTAACTGTGTGGACAATTCACTTTATTTCACTGGCCTCAGTTTCCTCCTCTGAAAATAAAGAATTTGAGCTACCTGACCTTTGAGTAACTTTCCAACTCTGAGGCTTAGCCAAGACAGTACAGTAAATTATTTTGTACTTACTTGCAATAAAACCTAAAATTACTTCCTGTCTTATTCTTTTTTGCATCATGTTTTTTGGAAATGCAATTGTCTTAAAGTGACTATTTGGCTGCAGTCAATTCTTGCTAATACCCCAAAGACCACCTGACCTCTCATTAGTCACGTTTAGAGTCAAGGAGCCATACCCAGGCTAGGGATATAACTGCTAGGTATTTTTTCCCCTGCCAGTTCTGCTGAGTAAATGCCATTCCTAATTATCATTTCTCTACAGGACTTTTGAGTTATAATGATGAGCCTTAGCAGAAATGTCTGATTTTTGATATTTTTAGAAAGCCTGTTTTTTCTCCCATGGAGTCTGCGTACTATGCAAGAGTTGACAAGTTTTAAAACGTAATATAGCATTTGAACCTCTAAGCGAAATAAAACTGTGATGAAAGATTGCTTCCCAGCATCTGCAATGTTCATCACTGTCTCACTATGAAGACTTTCATTTCTCTGCAAAGTAGGTAAGACATGATAAATAATCAGTTTTGTGGCTGGTATTTTATTAGTGTTCCCTGCTTATTACAAACCCACAAACAGTGACCTTGTATTTTCAGGAAGGTGTTAGTGGTTTTCCAAACTGATTTTCAATCTAAACCCTTCTATTTCATTTTCACCTCAGCAAAACAAAACGCCATGACAATCTGCGGTAAGAAGCAATGTTTTGTAGCAGAAAGACCACAGGTCTTGGTGATAGAAGGTCTGAGTTGGAATCCTTTGTGACCTTGGACAAATCATTTTTCTTCTCTAGCTTTCAGTAATGTGTTTGTAAGATGGGGATAACAGTAGCTATGAAAAGTGTCTTAAAGGGTTCCTGTGAGGAAAAAAGTATATAATGCGCAAAGGTCTATGTTAATAGGAAATGATTATTAGCACTGAAAGGAAGATGGAAGAAGCTACTTCATCCCATACCATGGATCCGAAAGAGAGAAGACCCAAACACTGGATGCCAGCATTCCATTTCTCTCTGACAGTGTAAGAGTTGAGAATTTCCCCTTTGCTGAATTTTCATTTTAATTCTATAATGCATAGAAGACAGAACCCAGGCTATGATTCATAGATCTTGGCTGTTGTCTGACCTATAAAAGGTATTCAGCAATGACACGGGGAGGATTGCAGATCATCCAGGCACATTCATTTCCTTCTCAATTAAGAGCTCTCTTCACAGCACTAACCAGCTCATTCTGTAGGAATACAATCCCCCACCACATTGCCTGAGCCTGCCGCCCACATTCTTCATTAAAATCTTCCATAGAACTTAGGAATATATCCCGCACCCAAATTCCCAGGGGCATACTGAAGAAATAAAAAGATCCATAGATACACAGACTCATAAAATCATAAAATGTTAGAGCTGAAAAGGACTTAGAGATAATTTAGTCCAACACCTTCATTTTACAAATGAGGAAATGAGCCCACGGAGAGGATGTAACTCTTGTAAGGTCACACAGCTAGTCCGGTGGCACAACTGCCTAGGTCATCGAGCGTTTAGAGGGCTGTCTGTGGAAGATGTGTTGAACATGTTCTACTTGCCCCCAGAGACCAGAACTAGGAAAATTGCATGCATGTGGCAAAGAGTTAGATTTAAGTTTGCAGTGAGGAAAAATTTCCTAATAATTAGAGCTCTCTGGGAGTACGAGGAGTTGTTTGGGGAGAAACTGAGTTCCCCCTCAAGCAAAGGCTAGATGACCCCTCTTTAGATGCTGTGAAGGGGATGACTGTTCCGATATGAGTTGGACCAGATGGTTGGGGGGGAGGGGTGGCAAGGGAATAAGCAAAAATAAGGTGTCTACTCTGTGTCAGGTATTATGCAAGCACTTTACAAATGTTATCTCATTCAGTCCTCACAACAGCTATGAGGTGGGTGACATTATTATTTTAATTTTACAGATAAGGAAACTGAGGCAAACAAATGTTAAGTAACTTGCCCAGCTGCTAAGAGTCTGAGGTGGGATTTTAAACTAAGATTCCTCCCAACTCTGAGTCTGTTCTTTCGTCCCCCCAGTCCATCTCTCTCTTTTTTGACCAGCATTATAATAAAGCAATTCATATCTATTATCTCATTTGAGGGTCACAATAATTTTTGTGAGGTGTGTAGGGAAGATAGCTGCTATTATTCCCATTTCTCAGATGTGATAACTGAGCCATAGATAGAAAAGTAAGGCAACTTGCTAAGGTCATATAAGCAAGTTATAGAATTGGAATTAGAACCTAAGTACTATGATTCCAAATTCAAATGCCTTTTCTGTTCTATGACAATGACATTTCTTTATCACAAAACCCAAAAGCCTACCAATGGGATAGGCAGAGTGAACTCCAAATTATTCTAGTGACAGAAAGGAAACATTCTGGGTTGCTCTACTGCCTTCATTTTAAAGCATGGATAGTGATATGTCTGTGGCGCAGCAGATAAAGTACTGGCCCTGGAGTCAGGAGGACCTCAGTTCAAATATGACCTCAGACACTTACTAGCTGTGTGACTCCAGGCAAGTTACTTAACCCTGTTTGCCTCAGTTTCCTCATCTGTGAAATGAGCTGGAGAAGGAAACCACTCCAATATGCTTGCCAAGAAAACCCCAATGGGGTCACAAAGAGTCAAGGACATGACTAAATTGACTAAACAATAATCACCACAATAGTGATACATTCATAGGCATGCACAAAAATGTGCGTGTGTGTATGTGTGTGAAGGTGGGGAGAGAGGATGAGAGTTGGATGTACTGGTCCATCCTGTGGGAAAATCTCCATTGGCCTTTCCCATTCTCATTCCTGCTTGCCTTGCAGCAGGGGATAGGGAAGGGAAAGTCACCAGGAAACTTTACCTTCTTTAAAAAAATAAAATTAGTTACATTACAAACTTGACTTTATAAGCAAATGAATTAGAGACAGCATGACACAATAGAAAGAATGACAGATTTGAAATTGAATTACTTGT
Source organism: Potorous gilbertii (assembly GCA_028658325.1). Classification (NCBI taxonomy): domain Eukaryota; kingdom Metazoa; phylum Chordata; class Mammalia; order Diprotodontia; family Potoroidae; genus Potorous; species Potorous gilbertii. The sequence continues at coordinate 368,973,918 of CM053769.1, forward strand.
ATTCAGAACCTGGATGCATTATTGACTACATGTGTGACCTGGGGCAAATCACTTGATGTCTTTGGGTCCCTGTTTCTCTATCTGTCAAGTAAAGGTATGGATCTTGAGGACCTCTGAGATTCCTTCCAGCTCTAAACCTATAATCTCATGATCCTATGAATTGTGGACAACTCACATATATGAATACTTGCTGGGGGAAACCTTAGTTCTGAGCCCCAGGCCCCAGATTCTGGGGCCACAACTACCTTTGGCTCTCCAATTCAGAATATAGTAGTAGGTAGTAGGTGGTGTAATGGATAGAACACTGGATTTAGAATCAGGAAGACTCATGTTCATCAGTTCAAATTTAGCCTCAGACACTTAGCTGTGTGATCTTGGATAAGTCACTTTACCCCTTATACCTTAGTTCTTCATCTATAAAATAATCTAGATATTTTTGCCAAGAAAACTCCAAAATGGAGTCATGAAGAATTGAACATGGCTGGAATGACTCAGCAACAGCATAAGTTTTGGGAGGTCCCTTCTCTTATGCAGATCACCGATACAAGAGATTTCTTCACCTCTCTAGATAGCTACATGTGCTATAAAGAGATACCTTCTCATGTGGATGTGAGAATAAAAGGGTCTTTCTCTAATGGAAATGTATCAATTTAGTTATGCTCCACCTCTCATGCACATAGACAGGTTTATGTAACAAAGTGCCTTCTCGTAAAGCTCAATTATCGACAAAGACACATACTCAAAGTCACACATAATCCCAGAAATCTGCAACACTAGTCATTAAATTAGCACTGCTGAAGATAAGCAATTAATAACACTTTAAGGGAGTGGTTGGCACTGAGCATACGCTCTTGGTTCATTCTTTATATATTTATGATTACAGCAAGTTTGGACTTCAGCCATAGCACATATATTTTTCTTCCTATAAACCTTCATGTTGAAGAAAAGCCAAGAAGGGAATCCAAAGGTGGGCAAATGCCAAGAAGTTCGAGTAGCAAGTGACTGACCCTAGAGCTGTTTAAAGGGCTGAAAGATACATCTTTTCTCTGTGGCTACAACGATAAAGCATTCCCTGAGACATGGTCATCCCATATACTGGGATAATACTAACCTCCTCCAAAAGAGAGCCCAGTGTATTCAAAAAGAAAAGGGAATGGGGGCAGGGGAGGCAAGAGGAGCAGAATGATGCTCATTCCTAAAAACTGGGTTAATGAACATAGCACTTACCCAGCTGAGTACAGTATCAATATTAAAAGAAAGCAAAGTACGTGTTTTCATTTATGCCAAATGTTAATGCTCGTGAAAATGACTAATTTGCTGGAATGGGGAAAGTTATCCTATTGGCTACTGTGCCACACTCTGGGGAGATAGCTGCAGCTTGTAAACACAACCCTATTTCCATGGCAACAGGCAATTCAGTGTCTTTTTCTTTCAGCACAGACAAAAAGGTAAATTATTTAGTTTTCTTTCTTTCTCCTTTTCAGGTACTAAGGCTTTGACATCAGTCAGGCCATCTCTTTGAGTTAATGACTGATTAGGGTATGGGGTACAGAGGTTTAGGTTTGTCTGTCAACAGCAGCTAGAGAAACATCTTCCCCAAAAAGGTAATCCCAGGCACATACAGGATTTATGAAGTAGCAGCCAAGGTTGAGATTTGTCCAAGGGAAACCCTGGGGTTTGGAGTGGCAGCACCAGAGGGGGAATGATTTGCCATGTTTACTCTGGCCTTATTCCCAGGGGTGATGCAGTTTGATATCCCCTTGAGAAGCAGAGGAGGGAGGGAAATCACTTCAGGAAGGTTGGCTTCACGGAGGAATGTGTGTTGTCCCTCTACAGTGAACTGGGTCTTATCATTGCAATTTCAATTCGGCTTCCAGTAGGATCATTACCCAGATATGACAGTGGTAAGCAGGGAATACACTTAGGTTATTATAAGAGGGGGTGCATTCAGGACCTCAGAAGAATAAGCCACCTGGACAGAGGTTTGAGAATTATCTAGTGACCGGCATGCTACAGGGCTACATTATGTTATGTTGTGCTTCTTTGGCATTTTGTAAGTGAAAAAGAGAGTAAATGTGTGTTCTTCATCTTTTAAAAAAACTTTCTTGGTGTTTAATACCAAACTCTGCAAATAGTAGGTGCACCTAAGGAAAATGCTTGTTTGTTGAATAACATTGGAACTCTATTACACTAAGTGAGGTATAATAGAAATAGCCATGAACTTGAAGTCAGAAACCCCACTGCAAATACATTTGTGCCATCTTCCAAATAGACTATGTATGCTAGATCATAAGAATTTAGACTTGAGAACAGTAACTTAGACATATCTATCTCTATGTCTAAAAGATAACGATAGACAGATAATAGACATATATATATACACATGTGCATACATATATATGTATATGCGCATGTGTATATACACACATTCAGAAAGTAGATATGTCATCCCTTGAAACAGTTCTTGAGCCAACAACTTTATATTGCTATGTGACCTTGGGCAAGGCAGTACACCTTTCTGTGCCTCAGTTTCCACATCTGTAAAATTAAGGAGATTCACCAGATGACCACTATTGTTGCTACTAGCTATAAATCTATACTCTCGTGAGCTATGATCTCATCACCGAAGGTCCTCTTTCTGTTGGTACAGATCACAGTCCCTCTACTCTTTAGGAGCTGGTATTTGTGAATTGCTAAAGTTAAAAAAAAATTCATCATCTGGCGGTCAATTCTCTGGTGATGAAGCCTTAGTAAACTTAGTTAAGCTGGTCCTGGGATGAATGACACCATCAGCATTATCATAGCTAACATTTATAATTGTTGTTGTTTTAGCCATTTTCAGTCAGACTCTGTGACCCCATTTCGGGTTTTTTTGGCAACATTACTGGAGTGGGTTGCCATTTCCTTTTCCAGCTCATTTCACAGATGAGAAAACTGAGTCAAACTGGGTTAAGTGACTTGCCCATGGTCACACAGCTAGTAAGTTTCTGAGGCTACTCAGGTCCTTCTGACACCAAATGTAGCGCTTTATGTACTGTGCCATCTAGCTGCCATTGCTAGGACAATGCACAAAACTTTACAGCTTTGTAAAACCTGCCAGAGGTTATGCTCTTCTGTAACAGCCTTTGAGGGCTTTGTGGGTCATGAAGACATTATAATAGGACTTTAGCAGGTTGTTGTTGTTGCTTGTTTGTTTGTTTGTTGGAAGGCACCCTTGGTGTAGTGGGAAAAGAGTTGGTCTGGAACCAAAGAAGACCTTTGTTTAAAGTCAGTCTGTGATTCAAGCTCTAGTCAAGTCATTTTAAATTCTCAGTGTTCTAGGCAACTCTCTAAGATTGTAAGTTGCAAAGAAGCTGCTGACCTGCAGGAATAGAAGGAGCTTCTTCTCATGGGAGTTCCCTATATCAGTGAAGTCACAGATTCAGTCCCATCTTAATATTATTATTCACAACATTACTCTTTCTCCTGGTTGCCATCTTCACAACATGAGGCAACTTGGTGGCTCAGTATATAAAGTACTGAGTTTGAGGATGAGAAGCCCTGAGTTCAAATCCAGTCTCAGATACTAACTGTGTGAGCCTGGGCAAGTCTCTTTGACTCAGTTTCCTCAATTGTCAAATGGAGATAATAACACTTACCTCCCAAGGTTGTTATAAGGATCAAATGAGTTAATATTTGAAAAGTGCTTTGTCCAGTGTGTGGCGTACAGTAAGTCCATAATGAATCCTTCTTTCCTTGACTGGCATGTGATAGTGAAAGTTGCTTAGAAATTGGTCATGGTCCTAAAGCAGCATCTTTCTCTCTATAAAACTATAACTGGCAGAAAACAAGAGTCACAAATGTGACCAGGGTTTTATTAGTACTGTGGTATAACCAAATCAGCCAGCCAGCCAAATGCACCGAGTTCCTATCATAGAGAAGGTGGCCCTACTTTGCCTTAGAAGGGAATTCAGATCTCTCTCTTCTGTACTCCTTCCTGCACCATGTATATACTTGGGATGAAGAAGAGAGAGCATGCTCAGAATCACACCACTCTCCAGACCCTCTAGTAGCATTCATTAAAAAGCTGGGGGGCTCTTGACATGCAGAGACATTTATGAGAGGAGATACATTATGGTATTTGATTGGGATGTCTTCATTAAGGAGCCAGGCATGCAAAGTGCTTTGTTTTAGAATGTGGCAAAGAGGATGAAAAAGAGACTAGAAAAGGAATGAAGGGGGAGAGAGAGAGAGAGAGAGAGAGAGAGAGAGAGAGAGAGAGAGGGAGGGAGAGAGAGAGAGAGAGAGAGAGAGAGAGAGAGAGAGAGAGAGAGAGAGAGAGAGAGAGAGAGAGACCTAGAGCCTGGGTTTGACAGGGAGGGAATGGGGAGACTGGGGTACCAAAAGGGACAGTCACACCAATACTACTTTTATTTGACAATGAAAGGGATTTAAACTTGATTATAAGAGAAAGAGAAAAGAGCACACTACAAGGAATCAATAATTCAAGGGAGAATCGAATCATAAATCTTAATTGCTCTCTGTCAGCAACAGCTCATCCCTGTCTACAGTCATTTTGCACAGACTGGTCAGGGCCAACCATATTCACTTTTAAAGCACTTCCCTGTTATCTATATCTGAGTACAGTGTTTCCCCTTCCGGCAAATGATCCTCTGCAGACTTAAGAGCTCCAAGTGAATGCACAACTTGTTTGTGAAGGAATAAGACATACATTACCTAAGACAGGAAAAAAAAATCACTTTAGGGTATGTGGGGGGGAGGGGGTCTCATCCAAATTAGGTTAGGAAGGTATCAAGCCCCAAATATGCAGCAGGGTGGAAGTGGGGGACAGTAGTTGGGGTTTAAGCAAAGGGAATGAACTGGAGCTATGATTCAGCTCCCCCAAGCTATGTCCTATGACAAGAAGACCTGTAGGACAGGATATATGGGATCAAAGTACTCCAACCCCAAGGTCAACCAGGTAATAAGTCACAGAGGTAAGATGTCACTCACTCAGCTCTCTACTCCAGCTTATGGAAGATCTAGAAGGAAAGGCTTCAGCTTCCATTCATTTAAATGGCAGCTGTTTACCCATGCAGGAAATGATCACATGATATAATGTTGGTTTAGGTGGGGGTAAAGAGGAAGAAAAGAATATCATTGATTATATGCAATGATAGGTGAGACACAGAGAGAAGCAAGCTGGTCCTCATTGGTTTGACCTAGCAATGTGTTACAGATTACCCATGAGAACAGATGACACCCACTCTTGCTAAGGTTGGATAGCAATAAACTAACTCTACCCACAGTACCACGGAGTTTTTAATCTAGTAGGTCAGTGCTGGGCACAGGTAGAACAGGGGTATTCCTGCTGCTTCTGGCAGGTTGCTGAGATAAAACCTGACATGGGTTCACATCTTTCTGATTACTATGTATTGGGATTTTTACATCAGTTATTTTGGCCCATCTCCAGGCATATCTTGCTGTAATTACTACTGCAGAACTTTACATTCCTTAAGCTATTCAAGAAGGACTGAAAACACCCGGAGCAAAGTATATTTTTTACACAATTAATAATTTTTTTTATTAAATTAGTGGCTATGAAGTGGTTAACTTAAAAATATATAAAATAGAAACATGGTCATTCTGCATCTTCCTTAACTGCCGTTTCATTTCTACTTTTACTATCTACTTGCAATTTTCTAAGATTATTGATATCTATTTTTCTACTCAAGTAGTTATTTTCCCCTTAATTTTTATTCTCAATAACTAAAGCTTCATTGTATCTTACTGATAACTCAATCCTTGACTTCCTTCCTCGTAGCATTGCACTGTCCTAACATAATTTTGTTCTTTACAGCAATATTTCTTCATTTGAATTTCAATTTAATGACTAGTTCCCAAGGGCCTACTGTGTGCAGAATAGTGTGATAGGTGCTAGAACAGATAAAAACATAAACATGACAATCCTTGTTTGCATGGAACTTCAGACTAATAGGGAAATGGGTGTGTGTTAGTGCTTCGTTGCCAAAGAAGACCATGCCATCAGAGACATGATGGCATGACTTACACTGGACTTTGTTTTGAGTGAGGGAGGGCTGTGGAAGTCACCTTCCTTCTCCTCCAGAGCCATCTGAATCCAGATATTCATCAGGATGACTAGAGATGACCCAGGATGAGGCATTTGGGATTAAGTGACTTGTCCAAGGTCACACAGCTAGTGAGTGTCAAGTGTCTGTGGTGAGATTTGAACTCAGATCCTCCTGACTCCTGCACTGGTGCTCTATCCACTGCACCACCCAACTGTCCTAGGGAAATACAGCACATCTATAAATAACTATAGTGCAAAATGGAATAGAGTAAATGTATACAAAGGACATGTAAGGTAACCGTTGACCTTTCAAAGTTACCATCTTAGAAGACAGGTAAACAGACAGAAAGACAGATAAAACATTTGTTAAGTGCTTAATATGTGTTTGACTCAGTGCTCAGTAAGCCCTGGGATACAAATAAAACAAATGACAGTCCCTACCCTGAAGGAGCTTACTTTCTAATGGAAGAAGAAAATAAATAATGGGAAGGTGAAAAGAGAGTGGTTAAGTGTACCCACATAGGGTTAAGTTGCAAGGCCACTAGGAATCCAGTGTGTAGAGACCCTGATTAAACAGTAGTCACAACTAGCTATTCAGTAATTATAAGAGCAGGTTCCAGGGTATAATCTCCAAAGTGTGATTTGTGAGGCGAGGAAGAAATCTGAATTCTTAGTTGAGTGGAAATGTATGAAGAACTGTGAGTATTGTCACTAGAAAAATCACAAAGAGACTTAGGAACCAATTGAAATATGTTGAAACTACTGTCTAACCATGACTTTCTCATCCTTTACCTGTTTATGAATGCAAGACTATGCACTAATCACTAACTATTTTACCATATCAGGTTCAGTCTAATACTCTAATCTGTCCAAGTCTTTTTAGATTTTGACTTTAACGTTCAGAATGCACTAGACAGCCATCTGTGTTTTCTGCAAATTTGATAAGCATGCCATTGGTACATATGTCTAAATCATTAAAAAAAAAACAACTATTCATCAGTACAAGGCCAAGCACAAAATCCCTGAACATTCCACTGGACACCCCTTTTTCATGGTGACACTGAACCATTACCAAATATATTGTGAGTATGGCCAGTCAACCAATTCTAAATTCATTCAACTGTATCATTCTCTAATCCAGAGATATCAAACAGCAAAACTAGATTAGAATATAATTGGAAATAGCAAAGTAAATAAAAATGAAAAACCACATAAATAATATTAATATGTCAATATGCCACCTGTAGGGATCATTTCTATTTGACTTGGACAGGAGTTCACTCCACACATCTCTATCTTGTCCATGAAAATAGTAAGAGAATACTTTATTCAGTGCTTCCTAAAATCAATGTAAACTATGAATATAATATTCACCTAATATAGCAGTATAGCAACAAAATAAAGGTAGTCTGACATGACTTGTTCTTGATGCACCCATATTGGCTCTTATAATTTTTGCTTCCCTTTATGGATATTCATTAACACTTTAATGATCTGTTCTAGGATCAAATCAAGGAATCAAAATCAAGTTTACTGGTTCACAAGTTGCAGACTCTCTTATGTTCTCGTTTTTGAAAATCTAGAAAACATTTGACTTTCTCCAATGTCATGCCATTCTCTTTTTTGTCCCCCCTACAATACTCACATGGACTAATTCTGGATCATTTTCCCAAATCACAAATTTGTTTTTCCACTTACCACTCTTGCCCTTATTTTCCACTTCCTGGACCACAACTTTATTCTAAACCTGTGTAATCTCCAACAGCTTCCAATAGAGAGAGTCTCTCTACTATAATCCATTCTGTAGGCAACTTCCAGATAAATCTCCCTCAAATACCCTTTTCATTTTTAAATTTTTTAAATTTTAATATTTTATTTTCCCCAATTACATATAAAAATAATTTTATCATTCTTTTTTTTCCCAAATGCTAAGTTCCAAATTCTCTCCCTCCTTCCTCTCCTCCCTCATTGAGAAGACAAGCAATTTGATATATGTTATACATGTATACTCACACAAAACATATTTCTATGTAATTCATTCTGTTAAAAAAAAAACACAGACAGAAAAAAAAAACCAAAAAATATCTTTGATCCGTATTCAGGCTCTACCAGTTTTTTCTCTGGAGATAGATAAACTTTTCATCATAAGTCCTTTGGAAGCATGTTGGATCATTGTATTGCTGAGAATTACTAAGTTATTCATAGAAGATCATCATACAATATTGCTATTCCTATGTGCAATGTTCTTTTCATTCTGTTCATTTTGCATCAGTTCATGTAAGTCTTTTCATATTTTTTCTGAGAGTATCTTGCTCATCATTTCTTATAGCAAAATAGTATTCTATCACAATCACATACAACTTGTTCCCCAATTGATGGGCAGCCCCTCAATTTCCAATTCTTTGCCACCCCTAAAAGAACTGTTATAAATATTTTTGTACACACAGGTCCTTTTGTTTTGGGGATATCTTTCTAGGATACAGACCTAGCAGTGGTATTGCTTGGTCAAAGGACATGCATGGTCTTATAACCTTTTGGGCATAGTTTCAAATCACTCTCTAGAATGGCTGAATCAGTTCACAACTCTACCAACAATACATTAATGTCAAACGTCCTTTTCATCACACCCTCTTGAGATCATACTTCTAACACTTATAGAAGATTCATCCTAATTATACTAATGCCAGACTTTATATCAATAGGAAAAGGGCTAATTTGGTAGCTTTAATACTCTCCAATCATGCAATAGTGATATGGGGTGAGCACAAATAAATCACTTGCCCTCTTTCAAGTCTTAGTTTCCACTTTTGTAAAATCAGGAAAAGAATACATTATTTATTCCTGACACAAGTTGTTGTTCAAAAGTTTTATCATTCCTAGCATATCTAGCAGAATGTCAAGTACTTTGAGGGGAGGGACTATCTCACTACTGTATTTGTGAAAGGGAGTAACTAGGTGGCACAGTGGATAGAATGCTGGATTTGGAGTCAGGAAGACCTAAGTTCAAATTATGAGTTTTACTAGTTTTGTGACTCCAGGCAAGTCATTTAACCTTCTCAGCCTCAGTTTTTTCATCTGTAAAATGGGGATAACAAAAGTACCTACCTCTTCGAGTTGTTTAAGGTTCACATGAGATAATGTACATGAAGTGTTTGTCAAGTCTCAAAGTCCCATATAAATGATGGGGAGTTTTACTATTCTCATCACTAGCACCATTATCATCCACAGTGGCAAATACAGTACTTGCCATATAGTAAACACTTCATAAATGACTGTTGATTGATTAGCTTCTGTAGGTTTAGTTACTTTTATACTGATGAAACCTAAATCTTTTTAGGGAGTCCTAATTTCTTTCACATATTCCAGACTTCCGTGGCTATTTGCCCACTGGGCACCTCCACATAGATGTCCCATAAGCACCTGAAGTTCAACATGTTCAAAACAGAATTGATTATTTCCCCCCTAAGCAAACCCCTTTTTCAAACTTCTTTTTTTGAGGGGGAAGGCAAGACAATTGGGGCTAAGTGACTTGCCCAATTACAACTAGTGTTTCAAAATTTTCTGAGGTCAAATTTGAACCTGGATCCTCCTGACTCCAGGGCCAGTATTTACTCACTTCACCATCTAGCTGCCCTTCCATCTTCTTTGTCTCAACTGAAGGTGCTATCATCTCTCCAGGCAACATAGCTTCATAATCACAGAGGCATCTTTGACTCTTCCCTCTTCTTCACCCTCCTTTCCCATTGTAATTAACACTCCTCAAATTATGTTACATTTATTTTATTGGTGTACATTTTGTCTACTCTGTTGAAGATAAATGTTTTTGATCACGGAGAAATGGAAGAGGAGTATTTATAAGCATGACAATTAGCCAGGTGTGATAGTGCACACTTGCAATAGTCATTAGTTAGTAAGCATTTATTCAGTGTCTACTGTGTACCAGGCATTGTATTGAGCCCAGTACTGATTGCAGCTCCCAGGAAGACTGAGGCTGGCAGATTGCAGCTCCCAGGAAGACTGAGGCTGGCAGATCTCTGAAGTTCAGTAGTTCTAACTTGCAGGGGGTTAGACAGATCTGCTGTCTGTACCAGTAGAGCCTCTGGCAAAGGAGGGCCGGCAGGCTGCCTAAGGAGGAGCACATTGGCCCAGGTCAGACACAGAAAGGATCAAAACTCCCCTGATGATCAGTAGATAGAATGATCCATGAATGGCCCTGTACTATAAGCCTGAGTGAGAGAGAAAAACATAGTCTCCCCTCCCCCAAAAAAAGCATAACTAAAAATTCTAGTTGGCCTAAGGTAGCCCTAGTTTTTGATGACCTGTTCCAGATAGAGAAGCTATTCTCATGATTGTTTTTATCTCCCACAAAAAATTCTGAAGTATTTTGTTACTTTGTAAATGCCCATTTACTATACAACTATACAAGTGGTTGTTCACAAAGTTAGTGACCAGATTAGCCAGTTGTCAACTATTTGGGGGCTCTGGACCCCTAAACAAAAGCACAAAGATGATATTGAAAAGTGAATATATAACTGTATGGCCTGCTACATAACAACTGAAGAAATAATTTCATTTCTGCTTTTGTATTCCCTGTGCCTAGTATAGAGTAGGCACTTCATGAATGTTTGCTGTATTTAATTTGTTGAATTCATTCACTTTCAGCTCTAATCTCCCAACAGAGACTCTTCTGATTCTCTTGGGCAGGGATTCATAGTGCAGGGTTTAGCAGGAGAAACCCAGTGATGGTAGGTTACAAGATTTTTTTCAATTAATTACTATAAATTAAGCCTTTGCCTCTTTCCCCAAGGAAAACAAATGAACAAGAAAAGGGCATACATAACAGGAGGGGGGAAGGGGGGGAGAGAGAGAGAGAGAATGAAAAGAAAAAAGAGGAAAAAAAGGAGAGGTCTAATGTTGGAGAGATAGTGGTTAAATTGCTAGGGAAATAATCCATCTCCAAAATGACTGAAGACTACCTGATAAGACTGAATATTCACTGTGTGATGGGACAAGAACAATTTTGTATGGATTTGATCCGTTCATTTTCAGTTCAAGGAGCTTCTGGTGGGAGCCGTTACTATTACAGTCTCAAATTAAAGAGCTGCAGTTTGGCCCTGGGTACGCCATCAATCCACTAACTGTGTGTCAAGCTGAATAGAACACTAGGAGCCACCAAACTGACAGAAAATGTTTATATGAAGACAGTTTTGTTAATTATTCAGGTCTTATCTGTCCTTTTGTGGAAGGGCTTCGGATCTGCTGTAATGACAGTGGGGAGTTTGTTCATTTTTTAGGCAGGATGGGATTGCTAATAAGAACCTTGGCTCCCTTAAAATGAACTTCAGCTTGATTGAATGGAGCTGAGGAGATGAAATGGGTGTTCACTGAGAGCCTTAATAGCTATCTAGGAAGTAGCCAAATGATCCTCAGGATTCACAGTTTCCTAATTCTCCTCAGGAACAAATGAATTAGAAAATCTGCCCTACTTTAGAGTACATGGCGAGATGTGACTTTCCAACGGGATGCTGAATTGGTCACAAAATGTTCTCTCTGATCACCAGCGAGAGAAGAAGCACAGGCCAAGCTGGGGGTAGATGAGATGGAAAGGGAATGAAGTATGTTGTCTGTGTGTCTGTGTGTGTGCATTTGTGTGTACATGTTTATGTGCATATACATGTGTGCCATGTGCATGCGTGCGTGTGTGTGTGTGTGTGTGTGTGTGTGTAGAGTTTGGGGGAGAGGCAATTTTCTATTTATATTAAAAATTCTTTCCTGCCCACAGTCTGATTTCTATCAGCAATGACCTCATTTCTGTCAGCCAAGGGCCCTAGGGTCTGTACTAATGTGCATGACTGTTGTAAACCTTGCCCCTGACACTGACTCATCATTATATGTAGTTATCCAGCAAGGATTTTCTAGACCTGGAGCTCCTCACTACTGAGATGGGAGTAAATTAGGTGAATCTGCCTTACTGTATTGGAAGGTTGGACTGAGGGGGAGGAAAGGAAGGGAAGGGGAAGAAAAAGAATGTATGGGCCAATTACTAATTACCATGTCCTTTGCTGATGCAAAACTTCTACCTGAATGAGAAATGGTATTACACAAGCTCCATTTTGCCAACTGTAATCTTTCTACTTAGAAAATCAGAGAATCCTCAGAGGAAATAGCAGAACGCTTATCCCAGCAAAATTCCTATCCTAGCTCACATTTTGAGAGGTTAAAGGGTATAGGATAAAACTTGTAGATCACAGAGTAGAACTGGGAGACACCTCAGAGGTCATCTAGTCTATCCCCTCCTTTGACCACTTAGAAAACTGAGGCCCAGAAAGATTAAGTCAAGTCAAGTCTCAGTGGATAAAATAATCATCTTCATGAGTTCAATTCTGACCTGAGACACCTACTACCTGTGTGACCCTGGGCAAGTCACTTTACCCTCTTTGCCTCAGTTTCCTCATCTGCAAAATGAACTGGAGAAGCAAAGAGCAAACCACTCCAGTATCTCCGTCAAAAAATTTCCAAATGGAGTCATGAAGAGTCCGACATGACTGAAATGACTCAACAGTAACAACAAACATAGCAAACCATGCAGAACTCAGGTCCTCTTAATGCAATTTCTTTCCATGGCATTGCATTGCATTGTTGCTGTTGTTGTATTTATAGAATATAAAATTCTATAAATAATTGAAAATGGAATCTTTGATATGTCAAAAAGGATTTGAAGAAAACTATTAGCAAGTAGTCTATAAGCCTAGCATGGTGTTAAGATGATGTGTTGATTTAAAGTTCACTCTGTTGGTGTGGTCATTCATTGGTTCAAAAATTCTGAAAAACAATTTGGAATTATGCTAAAGAAGTGACTAAACTTA
>CM053769.1:368987353-369044505 GCA_028658325.1 Potorous gilbertii
GAATCCTCTGGATTCCTATAACACTGATGGTCAGTACCACTGATTTGATAAGGAATCACAGTAACACACTGCCTTGTGGCACTAGCCAAGAAGGCTGGAACTCTGGAGACTAGCTAGGCCTAGACACAAAATGATATATTATACCAAGTATTTATTAAGTGCTTAATATTTCAGATCACCTACTCAGCTAAATGCTGAGGAGCAACAAATTTTACATAAGATATGGTTCCTGCCCTCAGGGAACTTATAGTTTAACAGAAAAGTAAGGTATACAGGCAAGTATGAGTTTAATACTATGTACTATATGAGTATAATAGCCATCCAACAAACATTTATATATATAATTATGCAGCACTTGCTGCATATCAGATACTATACTAAGTATTGGGCACAAAGAAAGGCAAAACATACTCCCCTTGCCCCCAAGAGGCCACATTCTAGTGGAAGAAATGATCATGTAAATATCTAAGCATAGATACATTTGTGTCATTGCCAAACAAAACCTTAGCTAGAAGTATTGGGCAGGTCTTCCTGGAGGAGTGGGATCTGAGTTGAAGGATGAAGGGAAGCTAAGAGGCTTCTTAGCTCTGAATGCCCAGGGCATTCAGGGCACATGGGACAGCCAGTGAGTACAATGACATGGAGAGAGAAGGTCGTGTTTGGGGAACTGTAAGTAGATTAGTATTGCTGGATCACATCAAGTGCAGGTACAAGCTGACCAGTAAGGTCTCTATGAGTGCTAATGTTTCATAACTCTATCACATATGTGGTATTGTTTTATTGAACAGGTCTCTATTGAATATACTATTATTTTAACTTTATGTCTTGTTTCCCCAACGCGATTATAAGCTACCTGAGATACCAACTGGATCTTACATTTTATATCTCTCATAACACCTTCTATCTAAAGTTGGCCTGAGTTTATGCTTTGTATCCTTAATTTGATTTAACACTTATTAAGCCTTTCACTTTAGGCAATATGTTAGGTGCCAGGAATATAAAGATGAAAAATCATTGCTCCTTCACTCATGGAGCCCATGAGTGAAGTACCTTGCATAATTGTGGGTACTCATTAAATATATGCTGATCAAATTACCCGGGGCTCTGTTTCTTCAAATGAATGGCCCTAACTAAGGTGAGGAGAATATTCACTCTGCAGTATCTGAGGGAGAAGAGAAACACAAAAGGCCAGTAGAATGTATCCTTTTCAATGAGACTATCACAACAACAGTTGGAGAGAGGGACCTTGTTTCTTTCACTCTTCTACTCTATAAAAGGCAAAGATACTGCATTCTCTGTCTTCAGAGGAGATCTTCCATTCGTCCAACTCAGAAAGTTTACAGGAGAGGTTTAAGGGAAGGAAGTAGAGCTGGCTAATGCATACCATTTGTTGCTTTCTATAGAAGATAAAAGCCCCCAAAGAGGACTCAAGAAGTCGCATAATATGTAGATTCCATCTTCAGCAGGTAATGAGTTTGGATGATTTAATATCATAAGAGCATGGTTTACAGGGCAGTTTAAGTTTCTGCCACCTGTGCAACCTTGGGCAGGTCATTTAATCTCTATGGGCTCTAGTTTCTTCATCTCTAAATTGATGGAGTTGAACTAAGTGGTCTCCAAGGTTCCTTCTAACTCTAAAGCCTATGAATTAGTCATTGATCACTTGATAGAAACCTGGTTCTATGGACACAGGTTTCTCAAAAGATACCATCAATGGGGTTCTATGGACACATCATTGATGGTATCTTTTGAGGCATTTACAATTTCACTCAGGAAACAAGACTGAGACATATAACAATTTGTAATGATACTAGACTATATATTAAATACTAGAGGAAATCACTTTTAGGGAAAACTAAACAAAAACTAAAGAAAATAGGAAGCAAAAACTTCTAGAATAAGAAAATACATAAAGTAGACTTCCAAAGGGAGAAGAAAAGCACCTTTCTTCAGCAGGCTTCATACATCATAACAGAATACTAAAGAATGGTGCTTTTTCTTCTGCAGTTCACCTTTGACAGCAATATCTTCCTAACACAAAATGTGGTACACACCAAGCTTCCTTCCAGGACAACAATATCAAATAAAAGTAATCCCAAAACAGAGGCCTTTACCAACCTGCTCCCAACTCACATCTCTGGATGACACCTACAAAGTTTAAGACAAATATTCATATTTTCAGTTTCTGATCTTTCAGGCCTACCATTGTCAGCTGTGCTCCTAGAGCCCATGACTGCAATGCAAAGGCCCATTTCCCTTGGTGCATTGACAGCCATCAGTTTTAGCAATAACATTGAACCTTTCTTTCTAGGTGCAGGGCAGTTTTTCCAGCGTAATATCACAGCCAGTCCTGTGAGGGAAATGACGATGAGGAGAGGGGAAGGTAATAACATTGGTCTCATTTTTCTTTTCAAGTGGAGAAGCATATCGTACAATGAATCTCCACATCAAGAAATCTTTGTACTTTAAAAACCATGTTTCATCCACTACAGCATATGGTCTTCCTATCCTTTGAGATCAGCTAAGTTTTTATTTGGCAATGCCACAGCTGTATTTGTGCCACTGGGGCCTCAAAATTTTGCTGATTGTAAAGGATATACCAAAAGCAATAGCATCCTATAAGGAAGAAGATGACAGGTGACACAGACACTTTTGATGCAGAAAGTATATATCTTAGTTTTGCTGACATCGTGCTTCATGAATTTTCTAAATTCATTTATCCCAAAAAGTTAACCACCCTTCTGTTAGCCTGCTGCTTACTTTACAAGATACTCTGGAAGAAATAGTCTTTTTTGTTTAAGTTAATATTCCAAATTCAAGGTAAAGAAGAATTACATGTCTTTTTAATGTTGCCCTCTCAGTTAAGAGTTCGTAGAATCTTAGCTTTGGAAGGAGCTCTAAAATTCATTTAGTCGAGTCTTTATCTGAAGCACAATTCATTTCTAAAATACCTAGGAGAGATGACCATCACACTTTAACCTGTCTATCTTTATCAACAGGGGCTCATCACGCCATAAATATTCAGTACATCACTATTTGACCATGCTAATTTGAAAAAAAAATACTTATTTTGAGTCAATAATCTACCTTTTCGCCTCTTTTGCCACTGGTCTTAGTTCTGATTTCTGGAGAAATGCAGGAAAATACTCTTTGTCTCTTCTCTGTGAGAGTTGTAGGACATAGATGTGAAGATGGAAGGGTCCTTAGAGATCATCTAGTTCAACTTCTTCCTTTTACAGATCAGGAAACTGAGGCCTAGTGAGATTAAGTGACTTGTCCAAGGTCACACAGATAAGATGTAAGCCGGCATTTAAACACAGGGTCTATTACTCTAAATTAAGCAATCATTCCATGACCTTAAAATGTTTTTTTTAAATGACCTGAGTTTTCTCTCCTTCAAGTTAAATAGCTATTTTATTTGACCATTCTTCATTTACCATAGTTTACCAGTCAAACAGATATTACCTTTCTTTGACATTGGGACTAAAGTTTAAATATGGGATTGCTTTCTGGATCTCAGTCCTTAATACTACATGTACTGAAAATGGAATCATTAATATCAGGTTTGGTGAACCCAAGTGTTTCAGAAGAAATCTAATCTTTTCTAACAAGTCAAAATGATTTAAAAATATAAATGTTAACTTAGGCCTATATACCTGAAATGATACTAAATAAGCTGAGAAAGTTTTAGGGGAACTACATAGTTTCAGGAATGCAGAATTATTGATTCTGCTGAACAAGTTGGAAATGCATGCATTGGGAAAACAGAATGGTTTCTCAGGTCAAAGATATTGAATTAGGACAGACCTCAGATTATCCAGTGCAAATTGTATATTTTACAGGTAAGGAAAGTGATGCCCAGAGAAAGAAAATCATACCCAAGATCACATAAGTAGCAGGTAGGCAAGAGACACTGTTGAAATGTGAAACTAGTTCCTCTAACACCAAATCTTGTACATGTTCTACTGTACCATCAGACCTAGGGTCATTGAGCTATCTGTCAAAGTGTATAGACAACAATCTGGCATGAATTTTCTGTCATCTTTATAAATATAACTCTTAAGGTCAGATAAGAGGAATAGTAGTGAAGGATACAGGGGAAGATGCCCAGTATTGAAAAAAAGGAAGAGAGAAAGCCAAGAGACCTTTTGACTCTCATTCTCAGACTATATTTAAACTAGTATAATATGCAAAAAAAATTCTTGTTAAAGTATGAGTTGGACTAGATGCTCTCCGTGGTCCTTCCACCTCCAAACTTGTGTGATTTTAACAACCTCTTCACTTGGGGCTCAAAAATGAACTGGTATTGACGATAATGATGAATGCTATTTCTTTCTCATCATATCACTTTACTATTTTAAAGACTTTAATGTCTCCCTGTTGCTGTATGGATATATAGATATACACTATATAGAAAGCATTCAGAGAATTCTCACATGCATTAACTCTATTTGTACCTTACAACTGTCCTGTTAAGTAGGTAAGGCAGGTATTACGTACATTTTACTTTACAACTTTGATGAATATATTATTTCATCATTTAGGTAGATTCTCTCTTGGGGATATAACTCCATTTTGGAGACTGATAAATTGAGACCTAGAGAGGTCTTGACTTACCAACAATCACAAAACTAATTAGTGACAGTGCTAGCATTAGAACCCAGGCCTCTTGACAAACTAGAGAAACTAGTTTCACTCCACCATGATAGGAGCTGTTCTGGACTAGGGCTAAAGAGTTCTTTTTTAAAACTATCTTTATAGCTTGCTTGTAGATAGAGTGATGTATGTTATAGCTGGTATAGATGCCAAACAGAATGAGTGAGCATGTGCATAAATGTCTGTAGTCAAAATTCTTCACCAGGTAGTAATTGGTTATAAATCACTGTTTGTCGCATCTGCTACTGAGGAATGTGCTTAGGCCTGGGACTAAAGGGTCAGGGTGTAAAGGGACTAGGGTCATGGAAAAATATTGAGCATTACTGAAAGAATCCAAGGATTGTAATGATGTTACCTTTTATCAAGTGAAGGAGAAATAGTTCACCGCTGCTTGTCTTGGGGACCAGAGGTTGTATGGGAAGTTCATTAATCGATGGAATGAAGAAGAATCCCTAGAAAAAAGTCTTGCCTGACCCAATGATCCTCTCCATCTTGCCTTGCTGAGACTGAGCAAGGCCTTATGGACTGAGGTACAGCTAGAGTTTCTCTGTTCCCAGGCATGATTCTCTATGTATATATTTCTCCTCTTCAAGCAAGAAAGAAAGAAGGGAAAAGTGGTCCATTTAAATACGAACTTTTATGTGTCCCTGTCTCAAGAACACCTGTCTAGCAAGATATGCTATGAGGACAACTCTTGTCTCTTACATAAATACCACATCTGTCAAGTCACATAAAATTTAGACCTGACTACATAGAATAATATGCTGTGAAGAACAGCAAGTGAGGGTTGGAACCCACCATCTCCAAAAACAACCCCTCCCACTTCTGGACATCTCTAATTGTTAAGTAGTTCCTCCCGACTTTAAGGCAAACTTGCCTCTTTGCAACTTTCACCTGCATCTCTTCTGCATGACAAAGTGCTCTAGAACATTCTGAGGAGGAATAGATCACTCTGAGATGGGATGGTGGGGGCAGGGATGAGGAGAGGCTTCATAGATGAGGTAGCCCCGAAGGGCACAGCAGAACAAGGGCCTCAGAAGGAAGAGTCAATGACAAACAGGGCACTTGTTGGGATATTGAAGGGGTGATTAATCTCCAGATATACACTGGATTAAATGACCTCTGACTTCTCTTTCAATTCACAGGTTTAGGGATTCTATCTTTCCATTCTCTTAAGACCTTAGAGAAAAATAATGAAGACCACAGTACTAAACCTGGGGAAAAGGACTTCTTTTTTAAAAAGAAAAGAAAAACATTTGCCTTATCATTTTTATTTTTTTATGCTTTTAATATCACTTGATATTGGTCAAATTATTCCATGGAGACTACTGGGGAAATCTAGTCTAGGAGATTGTTTGTTGCTACTGAGTTTATTTCATCTCTGATAAGATCAGCCCATAAACCTTCCCTTTTCCCTTCCCCTTGTGAAAATTCTGCAGTGTAGGCAGCGATCCAGAAATAAGAAAACCTTAGTTACAGCTGCCTGCCAATGTTAAGTGGAACTGCAGCAGAGGGGAGCTTTACCGCATTCTGGGAAGGTCTCTCTCTCTAACAGGGTGGGTTTGTCCAGAAAACCCACTCTCTGGAACTTCTCTACTGTCACACACCCAGAATCTCTGACAGAACTGTCAGCTTCCTCAAGTCTCAGATGTGATCTCTCCTGACCTACCAAAGAGGCATGGTTCTATGAGGCCTTCCAGACTTGACTCACTTTGGGAAAGTCACTTAATATGTTATAGATCTGAAAGTGCTTTGAAAAAGCTACAAACACTACTGAAAAGTGCAGCATCAGTGAAGTCATTTTTATTATTTTCATATCTCATATCACTGAGACTTGCCATATGGGAGGGAATACAGGTCTGGACATGGAGACACTTTTCTATTCTCATTATTTTTTGTACTAGCTGTGTGACCCGGAGCAAGTCAATTCACCCCTATCTACTTCAGTTTCCTCAACTGTAAAAGGAGGATAATCACAGCACCTCCTCTTCTAGGGACGTTGTGAGAATAAAATGAGAAAATATTTGTAAAGTGCTTGGCATATGATAGGCACTTAATAAGTACATTTCCTTCTTTCCCTCCTTTCTTTTCTTCTTTCCCTCTTTCCTTTTTTCCTTCCTTCCTTTTCTCTTTCCTTCCCTCCCCTTCTGTCTTTCCTTTCCTCCTCCCCCTCTTCCTCCTTTACTCTATCCCCTCCTTCTTTCTTTCTTTCCTTCTTTCTGACAGTCTTTTGGACTCAGGGTATAAACAAGGATAAGAGGGAGAAAACAAGTAAAGAAGTTGCCATAGAAAGCAAGAGGGTTTTTTGAGGGGGGTAGTTGGGAAGGGGGTTCTATCTGAGCATACTCAATATCATCCATCTCTTTGAGTACTTTCTTTCCCTAAAACCATATTTGTCTCTGCCATGACCCATGCTGTAACAGGAAAACACAATGACATCACTTTGTCGGTCTGAGTTGACAGAATCTTAGAGACAGAAGAGATATCAGAGGTTATTTAGTCTAATCCACACTTGTCTGGGAATCCTTTCTGTAATATCCCCAATAAGAATTTGGCCATTATCAAAAAACCTCCAGTGAACTGGAGCCCATCACCTCTCAGAACCCCAATTCTAGGGTGATACCCTTGAGCCAGGCTTTAAAGAGGGCCATATTTTTTTATCTTGCTGGAAGGACCCACTCCCTTGATATCCTTTACCAGCATGGTGAGCCAAATCTCTTTTCAAAGTTCAGATTATCTAAGACCGCTCATGGAAACCTGCCAGAATGATGTGTCAAGTTACAATGAACAGAAAATAATGGGGAAACCTGGCGGAGTTAATGTCAAAATGCTGTTAAATTTAGAGATAACATTAGGCCATTGCTCTTTCTTTCATGATATGAAGATGGAAGTGCCAGCCAATAAATGCCTCAGATAGCTGTAAATTCTGGCCCCCCTTCCCTGGGAAATAATGGGTTTGATGTGACCTTTCAGAAGCAAACCCCACCATGCTTCAATTCTACTGCCATGAGCCAAGTAGAAAGCATGGTCCAAACAAAGAAACCTAGAGGAGAGAATTAAGTTATGTGTAGAAGAATAAATTTGAAGTAGCAATGGGATAAGGACTAAACCTGGATCATCCTTCATGCTGGCACCTCCATACATTCAACCACAAAAGCCATTTTCATCAAACAATTAGTAAAGACAAGCAGCTGCATCTGCAAAATATGAGTGAGGGAGAAGAGGAGAGAGCAGGAGAGAGCACGTAATCAGATGCTATTTCTTCCCTGGTTTCTTTGACAGATAAAAATAGAGGGCTGGAAGATATGGAAATACAACAGAATTGGCAAACCCAGCCACGTGAGGCCCCTTTGGGAACAGAGCACATGCCAGAGTGTAAGACCAATGAAGAGTTTTTGGGTCTTCACCATTCCATTTGCTCTGCTCTGTTCCTTCACCAGTTCCATTTGTGGATGACCTAAACATATACCCACTTTCTTAGTAAGACTTTATGAAAGTCAGCATTTCTTCCATACTTCTTGGATATGCTAGGTGCTATCTGAATGTGCTAAACTAAAAATAAACCATCCAACTGCTATCAAAGTGACTGAAAGAAACATGGCTTACTCTGAGAAAAAAAATAATTGATATGTTTATTTTATTTTAAAGTTTAAAATACCCTTTACATACATTCTCTCATTTTAGACTCATGACAATTCTGTAAGGGAGGCGCTAAAAGTACTATTATCCCCATTCTATAGGTGAGAAAAGTGAGGCTGCCAGTGGTTAAATGGCTTGCTCATCCATAGTCACAATACTAGTAAGTGTCAGAGGCAGTATCTGAACCCAGATAAAATTGATTTAGGATTTCATTCAGCATTTCATCTGCCATGCCACACTATCTCATGTCTGTAGCTAAAGGAATTCTAAAGGTGGAGATTTCTTAAAGTCCTCTCTGATCCTGGGCTCAGCTTTGGACTCTTCACTCACTCACTCCTACCTTTTTTGTTCCCCAAATCTGGCCTTGATCTGATTGACCAGAGTATGCTTTAGACATAAGGGAAGAGTAAGAAGTTACGGCAACTGTATATAAAATAATCCTTCATGATTTTCCTGTTATTATAGCTTGTCCATTGTCACACAGTTAAAAAGTGTTAATAAGTGGAATTCAAAGCAGACCTTTGCGATTCCAAATCAAATCTTCTTTCAAATAATCTCACACTAGTAGGTTATTTCAAGGTCTGTACATAGTCAATACTCCAGCTACACAGACCACAATTTCTGGAAGTGAGATCAACCTTTGCTAAATGGGATTTTGCAATCGAATGAATTATTAAAATCATCAAGGTAAACACATTATGTCCTAAAACCACAGAGTGACATTCTTTTTCTTGGAAGAAATTCTTGCCAGCCAAAAGGTAGAATAACTAGCATAAGTAAGGGAGTTAACTTTGAAATTTCCTGGATAGAGTTTTAAAAATAAAACATTTAAGCCAAAGAATTTGAGCAAACAGTTCTCAAAAGAAGAACTGCAAGTTATTAACAATCCCATGGAAGAATTCTTCAGACCACTAATAATAAGTGAAATGCACATAAAACAGTCCTCAGGTTTCATCTCACACCCTGAAATTTGACAAAGATTACAAAGGATAGGAATAATCAGTGTTGGAGGGATTGTGGAAAGGCAAGCACATGAATGCAATATTGGTGGAGCTATAAATAGATACAATTATTTAGATCATAATTTGAAATTGTACATCAAAGTGACAAAAATGTCCATACTCTTTGACCCAGAGATTTCACAGCTAAGCTATACCCCAAGTTGATCAAGCACAAAAAGAAAGACCCTACATATATGAACATTTATAATAATACTATTTTGTGGGTAGAAAGAACTGGAAACCAATTAGATACCTATCGATTGAAGAATGGTTAAAATATTGTTATATGTGAACATAATAGAATATTAAGAAATGACAAATATGAATAAACAGAAGTATGGGAAGTCATGAACTGATACAAAATGAAGGAGGCAGGACCAGAAAAGTAATGATAACTACAGCAGTGTAAGTGGAAAGAACAAAAACAATAACTAAACGATTGAAACTGAGAATCATAAAATTATAACGACCAAGCTTGGCTACAAACAACAGAGAGAAGCGGACATTTCCTTCCATTTCTTTATAAAGATAGAAGCCAACAGGATTAGAAAATTGCGTATAATGTACTTTTTCAATGTGCTCACTAGTTTTCATGAATTTTTCCCCTTTTCTTCCTATTTTTAAAAATAAGTCTTTATTATGGGAGGGATCGGACAGGAATGGGGAGGAAGTAGGCTAGGTAAAAAAAAAATTAGGAATGAAAACTCCATGAATTCTGTTTCCTAAGTCAATCAAAAAGGTCTATGAAAAAAACACTGATCATTCAGGAGTCTCAAATATCAATTCCATCATTAACTAGCTGTGTGACTTTGCATATTTCACTTAACTTTGATAACCCTCACTTTCACCATCTGTCAGATGACAGTGTTGGACAACATGATCTCTCAGGTCCTTTCTAGTTCTTATTAATATTATGATTCTGTCTGGGTTCTTACTAAGTGCCTATCCCTGTGTAAAGCGCTGTGAGAGACATAAAGAAGCCAAGATAAGGTTCCTGCCTTCAAGCAACTTATAATCTAGCTGTCTAGGACAAAACATATAAAAAAAAACAAAAATGACTCAGTATTAAATTATGTAGTACTGACAACAGTAGGAGTTCCATGGAGGAAGGGGGATTTATGGACTGGATTCTTCAAAGGAAACTCCAAAGAAGATACAGACCTTGAAAGGTATATAGATTTCAGAAAAGAAAGGGGGAGTCAAAAGGGCAGCTTAGATCAACAAAGGCACAGATAAGGGAAGGTTTCTGTTTTTGAGACAGTTGTATAAATGGAGAGTTGAAGTGAGGAAGGTGTGTGCATTGGCCATACCAAAGCAGAGGTTACATATTAAAGACCTATAGAGAGGGTATAGGATTCCTTATGGCAAGACAGAATTATCTAGGGCCTTGAAAGCCAGAAAAGAGAGTTGGGACACAAGGTATATTGTGAGTTCCAAAGTAGGGAAGAAACAAAACAAAAGAAGTTTTTAAAGAGAGATTACTTTCCTCCATCTATCCAATTATACTTAACTATAGTGAAAAGGTGGTGAATAAGAAAATAACATATATAGTCCTATATTTTTAGTGGATGGAAAAATGTCAAAATGGTACAACTTGAAATAATTTTGTCTATAGAGGAATTTCCATAATAATCTAGATCTTTGCACACATGCACGTGCACGCATACACACACACACACACACACACACACACACACACACCTATAAGCCCATCAGCATAAATTCTCAGAAAAGATGCTAAAGGACAGGCATAATATAAATATAGCAAGAGAATGGAAATAAAATATTCTTGGTAGAGGAAATAGGCCATTTCTGTGAGGTCAGAGACATTCTTGTGTAAACTGGACATCTCCCCTAGCACTCAGCATGGTGCTCTCAAAAAACAGGCACTTTACAAATGTTTCTTAAGTGAATGCTCTATGAATTCAGTCAGTCAGCCAAAAATATTTATGGAGGGCTTATCCCATACTACTTTGTGCATAGAAATGTTCCAAGGATCCTGTGGAAGATGAAGCATGGCAAAATGAATGAATGGATAGATGGATGGCTGAATCAGGTAATCAATAAACATATATTAAGAGCAGCTAGGTGGTACAGGAGATAAAGTACTAGATTTGGAAACCTGACTCAGATGGTTTCTGGCTCTATGTCCCTGGGAAATTTATTTACCTTCTGTGAGTTTCCTCATCTGTAAAATGAGGAGAGTAATAGCACCTATTTTACATAGTTTCTATTAGGATTAAATAAGATAAAGTACACAAAGTGCTTTGCAAACCTTACAAAGATATACAAATGATTGCTGCTGTTGTTATGTCCCATTTCGTGTGTGGCCCTGGGAAAAACATTTAATAGCTCTGTGTTTTAGTCAGCTATTTACGACTATAAGTTGAAGAAAAGGTGCTAAGCTGCATGTGTAGAGAGCACTCCCTCACCTGGGAGTTCCTTCTATCAATGCAATCAAAGATCCAGTCTTTATTCCTATCCCTGTGTGCCAGATTCTGTGCTAAGCTCTGGGTATACACAGTAAAATAGAACACAGTTCCTATCCTTAAGGAGTTTACATACTAATGAAGGCAATAACAGGTAAATACATAGGCATATACAAGAAGTCTTCAACCAAATCACCTTAGATCTGAAGCTACTGGCAGCCAGGCAGGACAGAAAAGGTTTCTTGTAGAAGATAAACTGAGTCAAAAGAAGCCAGGGAGTCTAAGACACTGAGGTGAGGAAAGAAGGCAGCTGTTCCCATGTGGAGTTGCTCTGTGTCTCCTACTACCATAGTGAAAACATACAGACTATTTCGGGAAGCCAGGGAGGGTCTTATCTGAAAGGAAACTGTCAACAGATAAAAGCAAAAGGTTAACTAGAGCGGGCAACAGAAGGTCACTCTGCCCACTTGACCAGAGTTGCCTCACCTAGCAAAAAACATGCAGGTAAAAAGATAAACAATGTGGCTTATATTCAATGAGCCCCTGATGAGAAAGGGCAGAGGATAAGTAGAAGCAAAGATTAGTAATAACTCTCAGCTACCGGACCCCAAGCATGGCACTGCGACCACCACAGTGAGGAAATCTGGGAACCAAGCCAGGATATGAATTAAGCCCTAATGATGGAAGTGTAAGGCACTTCCTAACCATTAATGACGAGCTGGCAGAAGGTTTGATATCCTGAGGCAACCTGGAGATGCAGCCAGACACGCCTCACTCATCAATGCCCTATGCAAAGGTCAAAAATGGCATTTGAAGATAAAAACCAGAATAGGAATATGGAATATTTTAAGATGAGCAATGAACTTTCAATTAGCCCATCCACAGGGTATCCACAGTAAACTAAAGCCTCTATATTACCCAGATGACTCAAATCATCATTCAGTCTCTACCCATTATATAGCTACATGAGACAATTAAGTAGCAGAATGGATGGAGCACTGGACCTGGAGTCAGGAAGGCTTCAGTTCAAATCCAACCCAAGAAACTAGTTATGTGACCCTGGACAAGTCATTTAACCTTAGTTTGTCATGTGTAAATAGGAAAAATAATAGCACCTACTTTCCAGAGTTGTTATAAAATGAGATACTAGGTTTTTTTAATAATTTTTTTTATTTTCTGTTTTCAATTTTCACTTCCATAAGATTTTGAGTTGTAAATTTTCTCCCCCCTCTTTCCTCCTCACTCTCCAAGACAGCATGCTATCTGATACAGACCCTACTTACACATTCATATTAAACATATTTTCACATTAGTCATGATATAAAGAAGAATTAGAACTAATGGGAAGAACCACAGGAAAGAAAAAACAAAATAAAAGAAAGCGAGGAAATAGTATGCTTCCATCTGCATTCAGACTCCAAAGTTTTTTCCATTATGAGCCCATTGGAGTTGTCTCATATCTTTGCATACTGAGAAGAGCTAAGTCTATCAAAGTCAGACACTGTACAATGTGGCTGTTACTGTGTACAGTGTTCTCCTGGTTCTGCTCACTTCATTCAGCATCAGTTCATATAAGTCTTTCCAGGTTTTTCTGAAGTCTACCTCCTCATCATTTCTTACAGCACAATAGTATTCCATTACATTTATATACCACAACTTGTTCATCCATTCCTCAATTGATGGAAATCCCCAAATTGAGATAATAGTTGTTAAGTGCTTAGTACAGTGCCTGATACATAGTAAGCATTATGTAAATGTTAGCTATTATTATTATTAAATCCAAGGTCAATTTCTTCTAGGTTGGGGAGGGGAGAAAATGTAAGGATAGAAATTAATATTTATTATATATATACACACACATACACACACACATATATAATAGGAGATGGATTTGTAAGTCTAAAATTATAGGAGACATTAAGGAAGGAAAGGTTAACAGTTTGGAAACCTGGTGGTCAAACTTGAAAGCAATAACAACACTTTAGCAGTTCACAAGGAAACCTTTAAAACTCCTTATCTCCCAGGTTGAATACAAATAGGGATAAAGTGAATGAAGCCAATATTCCATATCACTCATTTGGCCATGAATGGGACCTCAGGAAATGTGTGACAGGGAAAGTCTGTGGCAGATAACACTCTTCTAAAAATGAGAACCACATTCATGAAGTCTGACTATCCCAAGGTGAGGAGTAAGATTTCCAAACAGAAAGAAATCAGTAGAGGTTCTGGAAGTGGTGTGGAGAGGTGGGAGGTGGGAAAGTACAAAAGGAAAAAAATGATAACTATTCATTATGGAAAAGGCCACAGGGTTATCAAAAAGACAGAATGGAAACCAGCTTCAGGCAACTGTTTTCTTCATCAGATAGTTCTTCCCACAGAAAAGAGACAAAGAGTTGCTAAGGTGGGAAAAGAGGAATGATGGAATCATATACCAAGCAAGGAAGCAAACTCAGATCTGAAACCATCTTTAAAAGGGGGAGGGAATGGAGACAGAGAGAGAGGGAGAGAGAGACAGAGAGACAGACAGAGAGACAGAAACAGAGAGAGAAATGACAGAGAGACAGAGAGAAGACAGAAAGACAGAGATAGACAGAAGACGACAGAGAGAGAGACAGACAGAGAAAGAAGACATATAAAGATAGAGACAGAGACAAAGAGAAAGACACAGAGACCAAAATGTAGAAGACAGGGTTCTCTCTGTTTTAGTGTTCTTACAGGCAAAAGTCTGTTGGATCCAAATCAAAGCTTTCCTCCCCAGGAAGATAAAAAAGGAGTCCAAGAGCCCAGGGCTGACTGCACTAACAGCTCTGGGCTGTTCTCTGGGGTGTATCTAGGTTTCAGCCTGGATTCTGGGCAGGCTCTAATTTTCTGGGGGTTGTATGGTTGCTTATTATTCATACTTGACCCCTTATCCCAGAAGAGCCATCCCATTCCAAGGACAGTGATGGTCCAAGTCATGCAGAAGATAAGAAATAACCCTCTCAGGTGAAGGCAGTTAAGAGATGCAGATTCTGAAGCTAAGTTGACCGAACTTTTATTAGAATTTCAAATCAACCCTACTCTAATTAGAGAAAGAGATGCATTACCTCAGCCGTGTTTGGGAGTATTCTTCCCAGACTTGCTTTGGCGTAGAAAACCCAAGAGCGTTGCCTACAGAATGTACAAACTCTCCGGGAAACTGGTGATTTTAGAAAAACTTAAGCTCATCAAGCTGAACATAGATATAATTGTAATGTAATATAATGTAAATGTAATGTAAACACAATCTAGGATCTTAGATAGCAGAGAGTGGGGTGCTAGGAACATTCCTCATCTCTCTATGCAAAAACAGAGGGTCTGATATTCTCCCTTAGAAGGTTCCTGTAACTCTTTGTGCTAAGTAGATTTCCCAGACCTGATCCCCTCACCCCAAACAGGTACAATACAAGATTGTATCAATGACCAGAGGAACTCTGAAGAAAAGGCAGAATCTCTATGATTGACTCATCTCCAAGACTTGGAGATCCAGCAAATTAAAATGAGTAGGTTAACTTTAATATGAGTGCCCAGATGGGCCAGTCAATAGGGGACTGCATTTTCATACTGGAGGGCCTTCCCTCTGCTCTGCCATTTAGTTCGTGAAGACCTCAAAGCTCAGCGTATGACACCCCCCCAAAAAAATTGTCATTTATCTTTAGCAAAATCTACAAGAGCAATTAAGGAGCAGTCAAATATAAAATTAGGTATTGCAACCATGATGACAAAGGTCAGCAGATTTAATTGGGGTGTTCTGGGCATAATGACCTGAATGCTCCCAGCACATCTGTGCTATGTCCCTTAGCATAGGTGTGCTGACTTGCTGAAGAACAACACACCATTATTTCAGACATTCTGCTGAATAGAAAGTATAAGTCTTGTGGCTGAAAATGAGAGGAAACAAAGTCTATGGGAGCCCCATGCTCACATACATCTGTTGTCTTTTCCCTTTCAGAACCTGCTCACCTGCCCAATACTGCAAAGACTGACTATCTGATCTGGAACCCCTCCCTGAGCTCACAGGGTTTATAATTCTTTTCTTAAAACCATCTGGGTCCCCAGACATGGTCAGCTTTGTATCAATGTGAACCAGAGCAAAGACTCCACAGCAGAAACTGTTCCTTCTGAATCCCCTTATCGGATTTATTCCAGTCCTGGTCATGCCCCACTGGGTTGCACGAGGTTATTTGTGAAGACAAGTTTCCATCAGTGTTAAAAAAAAAAAAAGAGAGAGAGAAAGAGAGAGAGAAGGAAAATGAAGAAGAACAATGGCCCCAGAGGAGGAATTTCTGTTTGACATGAACAGATGTGCTACCCTAGGAACATCATGTCATTTCAAAAGAGCAGACACCCCAGTTGTTTGTTACACTGCCTATTTACACATATAAGAGGCTGGCTGTACCATACCTGAGCCTATCCCTACCAGGAAGATGAACTAGATATTCCAAATGTAACATATTCTACTAGGAATTCACTTGTCATGAACCTTGAGATCATTTCTATTGTATTTTCCTGGTCTGTGTAAAACAGAATGACAGACTTCCTCCAGGATCTGAGCAATCTGATTCCATCAATACCCAGACCACCAGCAACTTCCTTAGATTGGATATCTCAATAATTCAAGTGTTTATCTATTAGCAATTAGCTCTGTAATGAAAAAAAATTTTAATTCTGGAAGAAATATTAGTTATAGAATAAAATCTGTAGGCTGGGGATGGCCAACACAGCAACCCACGCAATCAGGACAGTGAGACTTCTCCACCACCTCTGCTGGCTGTTTTTGGCATCTGGGGCTTTGTCACCAGATGCAGCTCGAATGACTTAATGCAACGTGTCAAGGAGAAGCTTGTAATCCACAGACCTTCAAAGGAGGCTCGATGGCCCAGCAAAGCATGAAAGTGAGACCCGTGCTCCTGAAGCGGAACAGTCTGGATTCAGTAGACTTTGTGAAACAGCCCCACCACCGCAGAAGCAAATCCCAACAAGTCCGCTTCAAGGAGGATGGAGCTAGCAAGAATCCACCTGGTCTGGCAGAGATTGATGTCCACACAGACCAAGATCCCACCCTGACAGGGAAGGTGCAGGCATCTCGTCATCATCACCTGCCTAACTACTCCCTCTCCTTCCCTAGATCCCAGAAGGGGGGGAGCATCCGGAACATTGCAATCCAAACTTCCCCCAGCCTTAGGAAGCACTTCCCTGTTTTTAAAAGGAAAAAGCTCACAGCCAGCAAATCACTAGTGGAAATGCCCACAGGATCTAAAAACTCCATCCAAGTCAATGGCAATCTCTCAGAACAGGATATCATGTCTTCTGATCTTGCCTATTTACGGATCACTAGGCATTTAGATGATGTGCCTCACAAAGGTAAGAAAGCGCATCCATTTTTTACGAGAGTGTCCAAGGCACAAAGCAATGGGCCTGTTAGCATCTGCTTTGAAGCAGATACTCTAGGGCCCTCAGAAAAGGTGACGACTTCCATACAAGTTCCTGATGATATATGTCACAGCCCTCCATGGGGTTCCAGAGCCCCCACTTACAGCATGGACAGGCCTGTTGAATTAAGCAATGCAATACATCCTTGTGCTAATACGTGCCCAGAGGATGTAAATGGCAGGCTGCCATCTAGTTCAGAAAGGCCCTCCTCCTGCTTGAGTACTGCCAGCGGTGCTCACTCCTTGCCTGGCAGAGATAAAACGAACCCTGAATTGCTTTTGCCCAAAGACACATCTGGCATGAAAGAGCCAGCTCCTTTATCACCTCCATCAAAGGGAACTTGCACTCCTTCACCTCCACAGACTCATAGCTCCTCACCTTGTTTCCTTGGAGAGCACAGACAGGCAGCCCCTCTTGAAACTGCTTCTGATTGTGCGACACTGAGTAAAGATCACAAGGACCTAATATCATTGACAGCTAGCAACCTGACAAAATCTGCTACTGAGTGTCGGGAGGAAACAGAGAAAAATTCCAGCCAGGCAGATCCTTTGGAGTTTAAAAATTGTTTAGGAAGCTTTCACCTCCAGTCTTCTCTCCCAAAGAATGAAATCAAACCTCCAACCAACAAAGAGATTAAAGGAATTAATCAAATTCACCTGGCACACGGTGAACTGTGTGACCTCCAAGGGAGACTGCAATCTGTGGAGGAATCTTTGCACTCCAACCAAGAGAAGATTAAAGTCCTTCTGAACGTAATTCAAGACTTGGAAAAAGCCAGAGCCCTCACTGAAGGGTAGGATAAGTTTTAATATTAAAAATGTTAAGTTATTTATTTAAAAAAACCGCAGTAATGAGTTTCAATTCTTAAAAGGTCTTAGTAATTCTCAAGGAGTTGTTTTCCCTAGACATTGATCCCTGAAAATTTCAATCCTTGAATGAACTTGAGTGAGAAAAAAAATAGCATCTCTTACAACAGTGGGATTTATTTAACATGGAGTCAGGGGTGGGGGACTCAGATTGGCTCCCCTGATATGCTCCTTTTTTAGCAATGACTTGGGAAGGGGCAGGAGCAGGACTTGGTAGAGTCCCAACTTCATGATCTTTATACATATAGAATTACCTTGTACAAGTCCAATCAATGTGGCGATAATGGAAAGAGATCAGGATTCTAAGTCTGAGGCTATAGGCTAAAATCCCACTCTCTTATTTACTATCTCTGTGACCTTGGACAAACCTCTTTACTTCTTAGGACTTCATTTTTTCATCTGTAAAATGAAGGAGATGAACTAAAATGATCTCTCATACCCCTTTCAAATTTGAATTTATAACTATTTATGGATGGTATATCTATAGATAAATCAAAGAGACAGGAAATTAGGAAGTAGAATGCCTATCTCCTACCCTCAAATATTAGTTATGCAGCTTTGAATTGGTTTAAACTAGGACTGAAGTACACCACACTTCAGTAACCTATGTTCAATCAATGGCCCAATAAAAACATAACTGAAATGAATGGCCAACTGAAAACAGTAGAGGTGGATTTAGGGGATAGGATGTATATGGGGAAGATTCCTTGATGGAAAATTCTGTAAGAATATTGGATGGAGTTTGGAGACATAAAGGATTTAGAAGAATAGTCTTTGAGAGCAAAGTCATATATTTCTCTGTCTGCACCCGCAGCCCGTGCACCCTGCCCCCCCACCTGGGCCAATGGTGTAGTTTTAGACCAAATTAAGATAGGGCCAATGGTAGTAAGCATTTGCTTCTTTAAGTCAGAATCAATGTTACCTTGCAATTGGGAGTGAGGGTGGAGAGATAGAAATGAGATACATTAGATTGAATGTACAGAGGCCTGAATTTAATCTCCATGATTCCACTACCTTTGATGTATGACTCTGAGCAAGATATAATCTCCCTCAGTTTTCTATCTAAACAAGTGGGACTAAGAATGCCTGTCTTACCAATCTCATAGGGCTGATGTGAGGATCAAAAGGAAAAAAATACAGATGTGAATATATTCTTTAAAAGTTAATAGTATAAAAAACAAGATAGTTTTAATAAATTTTAATTTTTTCTTACTTTTTGGTCTTGATCCACCCACTTAGGCTTAGTTTCATCAATTAATGCAAGTAGGACACTGTGCTTTATGAATTGAGTGAGTTGGAAAAACAATAGTGGGCTCTGTACATAAACTCACTCAGCAAAATGCTTTGTGTTGCAGGCGTAACTTCTACCGAACTGGCCAGGACCTCAACAACTGCAGCACTTGTCAGAACACAGCATGCATCATATACAGGTACCTCATTGCAACACAGGTTGGTGGTTGGTACATACAGAACACAGAGGGCCAAGAAAACTTGACTTTCAAAATAAACTCTCCTCCCATATGCCCAGAAGTCAGACTAGAAGAGAGTAGATTTTGAATGCATGATGGGGTGGTAAACTTCCAATGGCATAATCATATTCCATAGGAAGGAATATAGGAGAGCCTGCTGAGGCCCTATAATTCAAAATGCACACTGTCTGTATGAGTCTTCTTGATGATGCTGCATAATACCCTGGCTGGGTACCAGTGGGTATGTACAGTATTTCCTTTGGGAGTAAGTATGCTGTCTCTAATGAAATGGATTTTACAAGAGATAAAAATCAATACTTCTCTAGCAGGGAGCTTACTTTGAGAGGTAACTGAAATGAAAAGTTACCAATGCCTTCCCAGAAATGAATCTCTGGAATCTAGGTTTCCTTGAAAAGACATAAGCAAACTACAACCTCCAATCTTTTTTTCCCCATCAGACATAGGGCTGAACCCCATGTAGAATGGTTTGCTCCATTAAATATCTCCACTAATAGAGCCACTTCATGAGCGTCTTCCAACCAAGGGGTCATGTGCTGTCAGTCAGTGCTGACTTCCTGGGACACAAACTAATTATGCATGGGCTTTGAATGGGGGGTATGAGGAGAGAAAAAGTG
The DNA here is from genome assembly GCA_028658325.1 of Potorous gilbertii. Lineage (NCBI taxonomy): Eukaryota > Metazoa > Chordata > Mammalia > Diprotodontia > Potoroidae > Potorous > Potorous gilbertii. Next base: position 369,007,500 of record CM053769.1, read on the forward strand.
ACTTGCTCATTATCTCTCTAGAAATCTATCCATTTCAGCTCTAAAGTCAGCTTTAAATCAGGTTTTTATTGAATCAGAAACAATTCCATATAATGGACAAACTGAAGAAGAAATTGAGACCTAGAGGGGAAAGGACTTATCCAAGGCCCAGCTAGTAATAAATGCCAGATCTAGGATTTAAAGCCAGATTTTGACTCCAAATTTATTGCTCTTTCCACTATACCAACCTGATTTCTCTTACTCTAGATATAAACTTACAATCAGAACGAAGCTTTGCTCACTTTCATGGAAGTTTTACTCTGATGCTTCGTCATGACACAGAGATGACGCAGGATGTTCAAAGGCTATGTCAGCAGAGCTCAAGCTCCCATGGGTCCTACCAAACTGGAAAGGCATTGTATATGAGGCCAGAGGCAGACTATGTGTTTGTCAACTGAGGAGTAACCTACCTATATCACATTTAGATACTCAAGTGTACCTTGGAAGTCATCTAGTCCAACTCCCTTATTTTACAAATGAGGAAAAAGGAAGAGAAAATGAATTTTACAATGTCTTACAGGTAGTAAGTGGGAAAGCAAGGATTCAAAGTTAGGGCTTCTCATTCCAAATTCAGTACTGTCTCCACTGAACCTTACTGTACATCTGTATTTATTTTATTCTAGGCCCTTTGCTTCCAATATCAACCCTCTCCAAATCATTTTCCATTCAGCTGCCAAAATAATGTTTCTAAGACATAGTTCTCACCATGTCACATACTTGTTCAAAAGTCTTCAGCCTTTATAATCTATCTCACTTATATTTACTTCCCTTCCCCTGACCTATGTTCTAGCCAAACAGATCTATTAAATATCCCTTGATCTCAACAGTCCATTTTCTCTTCTTGTCTCTTTGCCTTTACACAGATCATTCTCCATTCCTGTAACACATTCAGTTCAATTAAATTCAACAAATATTTAGTAAGGAGCTCATTACTGAAAGATTGCTTACCAGGTGATACTTTTTGAGGGGCTAAAAACTCATGAACCTTTTCTTACCTTACCTTACCACCTATGAATTAGTGGAGGGAATACCTACATCAAATAAAATATTTTCTCTATCTCTATCGCCCCTTCCCTTTACCCCCAATCTTTGACATGACTAACATAGACTATAAACCAAGGAGTGGTCCTAGAACTGAAGCAAGCCTTCTTACAAATCTCCCTTTCCCATTCTGCATAAGAAGTACCATGCAATAAGAGGACAAAACCTTTGGACTAGGAAGCAGAAGGTGCATGTTAACATATTCACCCTGTCATAAACTTGCAGCGTGCCCTTGATCAACTCACTTTATTGCTTTGGGATCTCTGTTTTGTTCATTTTACACTGAGAGGAGTGGACTTGTATGACTCCTAAGCTTCTTTCCAGCTCTTCTATTCAGTGAGTGCAATGAGTCAGTGGCTTAATTCATGGATCTCCCTCATTACCATTCAGAACTACACTATTTTTAAAGTTCCCTCTGTCCCAGAATTTGAGCCACTGCAAAGAAGGGGCAATTAACTTGATGAAAGGAAAGAAATCAGAACAAAAGCCCATCACCTCAGCAGTGGGATGAGGAGAACTGTCATTTTTACATTTCAAATGACTTCAAACCTTGTGTCACATCCTGGAAAGTCATTTCTTACAAACTAATGAATAAGTGATGAGAAAATGCTTCTCTGGACCTTGTTAAGCAATGGTCTCCATAATAATGGATGAATGTGGTACACATTGCAAGACTCAAGGAACACAGAGGTATGATGGATTTCTTTGGGGGTTTGTTGCTGATAAACTAACAATATAGGAAGGTTATCACTTACTTAATTCTCTGACCAGAACTCCATAGGAATATTCACTGGACTTCAGCTGCAAAATTACAATATCTTTTAAATGGAGAGGAAAGAGGATTTCTCCTAAGTCTCCCATTTGTTTTCTTTTAATTTTCTGAGATTTGTAGAATCTCAGAAGGCATGTAATTTAATCTGCACTTAAATGAGAACCTTCTCTACAATATTCCCAAGTGGGTTTCTCAGTCTCTGCAAAGAATTCCAGTGATTGGTGCAATCTCTAGAGGTAGTATATTCCATTTTTGGACTATCTCAATTTCTAAGAAGTTTTTTTTCCTTATCTCAAGCCTATTTTCTCCCTCCTCATTTCCATTTCTTGGTTTCCCTGGCTTACTTCAGGTCCCAGCTTAAGTCTGACTTTCTGAATGAAACCTTTCCTAGTGCCCCTTACTGCTTTCACCTTCCCACAGTGGATTATCTCCAGTTCATCTTGTCCATATCTTGTTCATAACACAGTTGTTTGCATGTTGTCTCCCTCATTAGACTGTGAATTTCCTTCAGAACAGAGGCAGTTTGGGGCCATTCTTTCTGTCCTCAGTGCCTGGGACATAGTAAACTTGTTGACTGATGGTATCTTTCATCCATCTGTACTGGTTCTGATCTCTGAGGCCAAGAAGCCTAAGCTTTCTTCTGTGTGGAAAGACCCCTTAAATATTGAAAGAGTACTTAAGGTTATCATTTATTGACCTTCCTTAAATGAGATAATATTTGCAATGGGCTTATTAGCCTGTTGCCTGGAATAGAGTAGGCACTTAATAAATGCTTTTTCTCCTTCCTATATAAATCTTCCCTTTTTCAAGGTAAGTAGACGTGGTTCTGCAACTAACCCTTGTATCACATGGTTTTAGTATACACACCATCTTTCTATATGTCTCATTGACAATGTTTCAGAATGTCAATGACCTTGCTAAAATTGTAGCATACAGAACTGAGTATAATACTCAAGATGTGGTTCAACCAATGACTAGGGACAATCTCCAGGGATAGTAGGTTCCACTTTTGTAATATATGTGCAACCTGGGTGAGTCATTTTAGGTCTCCTTGTTCCTGGGCAACTTTCAAAGAAGCTAAGTCATGTGCTCCTGCTAATCTGCATCATATAGTTTCCTCACTATAGCAATGAAGTTGCAAATCTAATTCAGTTTTTTAATGGATTAGTTTTTTGGAATGGCTACATCTTGCTTGATTGTACAGTTTTGTGTTGCAACTGGTTATGCAATAGTCTTTCAGAGATGCCTCAGGGCGCTGAGAGGCTGAAACTAGCCCAGGGTCTCACAGTATATACCAGAGCTGAGACTGGGGCTCTTCTTGACTTCAAGGCTGACTCTGGCTGGCATTATGCCCATTCTCTTCAAGCTTAATAAGGTATGAAACAGAATGTGTACTACATTCCATAGATTCGCTTAGAAGAGGATAAGTCATTGTTTTTCTATGAGCTTCTTAGTGAAATGGAAAATACTCATGGCAAGGTAATGGCTTAGCCACTAAAAAACTGCAAAGGGAACATTAACCTTTCAGGCTACTTTCGAGGAAAGATGACTCCCTGAGAGCGGGTTCCTGAGGGAATGTGACAAAGAGTGAATAAATTTTAATGTGCAATGGAAGAGAAGGATAAGGTGGCAGATCATTGAAGGATGTATCATCCAGGAGCGGCACGAAATGTATTGAGGATAGGGGCATTGAATAGAAAGGTGAGTTTGCTGAAACTTTACCTGACAACTTGGCCAAGGATTCAGTGACTTTCTCCCTGATCCTTATGGCCGTTGCTGGTATTGGTTGATTTTAAAATGCCTGACATTTTCTAGCTTTTCCCACTATCTTTTGCCACTATAAGGTTTAGAGAGAGAGAGAGAGAGAGAGAGAGATTCTTATTTGATTCTCACAACAGCCCTATGAAGTATGTACTATTACTGTTCCCTTTTTAAGGATTAAAGGGGTCAGGTGACTTGCCTAGGGCCACATTTCTAAAAAGTGTCTGAGGCTGGATTCAAACTCAGATTTTCCTGCCTCCAGATCCAGCACTCTATTAACTCTACCACTTAGCTAATTTTAAAAAGTATTTTTCTAAGGAATTACCAGGAAAGTTATGTAACTCTGCCTGACTCTGGCTGCCTTGAAAGTCCTAACTTGAGAGTGGAAGTAAGGGCAGAGATGGAGAGGATGGAAAGAAAAAAAAACCAAAGGGAAATTGCCTACTGAGCAGCCTTGTGTCCTGGTCTTCCCTAAGCCCAAGTGAGAAGAGAAAATGAGGCTCCATAACTCCCCACCGAGGCCTTGGTTTGCATTATGCATGACTTCTGGGATTCATTTGTTGCCTCTTCTTTCTCCCACACTTCCTGGCTCCTCTGGCCTCATCTGAGCTCAAATACTGAAATGGAAATCCACTCTGACATTTCTCCTCCAATTAAGGTTAAGACCAATTAAATCCTAATTTTGCTCCCCAATCAAGAGTGCAAGTGCTAAGAAAGGCCCATGGCAAATCCCTCAGGATCAATTAAAAACACCTGAACAAAGGGATCGATGCAAAAAAATTGCTGACCACCATCCCCCACTGACCCCCACCACAGAAAGAATATTCATAAATGTTTTTGTGAACAAAGAAATATGCATGGAACAAAATGACTGCATCATTTCATCAAGCTCCTAAGCCTGCAAGAGTCTCTCATTTTCTCAGACTCTCTGGACCAAGAACTGCTTCTTCATCCTTATTAGTTCATATCCTGATAAGCTGCGAAACTGTAGAGTCCCAGCATTTCAGACCTTCAAGGGACCTGAGAGACTCTCCAGGCCAAACATGGATACCTATCCAGGAATTCTTCCTTTAATATGCTGCACAGACAGTCATCTAGCCTTCATTTGACCTGCAACAAAAAGAAGGCCCTTACTCCTCAAAAGGCAGCCCATTCCTTTCTGTGCAGCTCTAATTTTTAAGGAAGGTTTTTGACTTTGCACCTCAACTTACCTCCCTATAATGTCTACCCTTTGCTCCTATTTCTGCCCTGTGGGACTGAGCAGGAGTTTAAGCCTTCTCATAGGACTAACCTTCAAATATTTTTATATCCATAGGTCTTTATTTAAGGAAAAAAATTCCCACTTATTTTGTCCAGTCTTCAGGTCATGGCCTCCAGGCCCCTCATGATCCTCCAGTGACTCTCCTGTTTGTCAATGTGCTTCCTAAAACATGACACCTTGAACATGATTCTGACCAAAAAATATTTTCATTCATTGCAAACATTAAAGTGCTATATAAATTCTAATTGTGGTTATATCCTGTAAGTTGACCAATGAATGCACAAAAATATTCTTTATTGAATAATAATAACAGCAAATAGAATTTATATGTCACTTTAATATTTGCAAAGTGCTTTATTTTAATTATCTCATTGGAACCTCTCACAACAATTCCGTGAGCTGGCTGCTGTTATTAGCTTCTTTTCATAAATGAGGAAATTGAGAGAGAGAGTGTAAGACTTGGAGAGAATGTAAAACTTGTCCAGGGTGACATAGCTAAGGTGTCTGAGATCTTTTGGACCAGTGGGCTATGCACAATCTTCTATGTGCTCCACCATCTACTGCACTGTCTACTCCACCATTTTTTTTCATACATGGCAACAACTGTGTATTTTATCTGGAACCTCCTCATATTGACTCTTGGTGATAAGGATTTTGGAGCCCTGGTCTGGGGTCAAGGAAACATTTCCAAATCCACCAAAGTAGAACAACAGGTGGTTAGATTATAATTGAAAAAACTGAGACCAAAGGAATTTCTGGGATTTGAATGAAGTCTCATAGTCAGATAGCACTCAGAGCCTTTGGGTTTCCTGTCCATTGCACAGCTATTAAGCTGCTGGACTTCACACATTCCTGTCGACCACAAAGCCATTACTTAGCCAAAAAGAAAGACCATTTAGTTAGAAATGCAATATCAATACATAGTCCCATGAGTTTAGCTACGAACTGTGAGCTTAAATTATTCAGCACTTTCCTTTCTGGTTTGTTTATAACTCTTCCTCAGCATGGAGACAGACAGACAATGAGCCCTTCACCCCACCCTAATCACAATTTTCTCTCTGGATATCAAAGACATTCACAAAGGAAACCAATATCTTTCTAGTCATATTTTTTAAAATCTTATTTTGGGCTATGGAGTAACCAATATTTTATGCTTAGTACAAGGAGTAAAAAATGGCAGCAAAACCAAACTATATTTATATACATAAAAAATACAACAAATTAAAGTTACCTCCTGATTTGATAGTACGGTATCTGTAATGGATAAAGGGTCGGGCTTGGAGTCAGGAAGGTTCTAATTCTGACTGATAAATAATGGCTGGATGACTGTAGGCAAGTCATCTAACCTCTTTAGACTGTAGGCAACCAATTCTCTGCCAATAAGTGACTGAATGAGTTGCCAATCTGCACCTATGAAAGCTTACAGGCTGAGTTTCCCCAAACTGATAAAATTACAAATTCAAATTAAACCAACACCCTCCCCCCACAGTTCCCAAAAGTGATCTCCTGTGGAAGGAAGTTTAAGATCTGAAGCATCCCACAAAGTAAATTATCAACCTGTGTACTCACATGGTTGTCATCCCAATAATTTAAGTCTTTGTCATCTCTCATCTAAATTATTGCAAAGTTTCTTATTTAGTCTACCTGCTTCATTCCTTTTATTCTTCAACTAATCTCCCACACAGTTATCAAATTGATAGTCCTAAACCATAAGTTTGATTATGTCACTCCCTTCCTCAAGCAGCTCAGCTTGCCTCCAAGAGCAAATAACAAATTCCACCTCTGCATGTAAACCCTTCTTCGTAAGCTGGAACTAGACTACTTTTCTGGGCTTACTTATTGCACATTATTTTTCTTCATACATTATCCATTCCACTCAAAATGTCCTCTTTGCTGCTCTACTTACAAAATATTTCATCTCTTACCTCCATGACTTTGCATGCTGTGAATTCCACATGCCTGGAATGGACTTTCTTCTCATCTTTGCTTCAGATTCCCTTACTTCCTTCCAGTCTTAGCTCAGGTGCTTCTTGCTACATAAGACATATCCTGACCCTTTCAGTTATTAGTGCCCTCTTCAACACCAGACATTTATTTGTATTTATTATAGATGCTCCAAGTTTGCCTCCATGTCTATAGTCTGTCTCCCATCCCCATAGAATGTAAACTGTTTGAAGGCAAGAACTATTTCATTTTTATCTTTGTATCCCTAGCAGTGCCTGCAGCATAATAGGTGCCTAATAAATGTATGGCAAATGAATGGTGTTCCCAAGGATCATTGCCTTTCCTTCCTGTCTCTCACAATTTGCTTTCTGCCCTTTCTTCTTCCTGAAGTTGTAAGCAAAAAGAAGTAGGATTTACAACTCTGGAAATGTATAGGCAATAAAAGAGATGGAATTCATTCCAATGCATTAATAGCTAAAGGGTTTGAAACATGGCATAAATATTTAAGAAAGGGATTAACAGAACAGTACGGGGATGGCAGTCAGCAGGCATGCCACAGAGGACCACAAGAAGGCCCTCTTGTATATTCTCTTACCTCAGCATCTAATTCACAACTCCCAGATCTTCCCCATTTTCCTTTTTTCTTCTTCTTTTCCTTTTCTTCTTCTCTTGCCTCTTGACTTGCCCTTTTAAGTCAGTATACATAACAAGTATTCACTGAGATGTGGGTGAGGAGAAGGGGACAAAGGTTTTTATAAAGTATTTCTGTATGCCAGGTATTATGCTAAGTGCTTTATAAATATTATCCCATTTGTTCCTTACTCAAAATAGCCCTGGGAGATAGGTGCCGTTGTAGTTGAGGAAACTGAGGCATACAGAAGTTAACTGATTTGCCCAGAATCACACAGAGAGTAAGGGTCTGAGGCTAGATGTGAACCTGGGTCTTTCTGACTCTAGGCTAAGAACTCCACTGCTTCATCTAGCTGCTTCCGGGTATTAAAAGTACTCCTTTCTGGGATAGAGGCTGGAGTTAACATGCCAACTTCTTAGCTTAGAATTACAGTTCTCAAATTAAAGTTTATTCCAAAGGGTGATGGAGACTTCTGAAGTTCAGTCCCCTGCTTAGTTATGTGCAGAATGAACCTGCAATTCTCAGAAGACTCATCAGAATACAGATACCCTGGGAGGACAGGATGAACTTGCCAGCCCCAAAGGGCTGGCAGTTGTGAAGCTGAAAATTGCACTCTATAAATAATCAGGAAACTGGTCATTAGGAGAAAGTTTTAGGAACATTCTCCCTCCAGGCTGAGAGAAATGTGTTAGGAGGAGGGGGAATCTTCTACTTTCCCAAACTGTAATTATTCCCCAAAGGTTTGTGATTTCAAAAAAGTTTTGCTTTCCAAAGTGTCTGTGATTTATCGATATGGACAGAAACCAAACTACCCCTTTATGTAGCCATTGATTCTTACAGCTAATTTAGAAGAAAGTTCCCAAAGGTCAGTAAATCTTGGAGCACCTGGGTACCATCATGATAGGTGCCATGGAAATGCACTGACCAACAGGCAAAATAAAAAAGACATGGAGAGAAATTTGGAAGATGTGCTTCCTTTAGGGAGACAGAATGTATCAGCCATTTTTTTAGTCTACCCATGAGGGCACTTCCTTCCGCATAGTTTATTATTGCTAACTGGCTGCATTTCTCTTTTTAAGAAAATGTATGTCCACTTCCTCTTGTACCTATCCTTACCTCTGAGCACACCCACAATTTGCCCTGTCAGAGCATGGTGCAACTGAACTAGCACATCCAAAAAGGGCTCATGTCTAAAGGTACACACAATTCTAGCATGATCCTCATAAGCACATCCAAAAAGGGCTCATGTCTAAAGGTATACATAATTCTAGCATGATCCTCATAAGAACAGGCCCTGGGTGTAGAAGCTCCCCACTTCATCAATGTTGTTGAAGGGAAATATATAGTATTTTCCTTTCCAGGAACCCTGAATCTAAAAACCTGCAGTCCTGTGCTTTAGAAAATCTCACAGGGCAGGCTGTTTTACACTGTAATAAAGTCTTCTCCATCAGTCCTCCAAGTTTTGGTCCAAGGTGGGGTGGGGTGGGGTGCTTCTTGCTACATAAGACATATCCTGACCCTTTCAGTTATTAGTGCCCTCTCCAACACCAGACATTTATTTGTATTTATTATAGATGCTCCAAGTTTGCCTCCATGTCTATAGGCTGTCTCCCATCCCCATAGAATGTAAACTGTTTGAAGGCAAGAACTATTTCATTTTTATCTTTGTATCCCTAGCATTATGCCTGCAGCATAATAGGTGCCTAATAAATGTATGGCAAATGAATGAATAGTGTTCCCAAGGATCATTGCCTTTCAAGAACTCTGATTTCCTTTTATCTCTGTGCTGGACCAGGCTTCTCAAGTTTGGTTTCTTCAATCAAAACCCAAGGAATAAATTCCTATTTCCAGTTGAATTTTATTTTATCACCTTGCTTTCTCAGGGCACTAATTGTCTTGGACTGATTTGATCCAACTTCCCTCACTGCCTCTAAATTTGTTTAAAGTTAAGAGTAGGACAAATTAATTTCCCCACCCTTCTCCCTTCTCCAACTCAAATGCTAATACTTTTGCTATCTCTTTAGCCTGCTGATGGTGGGATGGGAATCCCAATCCTGCAGATTTCACAGAGTAGTGAAAGAATAGTTGAGGGAGTCAAAGGAAACTAGAAACTATTTTACAGGGGGTATAATGTAAAGGGGTATTGTTTTGGCAAACCTCTGATTCCAGTTTATTCCAGTATCCATTTTTTCAGAATATGTTCACTGTCCATAACTCAAGTCTACTCTTATCCTTTTGTCTTTTATATTTCCAAGCCCCCTTTGCAGTCTGCTTTCCCACACTCTTCTTTACTATGTAATATCTGGGACTGTGACCTATCCAACTATGGAGAAATCTACTTCTGCTTTTTAGGGCAGTGAATGATCAGTTGCATAACTGAAGCTATCTCAGGAGGTAACAGAAAGGATTAGTAAGGATTTCATCCATTCTCAGTTTGCTTTCCAAGTCTAAATATCCCCCATCTCCCACACTCCTTGCACTAACCCAGACCTTCTCAAATGGCCTTAGGATCTTAGAATATTAGAGTTGGAAGGAACCTTATAGGTCAACCTAGTCCAACTCAGTGATCAACATATAAATAATATTCAGTGACAACAATTATGATGACCTGTGGAGTTCAAAACCCTTTAACTGCAGGCAGGCAAACTGAGCTACAGCTAGGTGGCGCAGTGGGTAGAGAACCAGGCCTGGAATCAGGAAGACATGAGTTCAAATATGTCCTCAGACATTAATTAACTGTGTGACCATGGGCAAGTCACTTAATCCTGTATGCCTCAGTTTCCTCATTTGTAAAATGAGCTGGAGAAGGAAATGGCAAACCACTCCAGTATCTCTGCCAAGAAAATTCCAATGGAGTTATGAAGAGTTGGATGCTATTGAAATCACCAAACTACAAATTCACATAAAGCCAGGCTTAGTCATCCTCAGGAAGAAGACAGCATGCACAATTACAAGTAATCTGTCTCTAGAATTTCTTAGAAATTTGGTGACTCTTTTAATATCACTTCCACTCTATTTCTCTAACCCAAGCATTCTCCACATTGTAATATAGCAGCTGAGACAGTACAGCTTTGTGAATGGGGCACTAGATGTGGAGTCAGAAAGACTTGGTTTCAATCCTGTCTCATACACTTACTAACTGTGTTACTCTGGGGATGTCACTTCCCTTCCTTAGTTTCTTTGTCTCTAAAATGAAGGAGTTGGGTTTGATGGTTTCTAAGATCCCTTCCATCTCAAAATCCATGATCCTTTGATCCTATGCTTCTTCGGAAAAATTCCAAACAACTATGCCCATACCATCCACCAAAGTTTATATAGAAATTACCGAAGGGGCTGGGAGGCCTCAGTCAAAAAGGAAAAGCAGTAGGATTGTGAAGTAGGATGGTGAAAAGACTGCTGGACTCAAAGCAAATACCACCAACACTTAACTAGCTGTGACTCTCTGACTCAGTTTCCTCATCTGCAAAATGTGGATTATTATTTGTGGTTGTGATTTAAGTGAGGTAAGGTATGTAATAGCACTCTTCCCATTAAAACTATTATTTTAATTAAACAACAGAGAAACCATCCACTGCTTGCAAGCCTCCAAGTTCCCTTTACACTGTGTCTTTAAATAAATAAAACAAATAAAACAAATAAAACAAAAGACTCAAGTTTTCCTAAGCATTCTAAATAATGTTTGCTTGTCTATTCATCCTTCCAAACATAAGAAGTCCTCGATTTATAAACTGGCTATTTTTTTCCGAAGTTCATAGGATCATATATTTATCATTAAAGAGAATTTACTGGTCATCTAGTCTGATTCTCATTTTATAGATGAGGAAAGTTAGACCCAGAGAACTCAAATGATTTGATTTGATAAAATTCAGTAAGTAGAAAAGACAGGATTTGAACCCAAGTTCTTTGACCCCAAATTCAGTGTTCTTTCAACTATACAATCCACAGATTGTGTTTTTCCAATCCAGATAATACTTTACCACAGAAACAATAGATTGTGGGTCCCATGATCAGTGCACACATACATAGGTAGACACACACATTCATACAAATGCTGGCTAGTACCATGCACAATGTTGCATTGCAGTTACATCAAATAGGTTCATAATAAAGTAGAGAGGCAGTACACCGCAGAACCGGTCTTGGTGTCAGAAGACCTGGGTTCAAGTTTTACCATTTACAGTCAATTAACAAGCATTTACTGGAGGATGAATGGCATGACAGACAGAGATCTGGTCTTGAAGTGAAGAAGCTCTGTGTTCAAGTTTCACTTCTGACATAAATTGACTATGTGATTCTGAGCAACCCACTTAACTTCTCCTGTCCCAAGCAAATTTCTAAGGCTCTGAATTGCAGAGGCAGCACCTACTTAGAGGAAGCTTCACCAAATGGGAATCTTCTTTATCAATGAAATCACAGGTTCAGTCCCTATCCCTGCAATAAAGTAAGTCTGAGAGTAATGTCATTAATTCATACATAAAAATTGGTCATTATCCTATATAGGCAAATCTGAAATTATAAAAAAGATAGAAAACAATATGTTAGACTGCTAACAGCCAAACAAATTAGAACCCTGTTGTTTGTCCATAGCTGCTTGAGAAAATCCCCTATAACATCTCCATTATGTGGCAATTCAAGTGAGGAGGAACTCAGCAACTTTTGAGGCATTCCATTTTTTTTAATTGTTTGCGTGTACTCTATACGAAATATTCCCTGAATTTTCACAGTTGCCACCACCGTGGAGTCATTCTTGACTCTTCCCTCTTCCTCACCCTTCATATCTTACCAGTTGCCAATTCTTTACGTGAACTCTGCCTCCACAACGTATCTCTAGTCTGTCTCCTTATTTCTATCTACCCAGTCTACCCTAACTAACCCAGATCTTTATCACTTTTCACCTGGATTATTACAATAATTTCCCAATTCATCTCCCTGCCTCCACTTTCACCCCTCCCTGAACCATTCTCCACAAAGCAGCCAAAGTGATTTTTCCAAGAGCACAGAATCTCCAGTGATTCGAAGGAAAAAAAACTCTTTCATTTGACTTTTAAAGCCCTTCAGAACCTGGCTCCAACCTACTTTTTTATGTTTATTACACATTATTCTCCTTCCTGCACTCCATATTGCAGCCAAACAGTCTTACATGCTATGTGTTCAATCTCCTTGTGACATTCCATCTCCACACTTTAGGCTGACTCTCATGTTGGAACCTTTCCCCCATCAATCCCTCCTACTCCCCACTCAGATTCCTTCAAACCTTAGCTCAAGTGCCAGGAAGTCCATATAGATTGAGAACAATCCCCCAGCTTTCCCCAGTGCCAGGGGTCTTCCTTATCCCAAAGAAATTTCTTTGTATGTATTTAATTTCTTTTAGGTTTTATTTACTTTTACTTTCCTTAGCTCATGGCCTTGCCTATAGGAGGTCTCACCACATGCCTTATTTTTTAATTTTTTTCTGGTCCAACCTTAGCTTTAATCTTTTTAATTTTATGTTTACTTTATAGAATAAAACAAATATTTCCATAAAATAGTATAATAAAAACTAGATGATTACACATGAAACTGCAAATCTACTGTGTATGACTTGTTGTTCTTTTTAAATATCTAATAAAGTTATCACGCAAAATTTTCCCCCTTTTTTCTTCCCTCCTCCTACCCTAGAAAAGGTTACCATTAGACACAAATATCTATGTGTACACACACACACACACACACACACACACACACACACACACATATATATAATATATATATATATATATATATATATAGAGAGAGAGAGAGAGAGAGAGAGAGAGAGAGGGAGAGATATGTAAAATTATTCTACACATACTTCTATTTATCAATTCTTCCTCTGCATAAAGATAGCAACTTTCTTTATATGTACTTTATAGTTAATTTGGTACACATGTAATTTTCACCTACTGGATTACAAACTCCTTGAGATCAGGGATTGTTAAGTTTTGTTTTTGTATACCCAGCATAATTATACATGATTAACAAGATGGAGTACTTAATAAATATATATTCAGTTGAACTGACTAGAACTGAACTCATGAACCATTTTCAAAGCTGCAGTGAATGTAGCAGGATTCCAATCTCTCTACTGTACCATGCCTGGGTCTGTTTTGCAACCACCATCAAAGGTATCTCTTAATTCACTGAACTCTTCAAAGAAGATCAGAATCTGAGATGGAATCATCTAGCCCAGGGATTCATAACTAGGTAGATTTCAGAAGGTCTGTAAATTTGTTTCTTAAAAAATATTTTGATAACAGTGTTTTAGGATAATTGGTTTCCTCTATAATCCCATGTGTTTTATTTTATGCATTTAAAACATTATCCTGAGAAGGAGTCCATAGGCTCCACCACATTGCCAAAAGAATCCATGACACAAAAAAAGTTAAGAATTTCTGCTCTAGCCCAATGCCCTAATTCCTTAGATTCTTATGCCCTCCCCAAGGCAACACAGGGGATAGCGTACTGAACCTGGAATCAGGAAGATGTAAGTTCAAATCCAGCCTCAGATACTCACTAGTGGTATAACTCTGGACAAGTCATTTAACCTCTATCTGTCTCAGTTTCCTGACTGGGGAGATGAAGCATCTCCCTCCCAGAATTGTTGTGAGAATCAAATGAGATGGTATTTTTAAAGTACTTTAAAAACCTTAACTGCTAGCTATTTATTTTGTTAATGTTACTACTTCACTCACTATCTTTCAGTTTGCCCCAATATCTAAACAAAACTCAACCATTTATTTTAGTAGAGACACCAAAGTCATGCTTTAGTCTTGGAGAATAGATTTTATATATAAAGACTGACAGAAATATCTTCACACGCTGTGTGAAGGTGTGATCAAGACATTCTCAACAGGGTGGTCAGGACTCTCAGAGCAGAACCACAATCTCCCTGCTAGGTTTCTATATGTATAGTCCCTCTCTCCTTGAAGGATGCTATATGCAGTGATGGAAGAGTGTGACTCAGATTTTTGTGGAGATTGTGATACATTGATCATTCCAGGATTTGCCTTTTATTGAATAACTGTGATATATTGATTATCCTTGCTTTTGTCCTATTATTAAGTAAATGTTTTATGTTTAAAAGTGAAAAAAAAGAATCAGAAGTACCATCTAAGAGCCTGCCGATATCCTTCTGCAAAGATTTCAGCTGCCAAGCCTTTCTGACTTTATAGTTTAGAGATCCTTTGCCAGGAGTTGCCTCACCTTAGCAAAGGTTGGTTAAGTAGAAAGAGACCTGAGTGTAGCCTCCTCCCCCTACAAAACTTCAGTGTGAGAAACAAATGAAAATAAACCCTTCTTCTTGTAAAAACCAATATGTATTTCCCTTCACTACTGCAAAATAAATAGTGGTTTTCCAAATGTACTAACGTAAAGAGGGGAAAAAAACCTGACAATTTCCCTTTATGTTAATAAAATTGCCTTGGCCTAAAAAAATAATAATCAATTTCCCAGAGCCACATATGTTTTTCTCTAACCTGTTATTTATCTGGCTTTGAAAAGGAAATTCATTTTGAATGCCTGTTAAATTATCAAACTGATAGAGGAGAGGGAGCCCAATGGGGGTTAACTCTCAAAATTATTATTTTATAAGTTATTATTTTTATAGTTATTATTTTAAGTTATTGGTATTTTATAATATAGGTGATTAGAATTGGAACCTGCTGTGAAATCCCTTTGTATTACTTAAGGGTCAGTGTTTCCATAGAAACAAAGATTGTATTCTTCCCTCAACTTGCACTGAGGGGATGGGGAGAATGACATCAATGGCATCCATGGCAGAAGTGAGGGGACAAAATGAAAAGGTCATGCTTGAGCCTGGTATAGACAGCTAAGTTAAAAACAAGACAAGACAGAGGGTGTTGGTGGAGGAAGAATCTGGCAAAAATATTGTATTTTTCTGATAAATGGATTTGGTCTCACTCTACCATTTCATTTATGCCATCGAGTCTAGGAATCAGTTTCTTGTGAGTCTAGTAGGGTTAGATGGAGCAAGGAAAAACTCAAGAAGGCCCCTGGCCCTACTGAGATCCAAAGGCCCTAGTCCCAATAGAACCTACCTCACAAGGCTGGTGGGAGAATTAAATAAGATAATATATACAAAATACTTTGCAAACCTTAAGACACTAAAAAAATGTTAGCTATTAGTGTTATTAGAACCTTTCAGAATTTATGACATTGAATATAGCCTAATTAAGGAGAGCGGCATTTAGTAAAGGCTGTTCCCAAGGAGAGGCAATAAGATATGTTTATGTGAACCAGACCTTCCAAGCACTGACCCATAAAAGAACCAACTGAATAGATTACAAATGAATGAATGGTATCCCTTTGCTGAAGCATGGCATCCTAGGGTTTCAAACTCCCCAATGCCAATTATTGATCAGGGAGGTTTAAACATGAAACAAAGAAGAAATATGGTTGTGCAATGTGGGCAAAATAATGTAATGTGTGATGCAATTGATAAAGAACCAGTTTTGAGGACAGGAAGGATTGCTGCTAACTTGTCCTAGATTGTGTGGCTATGGACAAGTCAGTTAATATGTCCGGACCACAGGAAAATCTGTAAGATTTTAAGTGAATGACAGTTCCTTCATCTGCATTAGTAAATAAAGTTACTTCACCCAAATTTCTTATGCTAGATGAGAGATGATAGATAGATGAACAGATAGACACAGAAAGATGGATGGATGGGTAGATGGATGGTCAGTCAGACAGTTAAGTAGATGAACAGAGAGAGAGAGAGCAAGAGAGAGAGAGATCTGGGAGGAAGTTCTGATGTCAAAACAACTTCCCAGATATATAAACACATGTATACTTTGCATTGATACATGTCTATAAATACATGTATGTGTATATATCTATATACATGCATGCTTAAAACTAAATATCTACTATAAAACAGTATCCTATATTATATACAATAAAGAAAACTCTCGTAAAGAAACTCTCTCTCTACCTATGCATGTTGGGTAAGTATTCCATGACCTATAATCCTAAAGATTTTCCTGTGGCATTGAGAGGTTAAATGGCTTGCTCACAGTCATGTAACCAGCAAGTGTCAGAGGCAGGATTTGAATGCACCTGTCTATCTATATATTATACCATGTTGCCTAGAATATACATGTATACACACATAAATGTGTATGTATATATGTGTATATCCATATCCATAAATATATGCACACATTTACACATATATATATTGTATATATTTGCGTGTGTCTATCTATTGATACAGACATACAGACATACACACAATATACATACATCTGCATCGATGGGAATTGAAACTAAGATCACTCTTTCTATCTTAAGTAATGATAAAGGAAGAGGAGGAAGAAGAAAAAGAGGAGGTCTTAATCCCTACCTTTGATATATACTGTTATCTATGTGTGTACATATACACATATATACATGCATATATGTGTGAATTATGTATATGTGTGTATTTACATAATAACATGTCCTATGACTCTGAGCAGGTCTTTTAACTCTTTTGTGCCACAGGCTACTATTTAAGACCACAGGTGAGCAGAGGTTCAAAGTTCTTTACCAGGAGTTCCCTATACCAATAAAATCAGAGTTCCATTAAATCCATACTCACATATACACATGTATTCTCTCAGTACATATACATATAAATACACGTGTGTTTATGTACACACATATATATTATTGTGAGGAGCAGATAAATAGCTGCACAAGCAGAACTTATGTGGAAGAAAGAATTCTATATGTTCCAGGGGTGTTCCAAACCGAGAATGCTAGTTCTAAATACAGACAACCTGGCTTCACCTGGTACTCTTGATGTCTAATTTTCTCAGTTATAGCTCTGGAGAGCAGCACTATTTAAGGAGTTAGGGTGTCTGTGAATATGAAAATACTCTTTTTGTGACTCATGAGTGTTCACACCCTTAGAGAGGTGTAAACCAGACAGATCAACACCTCCTTGGTGTCTTTTCTTTTCTTCAGTTCAGAAAGTTTACAAAACCAGAGACCTTTTCTCTAATCTCTAAATATCTAAAATAGGATGAATGAATACTTGAGGCAGGTTGGGACTGGAGGGGAGAACAGGGTAGAAGCCAAGATCACCAGAGGGTAATGGAGCCTATGCTGAGAATGGGTAAGGTATCCTGCACTATTTATATGTACCCACTAGGGGAGGCAACAGCAGTGTCCTCAGCCCCTAAAAATTTTCAGTTGGTCTGCCTTAGACTCTTTCTCCTGGTCCAAAGTTAAAAATATTTGAGGTTGGACTAGAGGTCATCTCACACTGTCTAGAGTTAAAGACCAGTCAAATGCTCACCAGTCAGCCCGGTACAAGAGGCAGAGATGGAACTGGAGTCAGGCAACCCAAGTTCAAGTCTCATCTCTGGCATTTAGTACTTAACGTGATAATGGGCAAGTCACTTAACCCCTCTGCGCCTTATATAAAATAGGTAAAATATGAGAGCTGGACTGGATGATCTCTGAAGCCCCTTTTAGTGATTCTGTGATAGTCCAGAGATGGAGTGTCAAAATGAGTAGTCCACACTAAATATGCTTTAGGAGAATATAGAAGTTTAGAGAAAGAAATAAAGCAACATTAATCCAGCTATTAAAAAATACGATTGTGTTTTTTTTAATCTACCACAGCCCCCAAAAGAGATCATTCCAGTCCTTCAAGCATGGGTGGGTCCATTCCCAGTGTCTTCACAGCCAAACCAGTACCACATGCCTATGACTTAATGTTGAAAAGCCAGGATGAGGCAGAAAAGGAAAAA
Organism: Potorous gilbertii; assembly: GCA_028658325.1. Classification (NCBI taxonomy): domain Eukaryota; kingdom Metazoa; phylum Chordata; class Mammalia; order Diprotodontia; family Potoroidae; genus Potorous; species Potorous gilbertii. The sequence continues at coordinate 369,025,727 of CM053769.1, forward strand.
GAAGGAAGCCAGAGGGAAGATAATGTGGGGTTTAAAACTGGCTGTTTAGAAGTATGGAAGAAAGAAAAGCCCATGGGCTGAAGGGACATTAGTCAAGCCACCAAAAACACTTGTCCCTTTGATCTCCTTACAGGAAGAAGTTCTCTCATTTCACAATGCTAAGTGGAAGGCTGCTGTGATGACACTCATTACTCATGCATGACTAGTGTTGAGGCTTTTTTTTTTTTTGCCTTTTCAGCAGCCAGTCCTTGAGTGCTAACTCTGACTCTGAAGGCTCAGTCTGATGAGGGGAAATGTGAGGCTGCAGATCAGGAAAAACCATGATGACAGCCTCTTTTAAGTCCTTGGTCATGTGTGAAAACCCTCCAATCAATGACTGAGGCAGTGACTGAAAGCATACCACATTGCAGAGTAACAGGAGAGGCCTTTTACCTCTTGCCATTTAAAACATTTAATTTTCCTGCTCATTATCAAAGATTAGCAGAGAAAGTACAGCATCTCCTCAACATATACCCCACAGATCCATCACATAGCTCAGAGAGAATTAAACACTTTCACTGAAACCCTATATTCAAGACCCTCTAAAATCTACCAGTCTAGGACCAGGAACAACTGTAACCATAAACTTGAGTTCTCCAGGTCTGTTTTCTCACTTTTTTTTTTAAATTTGGAGACAATCAGAGTTAAGTGACTTGCCCAGGGTCATGCAGCTAATAAGTATCTAAGGCCATATTTGAACTCAGATCTTCCTTACTCTAGGGTCAGTGCTCTATCCACTAAACCACCTACCTGCCCCGGTTTCTTCATTTTTAAAAATAAGGGTTTAGACTAGATGATCTCTAAAGTTCTTTCCAGCTCTAGATCTAAGACCTGATGACCTACTGATTCTTCTTCCCTGGTCCGCCTATACCCATTATTCTCCAGAGTCAGGTCACTTTCCTTACTGACCTCTGTAAAACCCGTCTTCATTTCCATTTTTGCTTTCTTTTATACTGGTTTTCCTGCTTTGGTGGCCATCCTACCTCCTCTCTATTTATTTTCCCATCCTTCAAGGTGCAAGTTAATTGGCCACCTCCTCTGAGGAGCCTTCCCTGACTATCCCTGTACACGCTGATTTTTCCTTTCCCTGACTTCTCTATTCTTTCATCAGGAGTCATTTAGTCCAATCCCTTCATTACAAATGATGACACTGAGGTTAATTTATTGCCCCAAGGTCATATAAACAGTGTACTCCAGAGGTGAGATTTGAACCTAGATTCTCAGATTCCACAGCCTTTCTATCTTTCTATTGTAGTCTCTACTACTCATTTTGACAAGCCATTATATATGGTGCTATATTGTTAGAAATTATTTCATGAGTATGTATTCTGACTCTCCAACCAAAAGATCAGCTTTTCAATTATAGAAATGATATCTTAGAATTATTTTGACTCTCCATAGCACTGAGCGCTGGAAGCGAAGCTAAGCCTTGAGTACATGGTTGGAGCTATACCAATACTCCCTGGGTCAAATTTATTGTTATTTTCTCTACTTTTGTTTTGTTTTCAGTGTAGAATATGATTTCCGACAGCAAGAAGGGAGGTTCCATCAAGTCCTAAGTAGTCTGGACCAAGTAGAACCACCACCCGAGACAGCCCTACCACCAAAGCCGCCAGCAGAGCCTCCTGCTCCTGAAAAACAGGACTTGCGGAGGAAAACCAAAAAGGTGAAGAAGAAATGTTTCTGGTGGATTTGAGCTTATTAGAGCACTGCAAATCTCAAACTGCCTTCCCAAGGTGGGGAAGCCAAGTGCCATGTCCTCTCCTACTTGGGAGCCAAACTGCTCCAAGACCACCTAGGTAATTCCAGGAGGTGTGCAAAATATAGACCTAATCAGAGATGGGGCAGCAGGCCTCAGCAGTTGGGACCAGTCACCCAATGAGACTTAGTGGCAGAAAGAGCAGGTCCCACTTGCTAAAGGCTTTGCACATGTTCTAGTGCCAACTTGCAGAGCTCCCTTTCAAACATATTTGGTTTCATAGGGCAAGAAGGTTGCCAGCAGTCACTCCCATGCTCTTTCATTACCCCTGCACCCTAAAATGACCCACCCATCAATACCATGAAAATAAACACTCTCTGACCCAGGCTCACAGACAGGGAAAGGGAGTAGATACAGAGACATGAGGGTACCCAAGGGATACTTTCAGGCGTCCTAGGAAAACAAAGAGCCCCAACTCACAGTTTTCTGAGATATCAGCAATATTTAAGCACAAAAGGAGGTCAAACTGCTTGGTAGCTCTAATTTGTTGGTACTTTTTCATTCCTTAATTAGAAATTTGAACCTAAATTAATTATTTAATAATCTAATAACACCAAAATGTTATTAGGACTTACAAAGAGGTTCCAATTCTACACACACACACACACACACACACACACACACACACACAGCCTGGTCAGTATTATAATTGGTTGCCCATTTTGACATCCAGTGAATTTTCAGCAAATGAGAATGGTAGAGGAAGGATAAGAAGGATTTCCATCATGGCATTCATGCTCACACGCCATCTAGTCACAGATCCTCAGAGTACCCCTTGACAAGGTAGGGCCAGGAGGATCTGGGCTTGAGGTAATCAGGCTATTTATAACATCCCCATCCCCTTCTAGCCTCTCTTATAGCAACAATAACAACAGAATTAGTTAAGTAAAGCCCACCAACATGGCAGCTGAATCTGACCTTTCCTACCGGTGGAATGGAAGCTTCTTGAGAGCAGAGACTGTTTTGTTTTTGTTTTGCATCTCCAGCACCTACCACAATGCCTTGCACATTGTAGGTGTTTAAATAAATGGCTATTGAATTGAATTGGCTGAGGCCTCAATTAAATCCCCATGAGAATTTTTTTAATATAATATTTAATGCCGCAAGTTTCAGGTGTCGTACCTATTATTTTCTATTTTTTGTATTGCCAATTTTATAATAACTACATCATATGTTTAGCTACTTTGATACCCTTACTGATCATTTCCAATCAACTTCAGGATCCTGCAGTTTATTAATCTGAAGTATATATCTTCACAATGAGCTAGAAATAAGGGTTTGATGGGAAAAAGTGGCAGAATTTGGAATGGAGATAAACTTTCTATTTCTACTAAGCTCTGATTTCTTGTGAGTACCCATGGCTAATTTTCCCCTAGACTCTACACTTGAGAAAATAGTCTAATTTAAATGGTGGACAACACCTCAAAAAGAATATAATTAGGTATCTGCTGCACATTCATGGGGAGTGAGAGCAAAGGTCAGAAAGCCTCCTGATTAAATTAAACCCAAAGGCAGCTTGTTGAGGTAGTTTTCCTTCAATCCCAGGGAAAATAGAAGATGCAGACACAAAGTGTATATGGGCTATGTAGAGACTACTCAGTGGTCTGGTGCATCAGTCAATGTGGGGCTCCTAAAAGGCCAGTTGCAGTCATCTGGTGGAGCTTCTGGGACTCGAGTTATCTACTATCTACTCATGGTTGTACATGTGAAGCACTGGCCCTGTCCCAGATCAAGGCCTTTTGAGAAAACCTTACCAACAGTGGCACTTTCCCACATCACAGCAGTGCAGTCAACAGAGCCATTTCAGTGGGACAAGGAAATTTTCAGGAAAGTTGCCAAGAAATTGTGTCAGAGTTGCTGAAATTGCTTTTGTCTTGTTTCCAGGGTAGTGTCTAAACTCACACAAAGGGACCCTAATCAGGCCCAGAATACACAAATAAAACCAATGAATGCTATAAGAAAGATGCTTATCATATGATTCCTGAAGCCACACTTAGTTACAGCAATAGCTAAATGCCACAGATACTTATGTCTGCATCTCTGTGCATACAGCCAATTCTCAAATGGTCCCATCTGTGAAAAAGATCAATAATATGGATAATACAAAACAACATTAATCAAAAATTCAATTAAGCTTGGTTTTGGAATATGGGATTTTTTGCAGTGCATTTGCCATCTTAACTATTTTTTAAGTTAATTTTTAAATGTGTCTATTTTATCTGAACACATATGAACAATATTTTAGGAAGATGGCCCAGGACTAAGCTGAATAATTTAAGGAAGCCAGCCTGAGAGTTAATCTTTCAAATTCTAAAAGACTGAAAACTATCACTTGTGGCATTATTGCCCCCAGAAAGTTGAGAGAGAAGACATCAGCTACTATCAACCCACTTACCTATTTTCTTAGCACTATGGATAACACATACTTGTATAACAGTTTATGGCATAATGATGCTTATTATACATCCACAACTACACAAGCCCATGCAGACCCATGTATGTTCTATTATAGGAGCTTATGTCACCTCACCAGAATATAAGGGGATCAGGATTAGGTTCTGAAAACAAGCAAACAAAAATTGAACAGGAAGAGAAAAAACAGTTCTGTACCAAAGCACAGTCCAGGTGCTCCTAGGACCTGGTTCTGGAACAAGAAAAGGAAATTCCTCAGTACTAAGCATGTCAAAATCATTAAAGTGAAATGAGCCTTGTCACAAATTCCTTTTCCAACCAGTAAAATGGTCTCTGAATTATTCAAAACTCCCATTAAAACAGTAAAAACAAAACAATAAAAACACATACAGAAACCAAAACCTCTACTTCTCTCCTTGTAGGAAGACAGACTTTCTCCATTGTAAAATAATGTATAGCATCTGCCACCATGATTTTACTGAAGTACTACACTTGAAGTTACTCTGTTTTATGGAGAATGATCCATCTAGCAAAAAATTCTTTTGTAAAACAGAGAGGAAACATGAACCGACACCAACACATTCTACATTACAGGAGTTTCCATAGTTACTTTCTCCATAGTGAAATAAAAAAAGATTACTCATTATACTTGGTACTTAAAGTTAGCTGCTCTATAGAGCATCTTCTTTAAAATGATGTATTAATGTAATGTTTTGTAAATTTCTAAATGGTTTTAAATGGGATATTATCTTTTTCAATAAACTTACATATTTTTCTTAGGTTTTAAGACTCATTTACTAGCTCTGAACAGCCTGACCCAGTCTATAAAATGTATACTTGGGAAGAGAAAAAGTATTAACTTCCAGTACTGGTATTCAAGTCCCCCTACAGATCTGGGTCTACCCTTCCTTCCCAACCTTCAGGTACTCTATATTTCAGTTGAAATGGATTGTTCTGTCCCTCATCCTTGCCCTGCCTTCTTCCATCTCCGTACCTTTGCTTGTGCCATCGACCATAACAAGAATGGAACCAGCTACGATTTTACTTGCTGAAATTCCTCCTTTCTTTTAAGACCCAATTCAGGAGCTAACTTGTACATAAAACCTTCCCTGACCTACCACATTACACCTACCCCCAAATGAATGGGATCTCTCTCTTTCCAATATCTCTTAGAACTTTGCCTAGATTTCTCCTCTGTGGTTATCTCACTGCCCTTTATAGTATAGTGACTTATGTACATGACACACTCCCCAGTAGACTCCATGTGAACAGAATCTATATTATAGCTACATATCCTCATTCTCTTTGTACAGAGGAAGTACTTAATAAATGTTTGTTGAAATTGACAAAGAAGGACACCTTCAGGCTTCTGAGAATGAAGAATGGTGAAAGGCAGTGCCCCTTCTCATTGACCTGAGAAGGCTCAGAGAGAGTGGCATTGCTGTACCCACTCTTGACAAGTTTCTGAACTACCACAAGGACCATCTTGGGGGAGCTCTTGGAAGGGGAAGGGAGAAGATATCAGCAGCAGAAGTTCCATGGGAACAAACTCTGAGAAAGAAGATATGGAGTAATATTTCAGAAGATTGTGGTGGGTCTGTGTCCAAAAGACAGAGAGTTTCCTCAGGGAAAACTCCGTGAGTGAGAAAAAATCACTTCTTGTTATTTCAATAGAGCTACCACAGAAACAACCAGAGAATTAGTTACATTCATGGCAGAGTAGCGGATTGAGTAGTGGACTTGGAATTGGGAAGATGTGAACAGAAATCTGGTCTCTATCTACTACATGTGTGATCCCTTGAAAGTCACTTCTGTCTCTAGACCTTGGTTTCCCTATCAATACAATGAGCCCATGACCTTAAAAACTTGGACCATCTGGAAAATAAGGTATGATTATCTCTACTGAAATAAAATGAGTTGCCCAGATCATAAGCTAGTAATGACAGAATGAGGTCTAGAACCCATGTTATCATCACATAAAATGTCTGGGCGATTGACTGAACAAACACAGTTATTGTCATTCGGTCATGTCTGGCTCTTTGTGACCCCATTTGGGGTATTCTTGGCAAAGATACTCGAGTGGTTTGTCATTTCCTCTTCAGTTCATTTTACAAATGAGGAAATTGAGACAAACAGGGTCATGGGATTTTGCCCAGGGTCACATAGCTAAGAGATGTCTGTGGCAGTATTTGAACTTATGGAGAAAAGTCTTTCTGACTCCAGACCCAATGCTCTATCCACTGAGTCACCTAGCTACCCCTTAATGAAGAGCATCCCACAGGATCATAGATTTAGATCTAAAAAGAAGCTTAGAGGCTATCTAGGCCAATCTCCTCATTTAACAGCTGAGGAAGTTGAAGCCCAGAACAAGTACGTGACATGTCAAGCAGATAGTAGGTAATAGTGGCAGGATTGCTCTCCTGACTCCAAATGCAGGGCTCTCTCCCCCACTTCCTCTACCCACTCAGTCTTAAGGTGTTATAATTTCATTAACTAAGCTGAGATTTCAACATGAGCTCTACTTGAAAAAGTCCCTTTTTAAATTCCATGCTAAGAAACTTGTTACATGCCAAGGGAAAAAAATTGCTTTTTTTTAAAGGAAAGGAAATGATTCCATAGACACAGATGAAGTAGATGTTGGGAGTAACAAGGACAGCAAACCTTGGGACAATTCTGTATTCGACATTTGTTCCCTCTCACTCCAGTGTTATTCAGCTTCATCTCTAAATAAGAAGCTAGAAACTAGAAACTTTGTTCTGAGATCTGTCAAATCAGGCATGACTCTAGGCAAAGTTGCAGTTTCTTCACTGACAACATCTACTCTGCATGCATATAGCCTCGTAACGTTCCTGCTGCTTTTCACTCCATTTTTGTACATGAGACGATCAGATCCTCAAAGAACACCTGCCCTTTTGGTACATTTATCATTGACATTGATGGTCCCAAATGAAACTCATTTCAGGAAAATTGATTGACATAATTAAATCCCAGGGTGCTTAGCATATTTCACCAAGATATTGCCTCACTGTATGTGAAAGAAAATGAGTTTAGAAATTAAAGCAGATTGTTAACGATTTTATTCCTTACGTTTTTCATTAAAATAACAATGCTTATTATATGAGACATGGTCTATTTCATAAAAAATGGGATTTAAATGAAACTAAAGGTTCATTTTTTAAGGAGGCATTCTGAGTGTTTTCAGAGGGAAGTCTTATTTTGGTTTAAACTCAACTGAAATGAAAAGATAAAGTGATCACACCAAACAGCTATCTGATCTGAAACAAATAAAAGTTTGTATTATTGAAGAATTATAAGAAATAGCTTATATAAGGTCTTGGGATCTTTAAATACACTATATTAAATCACATCCCACCAAAACCCAGCCTTTGTCATACAGAAAACACTGTTCTTAATCATCAATTAAATGCTGAGACTTCCACTTCGCATTTGAATTTGGCTATGTAAGTAGCACAAGCATTTTGGAGATAGACAGACATGGTCACAGTGACACTGAAATTTAACTATCAGCCAAATGGGGTGAGTCATTTGAGCAATTTATTTGAACAGTTATGCATTACTCAGCACTTCCTCAGAGTTCAAAGAAACCCTTGATCAAGGATGGTCCCATAACCAGAAATATATACTGTACAAAAAGAGAAAAGGATGAATTATCTCAAGGAAAGAAACAAAACATCTTTTGCTACTGGCAGGTATTGAAACAGAGGAAGAGAAAAGATGACATTTCAAGACATCTGACATACACTCCTTCTGGGAATGATTTCCCAACCTCATCTTCAACAATCCTGGTCCTTCTTAATACTAGCACCTCCCCTCTGAGAATATCTTCGACTTATTTTGTATAAATCTTGTTAGTACATAGTGGTCTGCATTTCACCTCCTCCACTAGACTGTGAGCTCCTTGAGAGTAGGGACCCCTTCTTTCCTGCCTTTCCTTGAATCCCCAGCATTTAGCATTGTCCCTAGCATACAGTAGTAAGCACTTTATAAAATGCTTGTTGACTGGTTGTTGATCTCCTTCGAGGACTACCTGATTGCTCCAAGCAAATTTCCTAGTCCCCTTCTGATTGCTTTATGTTCTGAATATTTTTGAGGTTTGTACTTCATGATCTGCTCCTCTCTTTGTTTTTCAGTTGTTTCTTATTTATTGTCATCCCATGCAGGTAGTTGTGTATGGTAAAAGGAAGCATTTTCCCTTAGTTTTTGTAGATTCCACAGTAAATCTTAGAATATAATACATGATAGAGTATCCAGAACTACAGATTTACTGCAAGAAGGGACTTGATATCTCCTTGTCCAACCCCTTGAATTTATGCAAGGGATAATGAGGCAAAACATATTCAGAAAAGGGAGGTGAATTGCCCAGGATCACACAGATAATGACATAGCAAGGGTCCCAGTTCACTTTCTACTGTACCACATTTTCTTGAAAGATCACAAAATCTTTGAATTGAAGAGTTGGAAGGAGAGACATCAGTGGCTATCCATTCCAACCCGTGCCTGAAAAATAATCTCTACTGTAACACACTCAACATTTCTCATCTGGTACTTCCTTGAAGATCTCTCTCTTCAGTTTGAGCTATTCCCTTTCCTGGAAAAAAATGAACATGGTAACTCATAAAATGACTCAGTCTTTTTCCTCTTTTGGAATCTTAAAAATACTCACAACAAATTGAACAATTAATTCAAACTACTAAATTCCTCTCCTTCCTGGAACAAAGAAAATGACAATACATGTTTAGCAAAAGAAGACAGAAGGAAACAATAAAAACAAACCAAAATATGAAAAATATTCAGCAATGGAGATAAATCCAAGGTTTCCAAAAAGGAGTTGTGAGATCAAAGCCTGCTTATAGGATTTATGAGCTGGAAGAGACTTTAGAAATGTACCTACTCCGAACTCATCATTTTACAGGGGGAAAAAATGATCAGAGTTAAAGTGATTCTTCCAAGGTCAGTAGTAAATGGGATTTGAAACCAGCTCCTCTGATTCCAAATCTATTCTTTCTACTACATGAAGCTTTGAGAAAAGGTATAAATTGCAGTGAGATAAATAAGAGAAAAAATTCAGAATACATAGGGTTAGTCTTGCTAGGAAAGCAAGGAAAATGGGAAGAAACCAAGAAGAATCCCGAGGGCAGGGGAGGGCAGGTGGGAAGGATGCTGTTGTTCCTAGCCCATCTCCAATTATAAGTAAAACTGATAAGTAGTAATGAAGAAATCTCTAAGAAAATCTATGAATCTCTTGGGATATTCTATGGGAATCTCTACAAAAATCTAAGTAACTATATGGGAAAGACGGCAAAATTTGGAGTCAGAAGAATAAAGGTCTCATTCTCTCCCTTAAACTTCCCGAGAGACCTTAGACAAGTCATTGCTCTTTTTCAGACCTCTGTTTGCTCGTCTACCTACAAAATGAAGAGGTTTAATGGTCTCCAAAGTTTTTTCTAACTAGGAAGGTCTATGACTCTATAGCTCTACGTAAATAAAAATTCTATATCCTGCTCTATGAATACCATAAAGATGAGGGAGCATTCTATTAGGATCTTTATGGCACTGTTAAGATAGCCAATGTTGTCAAGGCCACACAAAGTCATTACAGGATATGATAGTCTGTTATAGGTACTAAGGGGCATTTCCACTGTCAAACAAAATGATATTAAAAGACAAGCTTTATAGAGACAAGGCACTGCCAGAAGCTACAATGTCCAGGGGATGTTCAGCTGATACCAGTAGTCTCCTAAAAGGGCAGAATGAGAGAAGGAATGATCTTTAGGCCAGGAAAAAGGCAAACTTTTGCCCATGGTGGTCCATAGGATGATTAATTTAGAACTAGAAGAACAGATCATTAATTTAAAACAAAATTAGAATCTGTTTATTCCAACCCCCACAATTTATAGGTTACAAAACTAAGACCCAGAGACATGAAGGGACTCATTCAAGGTCACAAAGAGAGTAAGCTTCAGAGTTCAACTTGACTTGCTTTCGATTCAGCAAACATTTACTAAGTATGTCCTCTTGGTATTACAAAGTCAAAAATGAAATAGCCCCTGGCCCCAAGGTGCCATTTGAGGGGAGGGGCGGGGAGGTAGAGTATAACTTACACATAAATAAAGAAATACAAAGTACATACAAAGAAATTTCAAGATGGAGAGAATGCTAATAACTAAGGGTAGGATAGAGAAAAATGCTGGGTAGGAAGGAGTATAGGTTTCATTCAAGGAGCAGCATCTGACTTTGACTTAAAATAAATGTGTAGAAGAACTGAGATCCAAACCCAAGTTTTCTGACTCCAAATCTAATTGTCTTTCCACTACACTGAATATTGTTAGGCATTATGTGCAAACTGTAGGCATGAGAAATGGAATCAGATTAAAGTAGTTCAGTAACCAGATGTCAGGGGATAGAGAGAGGAAGGCAGAGGCATTGTACAGTCAGATCACAGCTCCCTTCCACATCCCAGTCTATTCATGGTGGTAAGAACAAGAGATTGGGAATAAAATGGGTTGAGTGTTGAGTTCTGACTTTACGAGTCATTTGACTTAATTTAAACTGCAAATCTCAGTTTCTTTATTTTGAAAACAGATGTACTAATACCTTCATTACATTCATCCCTGGTTTGTTAGGAGGAAGACACTAGGAATAATAAAATACTAGATATGTGTTGTCCTTTTTACTGGATTCTGGAGTTTTATTTGAATATCCTAGGATGACAAAGCTGATTAGCAGTGAATGGTAGTTACTTTACACCAGAAACTCCTTGGAGTCTGGGACTTTGCAGTACTCTTTTTTTGTTTCCTCCACCGGACCTAGCACATTATCTTGCACATAACAGAAACTCAATAAATATTTGTTGAATTGATCTAAAAGAGGAAATACCCTTTTAAGAGATGATGTCAAAGGTAAGAACAATCTAAGGGAGAGACCCCTAGAAATCAAAAGATCTAGGGTTCAGTCCTGACACTGTTATCAATTTTTAACATAGGATAGAGTCATAAGAATATAGAATTAAGAGTTGGAAGGAACATCAAAGATCTTCTTGCTGAACCCCTACTTACATCATGGAATCAACTCATTTCTTTGTAAAAGTTCCTCTTTTTAGAAGAGAAATAACAACGTCTACCTTATTAGCCTTCTAGGTGGTTGCTGTATTATGCTTATTAACACGTTATATTTTTATACTCAAATACCCTAATATCCTCCTCTGTAAAACCCTCTCTTATAACAATAACAAAACCCTAATAAAGCAAAACCATCTGAGACAGTGACCAAAACTGACAGTATATTTATCATTATAAACCAGGGGTTATTCTGGTGTCTCTGAACTTAATTGTTTTTTATATTTTGATAGCTGTGTTTCAATATGATCAATTTCCTAAGTTTTTTATTGTATACATTTACAAGCATTCATTGATTTTAAAATATATATATTTTTATCACATGAAAGCTCCTTAGGCTTTACCAGACTGCCAAAGGGATCCATGACACACACAAGATTGAGAATCTCTGTTACAGGTCTATTGTTCATCATTTTTTTTGCCAAGAGGAAGGAATATGTTCCAATTATCTCAGAATAATATTGATCATTGCATCTGATCTGAATCTTGTTGCCTTTAATATATGACTTCATATGCATCATTATAGTTATTTTATTTTTAAATCTACTGGTTCCATTCTCCTGCTTTGAATCCATTCATACAAGACTTCTTATTGCTCTCTAGTTCATCATATTCACAATAATATTCCATTACATTCATATAATGTAGAAAAGCTGATCCCCAATCAATAGCTATCTCCTGTTTCCAGGTGTTGTTTCTGTTTTTGAGTGATGCTATAAATACCTTTTTCTCTTTGCTGTCATTTACATTGGCTTATATATACATTAGTGAGATTGCTGTGTTAAAGGGTTTCAACAGAGTGGTTGAACCAATTCCTAATTTCACCAGCAGTATATTAACAGTATATTCCTTATTCCATTGACCTATTTTGATCTCTTATTATCTTTGTTTCATAGGTGGGAGGTGAAACCTCAGAGTTAGTTTAATTCACATTTCACTTATAATTAATGATGTGAAACTTTTTCATGTTTCTTAATTGTATTTTTTTTAAAAAACAACAACAAGTTGGCTCAGATTCTCTGGCTACATGTAATATAGATCTTTGTCTTATAAATTTGTGTTAATTTCCTTACATATTAAAGTGATAAGATTTTTATCCAAGATGCTTGATACAAAATCATTTTCCAAATGACTAGTTTCTCTTTGGGTAATAGGTTCATTGGCTTTGTTTTGGCAAATGCTTTTAAATAGTTTTAAATAATTAAAGCTGCCTATTTTTGTCTTTTATAATTTCCTCTATTTGTAGTCTGATTAAAACTTTCCCTACTGTCCCCTTCCACTACTTCCAATCATACTTGTAAAAAGTGCCTCCTTCTATTCTCTATTTTACATGATGGATCCTCTTATAATGAACTGAGAAACTTTGGACTATTTGTCCAAACTAATTCAACTATTTGGACTAAGAAAGTGAGACAATCATTAGCTTCTCAGTTTCTTTGCTGGTTTTCTAGGGTTTTCTGAATAAAACACTGTATTGTCTCCAAATAGAAATAATTTTGCCTCCTCTTTTACATTTAATTTCCCTCTAATGTATATCTTATGGATAGAGCTAGTATTTCTACATAAATCATTTGCTAAATAATAGTTGAAGAGAAAAAGTATCCTTTAATTTTTGCCCATGAATTTACTGGGGAATCATCCAATATTTCTTCATTAGAAGTAATGTTTTCTTGATTTTAAAATATGTACTTTGATCACATTAAAGAAAGACTCTTCCATATTTATACTTTGGGAGAGGGATAAGAGGATTAAGATAAAAGATTGTTATGTTTTAAGGGTTTTTTCCTGTTTATTGATTTAATCTTACAAATGTTATTGTTTGTATGATTAATGAAGATAATTATTTCTCAGGGTCTAACCAGTTTTTCTTTCTGGTATAAGTCCAATTTTGCTATAATGAATAATTTTTAATATATTATTATAATATCTTTAGTAAAAAATGTATTGAAAAATTTTTTGCAACAGTATTAATTACTAATATTTGATATATAATTATTTTTCTCTGCTTCATCCTTTCATTGGTTTGATCATCAGGATCATAAAAGTACTTCGGTTTGAGAAATCATTTTGTAGCAGAAGAGTTAACTATTCTTTAAATGTTTATTAAAGTTAATATACAAATCAATTTGAACCAGGTTTTACCCTGTCTCCTGCCCCCAGGCCATTTTATATCTTGCTTGATTTTTTCTTTCTAAGTTTGAGTTATTTAAAATCTCTATTTCTTGTTAGGTTAATTTGGATGACTTCTCCCTTGTCTTAAAAAAAAAATCAAGTTAACTAATGATTTACTAACTTTATTAGTATCCAAAAACAATTTCTTCTTTTATCATTTGAAAAGTTTTATTTTCAATTTTATTCACTTTTTTTTTATTTTTCATGACTACTTCTTACCTTTGGGAGCACTATTAATTTGTTGACTTTCTAAGTTGTTTTATTTTCCCACTCAATTAATCCCTTATGTTTCTTTTTTGTTAATAAATATTTTCAGAGACAAAAATTTTCTGAGAACTTTGCTAGCCATATCACATACATTCTGATAAGTTGTCTTGTAATCATTCTCTTTAAGATTTTTTCTTTTGGTTTCTATGGTTTATTCATTGACCCAATCATTATCTAGGATATCACTACATTGACTCAATTTCATACTCTATCATATGTTTGTACTTTATTAAATATTGTTTTTGTTATATTATAGTCTATAAAAGATGCCCTAAGTATTTTTCCAAATTGACATTTATGTATAACTCATTTACACCCTAGTACATGGCCAGCTTTCATACTGATACCACATGATGATGAGAAATATCTATATTTTTAATAATTCCATTCAAAAAGTCATCAAAGTTCTTTCAAGTCTAATGTTACAAAACTTTTTTCAGCTGTGTATTTTCCTTTATATTCATTTTTATTAGATTCCCTCCCCACCCTTTCTCTTTCCCTTTCCAATCCAGTTGTTACAAGACAATATACTCCTATTGGCCAATATCTTCCATCATCCACTTCCTTGGTCTAATATGTATTCATTTGTAGCACCACTTTCCAAGAAATGTTCCTTTATCTCTTTATTTATTCCTTTGTCTTTCTATAACACTCCAGAATCTAACTGCCTTTGTCTTGCAAAGGAAATTATTATTTAAATAAAATTTACTGAAGAGACAACAATTGTGTATCAAAAATTTCTTTCTTTTCACATATTCTTTTTTTCTCATACCAGATGAGGTTTCTGGAATACAAAAGCTTTGATCTCACCCATAGCCAGCTCAATTATCAGCACATGTATGAACCTCTACCAAGTTCCTTCCTCTTTCTGCAGTACTTCATTGCCCGAAAAGTTAACTAGTGAAGGAGGCAATGTGGTGTGGTAGAAAGAGGCTTGCATTCAGAGGCAGTGAACCTTAGCCAAATGAATGTCCTTCTGCTCAACTCCTGTCTATACTAAGACCATGAATTCATCTCTCTGAGCTCAAGTGTCCCTGTCCTTTAGCCTTCTGTGGCAGATGCCCCTGTAGACAATGACTTTCCTTCCCATGGGGTGAAAAGTAATCTTAAGAAACATGGAACCTGCTCAGTTAAAGTCCCCACATCTAGACAGAATCTATGATCAGGTTTCCATTGTACATTGTACATCTCTCCCCCAGGGAAACACACTATAGTGTCATCAGTGGTGGGATGATGGGTATCAGATTTATAGCTGGAAGAGATTTTAAAGGTCAGGGAATATAATTCCTTCATTTTGCAGAAGAGATAACCAAGGTATAGAGCATTTAAGTAACTTGCCCAGGATCATATAACTAGTAAGTATGTAACAATGGATTTGAACCCAGTTACACTTGACTCCAGATTCCATGGTTCCCCATTCTCAATCCCACTTCCCACCTCTAAGGGTTCTCCCAAAGCAAGTCAGGGATAACCCGATGCCCAGAACCTCTCCTTCCAGATATATTCCTTTTAAGAGAGACATGGGGAGGCCACAAGAATAGACACATGAAGCTGAGAAGCATAGGAGTCAGAATGGGGGATGCCTTGTACATCTAGAAGAGAAGCAAGAAGCTCTTCTGTTGTTACTTGTATTGTTTTACCCTTAGCAGTGAGTATGTGTGAAATTTTTCCTTTATCTTCTCATCATTCATATTACTCCATTTATGCATTTCTTGATGCTCTGAGAGTAGGATATTTAGAGAAAATATTTTATTCTGGCATGTTGTCAGAAGTCTCCCTCATTAATTGTTTTAAGGGGGAAAAGTAAATGTGAAAATGCTTCACTGAATTCATAAGAAAAGTTGCATAGATGGAAAAACTGCCAGACTTGGACTCAGATTCAAATCATAACTCTAACACTACCTATATGACCTCAGCTCAAACATTTAAACACAGTGGACCTCAATTTCCTCATCTATAAAAATGAGAGAGTGGTCTAGATGATTTCTGAAATCTATTCCAACTCTAAATTTAAGATCCTACTTTAAATTGCTATTTATTTTTTAAAGTCAGAGCCCCACAGTTGCTTAATAAATACTTGCTGACTGATTATCACCACCACTGTGTCTCAGCCTTAGACCAGACCAGAGGTCTAAGGCGGGGTAACCCTGAGTTAGACACATTGGTCTCTTCAATCTTGACCTCTGGCTATTCTGTTGCCTTCAGAGCTTAGAAAGATGGGAATTTCTGTCAAAGCATGACTTCAGTGGATTTCTTTCTTTCACATCACAGCTCCCAGGAGATGGGTTGGTGAGCTTCCTGGATCACAGAATCCATGATATTCACTAACCAGATGCTTCAACAGTTTCCCCCCCAGTGATTTTGTTGGCCATTTCAATCCCTGGAATACAACCATAAGGAGTGATGTTTCTATCATTCGAGTTTTCCTTCCTGTCTGAGTTCCAGGGCCTGCAACAAACATATGGTGCCCTGCCTGTCTCTCATGGGATTCTGTTCACAGCCCAGCTGAGACAACAGCTTAATTTTACTTCACAAATCCATTCAATAGTATAAAACAGGGCTGTATGAGAGACTATGAAACATAAACAAAAACTGGTGATGAAGGCAGGAGAGGATTCTGGGGGTGGGAAGCTCCAGGCAGCACAAGAGGGTTAGAAATCAAGACCTCTGAAAGCTGCTAAGCAGGACAAAGGCAAGTAACCTGCCTCTGACTCCTTGTGGAAATGAGCACATCATATCACAGAGTATCCAAACCTTCCAATGTTCATATACACAACAGAATCCGAAACCTGTGTTCTTCATTCATGATAGCATCTAGGCATGATGCTTGGCACATAAAGCTCTTTATCAAATGGCTCAACTCTGTCTTTCCAGTCTTATTCTACATCGCTGCCCTTCAGGTATCTGAGACTCCAGCCAAGCTGACCTTCTTGCTATCCTTCATGTCTGACATCCTATTTTCTTTCCCCATGCCTTTGCCTAGACTGATATGTGGAATGATGGCCTTCCTCACCCCACCTCCACCCCAACCTCTTGGAATCCTTAATTTTCCTTAAAGCTTATCTGAAATGCCCAGTTCTACCGGAGATCCTTCCTGCACCCCCAAGTTGCTAATGAGTCCCCACAATATTATCTCATATTGATTGGGTAAATACGGTATTTATGTTTACAATAGAATGCAGATTCCTTGTAGGCAGAGACTATTTTTTTCTTTTTTTTCTAGCTTCCTGTTCAGTGATTGGCAGGTGCCAGGCACTTTATGAAAATTGGTTAACTGATTGATAAGAAGGTGCTCAATATTAAACTGATTGATCATCTACATAAATGTTGTTGATATAAATGTGAACTATGATCCTAAGATCAGCTCACTTCAATTCTCTAAGCCAGTAGTTTCTACTTTTTTGATTACATACCTCACTAGCAAAAAAGTTTTGAGGATATTCTGCAAATTTGTATTTGTAGTACTACCTAATAATTATATATATATATATATATATATATATATATATATACATATACACATATATCTCACAAAATTTACACAAAATATAACTTTTAAAGGATGAGAAAAAAAAGAAAATAATACTTGATTCTATAAGAAGTCACCAGAGTTTATATGGTAGAGCAAAAACAATCTGATTCATGCTTTGGGAAAACTCCTTTGGCATCCTTGCAGAAGACTGATTAGAGAAGGGAGAGGTGTAAGGCAGGGAGACCAGTTTGGAGACTACTGTAATTGTCTAGGTGAGAGATGATGGGAGCCTGAAGTAGGATGGTGCCTGGGTGAATAGAAATAAGGTGACTGATGCTAGACAGGACATGGAAATATACCAAGATTTAGTAACTAACCGAATGCATGAGGTAATAAAGAAATAAAGAGGGAAAGAAAATAATTAGACTGAAAACTTGGGTGACAGGAATGACAGTGGTACCCTGGATGGTAATATGGAGTTTTGGAAGAGAGGTGGATTTGAGGGGGAAAATCTCTAATCTACTGCAACCCATGTATATCTGCTTATCCCTTATGACTTATTCTTTTCAACTCAAAATAAAAAAGAAGGAATGTGGCATTCTCATTCACTAATCACTTCCCTAGAGCACAAAACTGACCTTCCATTGGGTACTTCTCACAACTACCAGTTGATCTGGGGGCAGGAAGTGAGTATTCTAGGAGAGAATGGCACCTAAATCAATGTTGCTTTGGTGGCCAGGAGGAGTCTATATCCAGTTCAAAAAGAGAGAGTAAGCAAGATTAGGAGGTAGCAGAGTAGAGAGATAGAGTAAGGGAGGGAGAGAGCATTTAGGGAGATGGGGTTAAGTTTTATTGTGCTGTACTTGAGTCCTAAGAATGCCAGTCACAAGGAGAGTATGAAATTACCTACCTTCCCACCCTTATTGGTTGATTGTACACCTCTTAAGGTCAGTTCATGGTCCCTCCAAGAAGCCTTGATTCTCATTTTGATATCATTGCTCTAAACTACCAGTAATTCTAAATTCCTAACCCAATCCCCACCCTCTAGATACACTTTCTGAGGTAGCACAATAAGGTAGAACAGAGCACTGGACTTGAAGTCAGGAGACCTGGATTGAATCCTGACTCTTGACATTTGCTCCTTGTGTGAAGATAAAGCTAGTTATTTCACCTTAGCAAGTGTTAGTTTCTTCATCTGTAAAATGAGGATAAAAATAGGTAAGCAGTGTCTACCTCATAGTTTTGTTGAAAGGCACTATAGAAAGGTAAACTAATATTATTTTCAAGAAAAATTGGTGTAGTGGAAAGCACATAGGAACAAGAGACAGGAGACCTGGATTCTAGTCTAAGCTCTCTAGTACTAGTTGTACAAACTTAGAAATATCAGTTTTTTATTCTAGGCCTATACTTCCCCATTTAGGAAATGATGTGACTAGATGAAATGACCTCTAAGATCTCTTCCTGCTCTAATACTGAATGTTCAATGCCTTTGCTTGTAGAATAACTCAAGGACAAGTGAAAT
>CM053769.1:369045005-369077903 GCA_028658325.1 Potorous gilbertii
TTCAAATTCCAGACAGATCTGAAATGAATTTCAGCAAACATTTAAAAAACAAATAATCTCTATACTACATAAACTATTCCAAGTTAAGAAAGAAGGCACTACCAAACTTTTTCTATAAGAAACCTGATTCTCAAAATAGGAGGTGATAAAGCAGAGAAAAAACAATAAATGAATATTTCTAATGAATGTTGATATAAAAACATTAGATAAAACATTGACAGATAAAATAGCCACATATCCAAAAATTTATTCCATTTGGCAAAATTGGATTTATATCCAGATTAAATGAATGGTTCCAGATTTTAAATATAATTAGCATAATAAATCTGATTAATAACAAAAACTGCATGGTTATGTCAATAGATATAGAAAAAGCCTTCAATAAATGTATCTTTCATTTCCATTAAACACACTAAGAAGCATAGGAATGAAAGGACTTTTCCTTAATATGATCAAAAGTATTTATCTAAAATCAAGGACCAGCATTGTTGAGCAGTAATGGAAAAATACTGGAAGCTCTCCCAGTAACATTGGGAATGAAGTAAGGAGTCTGAATTTTACCATTATTATTTTATATAGTACTAGAAATTCTGGCTACAGCATAAGATAAGAAAAATTCAGCAAAGAATTAATGGCAAAGAAGATGCAACAATAGTTCTATTGATAATAGTTCACTACGAAAACTGCAAAAATCCACAAAATTAATGAAAACATTGAATGGCTTCAATAATACAGGAAGATACAAAATACAATCACAAAATTTCCTTTCTTTGTAATCCTAATAAAAACAAAGAAAAAGAGATAGAAGAAAGACCATTTTAAATAACAAATGCATTAAATATCTGGGAATTAACAATCAAGGTCTGCAGGACTTCTATAAATACAATTAAAAATTATTTTTGTAGAAACAAGGAAGGACATAATTATGTATAGACATCTTCTATGTTCAATAACGCACTGTCCCAATAGTATAAAAATAATGATACCACCCAAAATAATCAAATTACCAAGAGGATACCCTATAAAATCAGGCAAACTAATAACTTATTTGAAAGACCAAAAGGGTAGGAATATATTTTTTTTAATGTAGCTTCACTCAGGGCTACTTCCTCAGTTCCTACTCCAATCAGCAGGTTGGTTGACCTGACAGTTCCCACTCCCCTTGGCAGCTGCTTCTGATGATTTAAGGTGCTAAGGGTAACACTGCCGGGCTGGGCTCTTTCCAGTGCTACGGATCAGGAACCCTCACCAGGGGATTTCTCTTTGATAATCAGCCAGTAGCCTAATTTGCTTTTCAAAAGACTTTTTAATTAGCAGGTAGAGCAAAGGCAATTGTTACAAAAACAATCTCAGAAAACTTGGGGAACACAAAAAGTCCTTGCTCTCAAAGCGTTCACAGCCTAAGGGGGAAAACAATGTCCAAACAGCTATGTAATAATTAATGATGATGATGGCTGGTCGTTTTTCAGTTATGTCTGACTCTTCACAATCCCATTTGAGGTCTTCTTGGCAGAGATGCTGGAGTAATTTGTCATTTCCTTTTTATAGATGCCACTTCATTTTACAGATTTTTATGGAGGCAATCAGGTTCAAGTGACTTGTCCAGGGTGGCTCAGGTAGAATTGGAGCTCAGGAAGAGGAGTCTTCCCGACTCCTGGCCCCATCCTCTAGCCAGTGCATCACCTACCTGCACCATGTAATAAGTGATTTAAAAATATTCTCTCTCATCTTCCTGACAACCCTAAGTTATTATCACCATCATGTCACATATAAGAAATCCGTGACAGACAGTAGTTAAATGACTTGCCCTATGTCAGTAGTGTTTGAGGCAATATTTGAACCCAGCTCTACCTGACTGTTCTATGCACTGTGCCCCCTAGCTGCCTCATACATGTAGTTCTCTGCTAAACTCTGAGGACTGACTGGTGCCTTCCTACTGTTTGTGGCCTAAGTTTCTTTCTATCCCAAGGAGCTGATCATCCTTTCTGAAATTTTCTTTCTTCAGTGTGACTAGCTTGTCCTCAGTGACTTGCTGTTTTAATACACAGCACAAAAGTGTGTCTGATTCCTTCATCCTACCATGAGATACATCTACACAGAATTATCTATTTTTAGCCAAGGATCAAAGCACTTAATTTTTTTTCAAAATGATTAAGGACATGTTAGTACTTAGCTTACACTTCTATTTGATTGAATGATGCAATTGAACGGTCTGAGCCTTCTATGATTAAATGGTATTAAAGGTATAACCTCACCCTTAAGAAAATAAAGGAAAAAATAGGAATCAAAGTTTGCCATTATGGGATCTGAAATTATATTAGAAAGCAGTAATTATCAAAACTATCTGCTACTAGATAAAAATATAATATTTGATCAAAGCAATAAACATTCAATTCAATTCATTAAACATTTATTAAGTGCTTATTATGTGCCAGGCTAAGATTTTGAACAAAATAAATATAACAGTCTGGTCTTCAATAAACTCAAAAGCACAAAATACTAGGGAAAGGATACTTCCCTAAAGAAGAACTGGTGAGAAAAATGGATAACACTTTGGCAGAAAACAGATTTAGATAAGTATCTTACACCATAGATCAAAATAAGTTCAAAACTGGCAAATGAGCTAAATATAAAAAGATATACCATGAAAAATTTTACAGAGAATGGGATTTTATAGCTCTTGCAACTATTGTGAGAGATTTACTTGCTAAGGATCCATAATATCCAAGTAGTTTTAATTAATTATACTCAAATAAAGAAAGTTTCCATAAATAAAATAAATGTAGCTAAAATAAGGAGAAACACTGACACTGGAAGTTCTTTCTGCAGGAAACCTCTTTGGTAAAAGTCTGACACAAAACATCAACAAAAATGGTCTCCTTCCTCAGCTTTGACTATTGAACTCTCTGGTTTCCTTTAAGTCCCACCTAACTAACATCCACCTTTTACAGGAAGCTTTCCCCAACCTCTTTTTACTCTACTGTCTTCTTTCTATTAATTATTTTCTATCCTGTTGATGGGGTGCTTGGGAGCATGTGCTTGGGCCCCAATTCTAAAATCATATTTCTCTTTAAAAATCAAATTTCTCCCTAGCCTCAAAATACTATTCCAGGCAGCCCAAGGACACAGCCTGCCCCAACAACAACATTTATCTCCTTTCCTGATGTAGCAGCCAGCTGCCCCTATAGAACTTATTAATCTGAACCAACTATGTACTGACTGAACTGGCTGTACACTGGGTCATAATGACATTTACTACTCACTGACTGATTATATGTATCCTAGACTTAGACATATGTATTCTCCCTTACATGTATGTTGTCTAACAAGACACTGATGAGAGCAACCTGGTATTTCTGAGCCAGTCCTGACTGCTAGTTGACTTAGCAACAACTTAGCAACCACACCTCCAGGTAGCCTCCCCTTGGTCTATTTCCCAACAAACTTTGGGTAAAATACCTGTACAGTAGATACCAAAAGAGCATGTTCCTTTAAGAACCAACCACTCCCTAATCCCACCCTAAAACACCTAGGTAACACCCCACCTTCCAACCCTCATAACTGTATATAGGTTGCTTTGTATGTCTTTGTTTGCATGTTGTCTTCCCCATTAGACCGTAAGTTCCTTGAGTGTAAGACCTGTCTTTGAACATTTTTGTATCCCCAACATTTAGCACATTGCCAATATTGTGCACAAACACAATACACAAAATAGATAATAAATGTTTGTTAGCTGATTGGTTTATCTGGCACATATCTATAAAATTAAGTGGCATTTCCCAGGGTCAACATATGTGAACAATCAATTTTTAAAAGGAGAAATGTAAACTATCAGAGACTTCTACAGTACAAAAAAATCACTAATAATCAAAGAAATAGAAATGAAAATATATTATTATTTTATTAATATATACTACTTCATCCTGACCAAACTGACAAAGATGGTAAAAGATGGTCAAATTTGATAGTAAAATGGCTTAAAAGAAACAAGCTAATTCATTAATGGTAGAGCTATGAATTAATCCAGTCATTTTGGGAAACAATTTAGAATTATATGATCAAGCTACAAAATAATTTTTAACAGACCCAGCAATTCTACTATTGGGTTTATTCCCCCAAAAGGTTATTCATAACAACAAAATATCTATCTGTACAAATTCATATTAACACTACTTAGAATTGGAAATGTCATATGCCCAAAGGAATGGCTAAACAGAACGTTGTGTATTAATGTAATGTTAATCTGTCATGAAGGATGATGAATATGAAAAATTTTAAGAAATATAGACTTATGTGAAATTATGCACAATGAAAATAAAATAGAAAATAACAATATACAATATTACTACAAGTGTATAAATCAAGACAACTTTGAACAGCCCCAAAACTCAGATGAAAAGCAATGCTCCACCCCACTGGTAATTTCATCAGTATAAGGAATTACTGATGAAGAAATTCCCTTCACCAATGCAGGAAGCAACTTGTTTGTAATTTAAATAGTTTTAAACAGTTGCCTGGAACACTGAGAGGTTAAGTGATTTGTCTATGTACGTATATGTATGAAAGGAAGTTCTCAATGTGGGTCTATTGACTACTGGGAGTCCCTAAGTGCCATTCATGGGGTCTGAGATGTCAGAATTATTTTCACAATAATACTATGACATTATTCACCTATTAAAATACCCCTCCCTTTTTAAACTATATATCTGTGAGAAGCTGAATTTTCTTTATTTTTTTCAGTAAAAACAACAAATTATAGTAGATTGAATGAAGAAGCAGATAAGAGAATACAACCTTTCTATGAAGCCAGAGATGTGAGAGATTAAAGAGATGTGTAAAAGTTTGTAAAATAATGTCATTCTTCACACTATTCTTTTTTTAATTTTAGAAAATACAGTAAATTTTCATAAAATATTTATGTTAACATGTAATAGATTTGTTACTGTTATTTTTAATAAATTATTAAATATTTTGTAAAATGTCATAAACAAAAGCTCTTTGGAATCCTAAATAATTTTTAAGATTGTAAAGGGATCCTAGGATTAAGACCAGGGCTTGTAGAGGCAGAGTTGGTAACCTAGTTTTCTTGGCATCATTCAGCTCCCTGCACTGCTTCTCGACACTAGGTGGTATAGTGGATAGTGTGTGCGTGTGTGTGTGTGTGTGTGTGTGTGTGTGTGTGTGTGTGTGTGTTCATCCTTTGTTGCTGAAGACCATGCCATCAGAGAAATGATGACATGACTTGCACTTGACTTTGTTTTGAGTGAGGGAGGGCTGTACAGGTCACCAGCCTCACTTCTCCAGAGCCAGCTGAATCCAGTGACCAGATATTCATCAGGATGACTGGAGATGACTCAGCATGAGGCAATTGGAGTTATGTGACTTGCCCAAGGTCACCCAGCTAGTGAATGTCAAGTGTCTGAGGAGAGATTTGAACTCAGGTCCTCCTACACTGGTGCTCTACCTACTGTACCACCTAGAAGAAGACTAGTTTTCCTTCGTTCAAATCTGGCCTTAGACATTTACCCTCTGTGACCCTAAGCAAGTCACCTAACCCTTGTTGCCTCAGTTTCCTCATCTGTAAAATGAGCTGGAGGAGGTATTACCTTGGCCAAGAAAACCCCAAATGGAGTCACAAAGAGTCTCAAATGATTGAGTAACAACACAGCTTCTAACCAACATCCATACTGACTTATGAAGCAAAAACTCATATTTTATTTTGAGAAACAAAGAACCAATGAAGTGTAAACTTGCATATACTCAGATCCACTCATGCTTTTCTGCTGCTTTGTCTATCAAGAGATAATGTTGTTCAGTCATTTTTTAGTCGTGTCCAACTCTTTGAGACCCCATTGGGGGTTTTCTTGGCAAAGACACTGAAGCAGTTTGCCATTTCCTTTCTTGCTCATTTTACAGATGAGAAAACTAAGGAAAATAGAGTTTAGTGATTTGCCCAGGATCACATCACTAATAAGTGCTTGAAGCCAGATCTGAACTCACAAAAGAGTCCTCCTGACTCCAGGACCAGCACTCTATCCAGTGCCAGCTGCCAAGGTGCAAAGTAAAGAATTCAAATGTTAGTAAACTGGGGTTTGTACAGTGTATCAAAACAAAATTTATTAACTAGAAAAAGGAAAAAAATCATGAGTGTTTTTCTCCCTCTCTGTCTCTATCCTGTACCCTCATTAGGAGGAACATTTCCCAAGTCTTCAGTGAATGTAACTACATGGGAAATAACAGTTTCTTAATGTAACAGCCAGGGTTTTAAAAAGTGCTGCCTTTCAAATGCAATGGATGATGGTGAAGACGACTTTGTAGGAAGAAAAGGAAAAAAAGAAACAACAGTGAGAATGTTCTTCTTAAGACTCTTCTCAAATGCTTTTCCCATTCTCTCCAGCTCCTACAAGTGCTCACTCCAAAATTCTTACCTAACATTTATTTTGTGCATTCTTATTGTATATTGTTTATACTTAATGTGCATACTCATGGTGTCTCTTCTGATCCAAGGTAAGCCCCTGGAGGGGAGAGTTTGCTTCCCTTTTTCTTTGTACCCCCGGTGCCTAGCACTGTGCCTAGAAACATATTAAGGGCTTAATAAAAACTTGTGTATTGATCGAAAATGAAGGGAACATTAATACTGAAAATGATAATGAAAACTTATCCATTGAATTGAAAGTTTCCCTTTAAATGATTCTTTGTTAAAATAAAATAGATTTGTGCATTACACTGTGTTCATATTTTTATAGTATTTTTAATTTTATTATAGTTTAACATTATAATATAGTACCTATGCATGATTATTTTTCAGTATTTAGAGTTTTACAATAAACACTTTTTCTCTTTCAATTAAAATAAATCATTTTATCCATTTTCAATAGAATTGCTTTCTTCTTCACAGACCTAGTATCAAAGTACTAGGTTAGCAGATTAGGGAAATGCCTATATTTCAGCAAAGTATTGATCAAGTTTCTCATGTTCCACATGTGGGCTAGATAATAGTAGATTTACATGATTGGTTGATTGGTAGATTGGTTGAAATATAGAACCCAAGGAGCAGTCATTAGCTGGACATTTTTCATTCCCCAAGAGGACAAGGTTGAAGTGACCTAAAGCTCTGTCCTTTCCTTTGTTCTGTAAATAATTGAGTTAAAGACTTGGGTGGAAGCATAGATGGAAAAATACTTGTCAAATTGGTAAGTGATAAGAAGTGAGAGCTACCATAGAAGCTAGTCCAGATCCAAGATGAGGAAGATCTTGAGCTACCTGAAGGTACTATTGTGCCTTTCTTTGCTTCCCCAGAGCTTAGCACAGTCTTGGCACATACTAAGCACTTACTTAGAAGCTGGATAACTTGAACTGGAAGAGAGATTAGGCCAGGGGTGGGAGTCCAAACTTTGAATTCAGTCAAAGGGCTGCCCTTGAGGACCTAGAGGGCCACATATGGTGTCTAGGCTGTAGGTTTCTCATCCCTGGATTAGGTTTTTTTCTGCTTGACCTCAGAGGGCAGGGTTAACAAAAGGTATAAGTTACCAAGAATAAGATTTCACTTTGATAGAAGAAAAAACTCCTCACAACTAGCACTATCCCATGGTAGAGTAGGCTGCCTTGGGAGAAAGCAGGTTCCCCTTCATTGGAGGTCCTTAAGTGGACACTGGATGACCTCTTGTCAAGGGTGTTAGAGAGGAAACTCCTGTTCAGGTATGAACTGGACTCAAAGGCATCTTCTGACTATAAACTCCCATTGTTCTGTGACTTGTGTCGGTAGACATGACCGAAAATGAAAGTGTCTAAGCCAATGGCCAGTTTCACACTGAATACCCCTGAAGTTCTAACACCTGCAATTGCTCTGCTGAGAATCTATTATTGTTTGAGATTCTGTCATAAGAAGTCAGTCCTTAATTCTTGCCCCCATGAGGATAAGGAATTGGTGCAAGCAATTATTCTTAAGTAGCTCTTTATCAGAGCCTTAAAGCTAGGGAAGGGTGAGTTGGGAAAGGACTTCAGACTCACAGTATCCTTAAATCATGGGGGCACAGAAAGAAACATCAAAGAGTAAAGTAAGCCTCAGAAATCTTTCTCCTAGGAATGACACTCATTGAATCAAGGACTTCAGAGCAGGAAGCAACCTTAGAGGGAACTAGTCCAACCTTCTTATTTTACAGATGAAGAAACCGAGGAGCAGAAGGGCTAATTTGTCCAAGGTGACACTATCAGCTTAGTAACAAACATAGGACTCAGGTCTCCTGGCTCTTAGTTCAATATTCTTTCCAATATGATGCAGTACTGGTTTAAATACAAGCCATACATCTAAATTGAGACTCTCATTTCCTCTAGTCTTATAGAGTTGCCTGGGGGCACTGAGAGATTAAGTGATTTGCCCAGGGTTACCCAGATAGTATGTGTCTGATTCTGAATTTGAACCCAAATCTTCCCAACTCCAAAGCTTATCCTCAATCTTCTACTTGATGTTGCCTTTTAAGTGTCCTTAATCTACTTAAAATGCAAGCCAAGTCTCCTCAAACTCCAGCCTTCCCCGATGCTCTTCAGAATTTTCTGGCTGGTATTCAAGGATTTTATCCACTCCCCCTACTCCTTGCCATTCATTCCTATAAAGGCTTAGATTGTGTGCACATCATGCTATCTACATGAACCCGCATGCAGGCACATTATTAAGTCATTCCAGCACTCCACTGCAGGTTGGGCTTTATTTCACAGTAATCCTTTGGAAGAAATATTAAATCTTGATTCAGGAAGGCAGGAGGAGGAAAGAAGCAAGCAAAGTATCACATATCTCCATTGGGCACACAGAATACACTTAGAGATTCTCAACATCTCCAAGATTAACATACCCAGAGCTGTCTCTCTTGAAGCAGGCTCATCTATTCCAGCACCTTGGCTGATCCCCAACTTCCCTGTACCACAGAATACCCCCTACAGACTTCTCACCATCACCCCTCAGCTCTTTCATCCTTGCCCACAGTCACAAGACTAAACACACCCCTTATATGCTAATACAAAAGCAATCTCTCATTCCATCTCAATCTAGTTCAGATTCTTTTCTTTTATTACTTAGGAATTCTCCTTTGCATATTCTTCTTACAAAGTACAGCATTTAGACATGGCTTCATAAGTGGGAAGGTGCTGGCAGATATGTGTACAGACCCCTCTTCCGAAATTGTGTCCCTGATGTTTCCCCAACAATTCTTCCTTCCAACCCACATCGACTGACCTGTCCTCCTACACTCCCTGCTCCATCTGTACTTGGTGTTGATACTAAGCAGCTTTGTCAATCACGGTTCACTGCACTTCCCAAACACAAGAGCTCCGAGGGTAGTATCACATGCCACTCAAAGAAAGGGAGAGGCAGAAGGCAGCATCACGCACTCCTGCCTCCTGCCATCTCACTCTTCAAAGATGCTATTGGATTCCTCAGTGAAAGGCGACTTCAGGGTCATTGCCTCCCACTGGCAGAATCAACAGTCTTTCTGCTCTCCAGAAAACACTCATGGAAATAAAGGGCAGTCCAAACCCTGTAGCTCACCAGGCTACAATACTGCCTTGCATCTTTATACCTCTCTTCATCTTTACAAAGTGCTTTTACATTTATAATCTCATTTTATCCTTAGAACAATCCTGTGAATGATTTGGGAGGTGATGGTCACAGATACTGCGGAAGGAATGCCTGCCCTGAGTAAGAACTGAATGAGATGATAGCTAAGGTTTCCATCAACTAACTAGAATCATATGATTCTTTAATGGACAGAGGGTGAGAGTTGGAGCTGTAGGAACTAGGTTGACATTTGAACTCTGCTGCTAATTCTCCATGCATCCTTGGGCATCACTAATTTTTCTTGGCCTCAGTTTCCTCATCGGCAAAATGAGAAGGTTTGACTTAATGATCTTTAAGGTCCTTTGTAT
Source organism: Potorous gilbertii (assembly GCA_028658325.1). NCBI lineage: Eukaryota > Metazoa > Chordata > Mammalia > Diprotodontia > Potoroidae > Potorous > Potorous gilbertii. The sequence continues at coordinate 369,054,924 of CM053769.1, forward strand.
GATAGGATTGATTTGTCAGTAATAGAAAAGTACCCTAATAGAAAAGTACCCTCAACTTGAGAGTCAAGAATGGCTGGGGCAAAGGGCATTAAATCCCTTGAAGGTAGGTCCCAGAATCTCAGAATTCAATAAAAAGTATCCTTGGACAAAAGGTCTGCATAAGAAATCACAAACTGTTTGGGAAGTAGAAAGAAACATCAAAAAAGAGGTTTGATGATAACAGCAAAGTCTCCTAGGGGAAGAGAGCCTCTGGCTAGAGAAAGGAAAGGGTGACTAGATGGTTCTGGCATTGCATCCCTTAATCCAAGAGTACTGGGTGAACCTTGGGAACCCCAGATCTAGTGAGGCAAATCTCTATACCTGAGAGGTACCACTGATCTACATCATGCCACTAAGACCATGCTAAGAGTTAGCCTTGTTATGCTATCCATGAATTGGAATTCTTATTTAGAAAGTGAGCTATAATTAAAAAACTCTGATTCTATATATTGGGAACTCAATTCCATGTTTTTGGGGATAGACCTATAATTTTATTCATATATGAAATTTCTGATGAGGAAAACACTCTACCAATAGAGACTGATATTTGCAACTCTTAAGAGAGTCGCTTGGGATACAGAGAGGTTAAGTGTCGTATGTAGGGTCACATAGCCAATATATATCAGAAACAGGATTTAAAGTCAGCTTTTCCTGACTCTGAGGTCAAGTCTCTATCTCCTGAACCACACTGCCTATAATTAAACAATGACACACTGACATAATATGACAAATGTTAAAGAGGAAGCTTCCAGCCAGAGATGGGCAGGGTCCTTACCCAACCACAACTTCAAGGTGCATTACTGTACAGAAAATAAAAATGTAAATAAAGGCATTCTTTCCCATAATCTCATGTGTCAGAATCTGTGGTGAAGCCTAGATGGTTAATAAAGGTAATCCATGGCATGCAGGGCTATTAATAAAAATAGAATAGGACTGAGAGTATGGCAAGTATTGGCATAATCCTCTCTGTCCCAATTTTCAATGAACCACTGGCACTCAGAATCATTGCAGGACAGATGTCTACTAGCAATGACATAGATTAAGAAAAGGGGGCATGATCCTTGGGGACTTAAGTTTAAAAGGATATAATACTATCGAGCATAACAGAAGTTGGAGCCATAAAATGAATAAGTTTCTGTCTCAGGTCATAATCAATCTAACTTGAGGTATGTAAGGGCAGAAGGTGCTGCTAAGCTTTGTGGTTATCTTGGACATTTGGACCAAAGAATAATTCTGGAAGAGACTTGGAAGCATTTCTACTGGCTCAAGGTGGCAGTGGATATATATGAGAAATGTGAGACTCATGCTCAATGTGTTCCAAAGAAAGTACTACTGATTTTTAGTATATATCTGGCAAAGCTTTGCAGCAGGTATTCAGAGATCTTTTTTTTTTAACTATGTCCCCATAATTAAATAGGAAGAAAATCCAAGTGGTAACAAACCCAAAATGACTCACCTGCCCAGCGAAGAAACAGAGGGCTTTATAGTAGCCAAAGTGTTATGGGAAAAATACTTCTTTGTATCTGCTTCCCTGCCAGGATCCATTCTGAACAAAGTAGAAAGTAAGCTACTCAAGGAGGTGTTATCCTTGGCTGGAATCAAGAAATATTAGACAACACCTCAAGAGGGCAATTATATAGAACATTAGAGAGCGTGCAGGACTTGGAGTCAGGCATAAAACTAACAACAATTATACTGTTTCAGTTTTTCCTCTTTGTATCATCAGCACCTAGCACAGAGCCTTGAAAATAAACAACAGGTACTTAATAAATCTTCATTGAATTGAATTTTATTGAATTTTTTGTCAGCTATGTTAAAAACAAAATTATTAATTTTTTAAAAAGAGAATAGATGTATCAGAATTCTTTTTTTCTCTTCAGCAGCCATTCACCTGCTAATCAAAAGAATATACCTTAGCTAGGAAAATTCACAGAAAAAAAGTAGAAAACCATCAGTGTCTCTCCTCAGCATTTTAGCTGTCCAAGTCTGGTTTGCAGATTCTGAGCACGTCTCGAAGCCATGACTATTCCAAACTCTGGGTGATGTAGAAATGTCACCCATAGAATGGATAGCTTATATGCAAATGGAAAACTTTCAAAATGATAAACCTATGCTATAGAGTAAAAACACAGCCACAAATCATATACTCTTAATTGCTCTGGCACCAGGCAAAAAGAGGAAAAGACTTGGGAAAGGCTCTTCTAGGCTTGAGCTAAACTGTAGCTTGAAATTGAAAAGTAAAAAAAATCCATCTTCCCTTTACAATCCAGGCAAAAGAGTAAATCTGTCTAAATATATCCTATTTTTGCAAAACTATATCTATATAAATATTAGGCACGTGAAAGGACCTTTGGGGTCATCTTATTCAACCTCTCTGCCCTCTACACTTTACAAGGGCACTGAGACCCAAAAGTTTATAGTTTGTAGCTAAATGTCATCTAGAACATCTCTTACTGACTGTATGATCTTTAATCAAATCACTTGATTTCTCTGGGTCTCAGTTTCCTCATCTGTACAATGGGGAGGTTGGGTTAGATGACCTCTAGAGTTCCATTTGACTCTAAATTGATGATCCAAGAATGAAATAAAATTCATTTTAAACCAACAAAGATGGATTAAGGTCATCTAGGTCAGTACGTTACCGATGGAGAAACAGAAGTCTAGAGAGATTAAGTGACTTGCCCAGTCAAAGAGGCAGAGAGTGACAGAGGTGAAATTCGAACTCAATTCTTTGACCACAATTTTGGCCATTACTCCATAGTATAAATAGACATATAGATAGATAGACACATATGCAATATGATACCTCTCTAATTTGTTCCAGATTACAAAATAGGTTATATTAGAATTAGGGTGAGAATTATAGTCCTTCTGAGTCCCAGAATTGTGTTCTTCTTGCCCAGCACACTTCCCCTTTTTGTTTTTCATTTTTACAACAAAGCAACTCATGCCCTTCATTCTTTTTTGTCTGGGAGCCTTTTTATTATAAAGATGGATGTCATGAGGTCACAATTACACAGTGTATATCCATAGGCCTAGTTTGGAGGTTGTCTAAAAAAATTAAAAAAAAAATTCTTCCCAATGCTATGACAATGAAAACAGCTGCTATCGGTGGATACTATTTTTTGCCATTCTTTGTGTTCTTTGTGCTATCCCTTTTTATTCTTTTTTCTTTCAGTACTTTCCTTTCTTTCATAATTACCGGCATTACAGTACCTAACTTTCAAAAGAAAAAATCAGACATCATCTGAGCAAAAGTCCTCTCTTCCTCCACCCCTTTGGGTATCCAACTTCAGCTCTAGCTTTGACTCTGATGTCTATTCAAAGCATCTCTCCCTTCCTTTGAACCTGTTTCTATCTTGGAGGACTCTTGTGGTTCAAGATCATTTATTTCACTAGTACAGTATTCTGAGGAGGAACAAGCAAGACAGACCGCTGTTGTTTTTTATATCACACTTCCTCCTGCCTGTGCCCTTGCCACCCTGGAGAAACTCCTCCCTAAGACCCTCGATATCTGACTCTCTCCTAGGACGACCTTTTTTAAAAGGGTCCCAGTTATACCTCACCTCAGTCAAGTCTGTACTTGCTATGGACAACCTCTGACCTGCCACTCTGACCATGTATAGACACTTTTTGCCCCCTTTCCAGCTCCCCTTTTTGTGATGTATTGCCCATTAGAATGTAAGTTCTTTGGGGGTAGGGAATATCTTGCTTATTTGCATGGTATTCCCCTCACAGCACAATTCCAGGAACACAGTACACACTTAATGCATGTTTGTTCTATCTGTCTATCTATGTATCTATCTACCTACCTAAACATCTGTCTAAATATCTTTCTATATATTTATCTATCTAAATATCCTTCTTTTTTCTTTCTATTTTTTCTATCTAAACACTTTTCTTTCTCCCTATCTTTCTATTTATATAAATACCTTTCTACCTATCTAAATATATCTTTCTATCTAAATAGCTCTCTATCTAGCTATTTAAACATCTAAATATCTATCTTAAAAATCTTTCTAAATATCTTTCTATATATCTATCTATTGAAATATCTTTCTTTTTTTCTATTTTTCTATCTAAACATTTTTCTTTCTCCCTATCTTTCTATTTATATAAATATCTTTCTACCTATCTAAATAGTTTTCTATCTAGCTACTTAAACATCTATCTAAATATCTATCTTAAAAAACCTTTCTAAATATCTGTCTATAGATTTATCTATCTAAATATCTTTCTATCTTTCTTTCTTCTGATGTATTTAGATATTTTCTATTTTCCCCCTATCTATTTACATAAATATCTTTCTATTTATCTGTATAAATATCTATCCTTCACCATTCCTTAAGGTTTGCATAAGGTTTAGTGAGAGTTAAGGAAGTTAATATAATTGTGAGGAACAACCTATCCCACACTTCAGAAACCATGTGGAAAAGTCAATAGTTTTGGGATATGGGTTCAAATTCTACCTCTTACTGACTGCATGACCTTAATCAAATCACTTGATTTCTCAGGGTCTCAGTCTCCTCATGTATAAAATGAGTCAGTTGGATTAGATATCCTGTAAGATGCCATCTGATTCTAAACTGGTAATCCTAGAATGATATAAAATTCATTTTCCGTCAACAAAGATGAATTAAGTACCTCCTATGTGCCAAGCACTAGGTAAGGCATCAGGAATACAAAAACGAAAAAATGAAATAGTTCTTGTCCTCAAAGAGCTTAAATTGAAATTGGGGGGAAGGGAAACTGACTTGCATAAAAGTCACTAAATACAACATAAAAAGTCATACACAGAATTTCAAGAGAATGATAACACTAATAACCATCAAGATGAATACAGGTCTGTGGGAAGTGGCACCTGAGCTGTTCTTTAAAGGAAATCATTGAGTCTACCAAGCAGATATGAGGAAGTGTTACATGGGAGACATTCTGTATAAGATAAGAGGGGTGGGACCTGGGATATTATGTATGGATTCCATCTCTTGCCTGCGGAATCTGATGACAATGTAGCCATCAACCACTTATATTTGAATGTCAGAAATTCATGTGATGAGGGATCAAGGGAATCAACCTCTCCTTTGATCTGAGCAATTAAATCTTTATTTTCTGGATCAGCAGTAAGGAAGCTTGGGTTAAAATTAGGGTTTACCCATCAATTTTACGAGACCTTGAAGTCATCAACGGACAATTTGAGTTACTTTTATCTAAATTCTAAACGTAATATCTAATTCTAATATCTACATCCCATTTGATTCAATTTTATTAACACTGAGTAGAACATACTAGATACAAAAAATTTGTGTTAGGGACCTAGGGCAGGGTGGGGGAGGTGTTGTAGAGATGAAGAAGACACTGCACCTATCTTCAGAGGACTTGCTGTCTAGTCAAGGGAGAATAAATAACTGCGATCCAAAGTGAATATGATAAGTGCTATGGAAGAAAAGGGTACAATGCAAGTGTCATGGAAGCACAGAGGAGAAAGAGAGATCCCTTCCAGCTGGCAGGGCCAAGGATGACTTCACAGAAGAGCCAGCAAGGTAAGTGAGCTAGCTGACTTGGTGAGGATGAGTGAAGTATTCTCAGGAAAAGCACTGTGTGTACAAATACAAGGCCCTGTCAATGTGCAACAATCAGCATTCTGTTCAGATGTTCCGGACCTTTGTGGGCACGGTGTTTTTCCACTGCTAGGTGCTCCCCTCCCACACTTTGGCTATAGCTGTTGCCTGTGGTGATCACAAGTTAACGGTGCTACTGCAAAGAGCTGCCAAAAGCATCAGAAGAACGTCAGAAGGTAACTAGGGTTAAGAAAGAAAATGCTGTTAAATGTTTCAATCCATTTATCAAATGCTTTTTACTCGCATTTTGTGGCAGGTAAAAGGGAGGGTGGGGAGACTGCACTTAAGCAAATAAACAAAATAAAACATAAATGTTTCCTTGTTGAGGAGGTGATGGAGTAGGAAGGTTACTTTTTATTTCAGACTGTGCTTTGTGAGAACTTTTTTTTTAAATCACACTGAACTCTTTCAGCTTAGGGCTGAAAAAATAATGCACATTCTCTAAGGATTCCCAAACCAAACCAAATTCTGTTGCCTGAAGATTAGATGGGAATCGTAGTGCTGGAAGTCTTCTCTATATCCTGTGCTCACAGCAGATTAGCAGCCTGGACTCCAGCACATACCTCACTCTGATCCCAAAACAACTTCACCCAGACCCAAATTGCCACTTGCCTTCAGCAGCAGCAGATAAGTATTTGTTCTTCTACGGCTTCTTCTGGCCCATTTTCCCCTTCTCTTTAACTTTGACTGTCTTTATATGTCATAGAATGCAAGGAGGAGTAAGTAACCACTTAGGGTATCCCCTTACCCCTTTAAAAGATATAATCCCTCCCAGCTTTGTGAAACCAAGAGTCTCACAATTTGAATTCAAAAATTCCTGGCACAGGAAACATTAGGCCTTATCAGTTCTTTGCACCCCATTGTGTATACGTTTATCAGATCCTTTCTCTTAATATTTCTCAAAATCCAGCAAAAAGGAGATAAAAGATGAAGACTTTGAGTAGCTGGTACTAGATTAGGGACATTGAGGGAATGAGGTCATTACAAGGAGAGAACTAGGGGCAGCAGAAGGTCCAAACGAAGAGGCTAGGAACACCAGAAGACAAACTTAGTGACTTCAAAATGTTGACTCAGTTGTATTATACAGGTATTTTAAACACAAATAAAGTATTCAAAGCTCATAGGCAGGGAAGGAGAAGGAGAAGGAAGGCCACTCAAGTCTGGATTCCCTTTCCCACAGTGAAAAGAGCCCTAATCACCTTGTCTGCCTCCCAAGATAGAATACAGTTCATTTAAAACTGGGTGATCTAATTTATTCTGTATATCCCTACTGTTTGAATTCCTTTTCCTGCAGACCCAAAGTGGAGTGGCCTTGCCATTATACCCCACACTAGGAGCCTTCTGGAGTCAGCTACTCTCGAGTTTGGCTGGTCATCTTAGAAAACTGATGGCTTCGCTGGAACATTTCCATTTCTCTCTGCCACCTGAGTCTTTGGAATTGGCCTTTGTCAGAGTTCAAAGGCTTGTATCAAACCTCATTCCACTTAAAGTATTGATTACTACAGAGACTAGAAAAAAATTACAGGGGATGGCAGACTAAAATACTTCTCTTGACTTCTTTGCTCTATCAGGAGAAACAAGAAGTGATAAAAGGGAAAGTAATGAAGTAAAAACCAAGAAAATACATAAACATACTCATATTTCCTGGGTCCTAAGAATCTCCACACCCCCATCTCATACTCCCAAAAGCCTCCATTTCATATTCTATTAGATATGATCCAATTCAATGCAACTATATGCCAAGTATTATGCTAAACCTTAGCAATAAGGAAAGAAAGAAAAAGAAGTCAAAGTCAAAAGTCTTTGTTCTAGCATAGGTAGAATGATGAAGTGATAAATTCATAAAGTGTTAAATTTGACAGAGAGGCTTCTAAGAGACAGATGGAGGAAACAAGAAGAGGCAGATGTGGAGATGTGATGGGAGATGGAAGACCTCCCTAGAACTGTCATGTCCTTTATAGCACCCAAGTTCACAGAGACAGTTTTCTCAAAGGGGATTATTTTCTCTTTAGCTCAGGTGAGATTTCATCTTCCTCCCTAAACGCACAGTGATCTATTCCAGGCTTCTTAAACTTTTTTCACTAGCAACCCCTTTTTGAGTTTTGGGCAACAATTAGTTGGTGTTGCATGGCCCAAGGGCATTCACAGTGCAAAATATGCATGCTTTGTGTTCAGAATCAAGGCTGAACACCTCAGAATTATTACCCATTTGATTTTGAATTAATTTTTGGCCATTGCGAATTCAGAAATCTTTTACTGTTGCAAAATTTTTTGTGACCCCATATGGGGTAGCAACCCAAACTTGAAGAAGTACTGATCTATATGACTCCCCCCTCACCCATCACAAATTATTTTCTACTTCTTAATTATTTAAATGATTGTTTTTGTTGTTTTTCAAAATGAGCATTTGGTACAGGGAGATAAGATTGCTAAGATTTGGACAAGTGTTATCCTCCTGGCCTGGAATGAGTTATCATCAATCAATAAACATTTGTGGAGCACCTACTAGGGATGGCAAACCAATTTATTAAAGCAAGCAGTAAAACAGAATTCAAGATGTAGGAAGCCATACAGATTAGCAGAACAGAGCTTTCCTCCAGGAAAAGTCCATTCAAGCCCACCTGAATCCTCTCAGTCCAAGTCTGAGTAGTCAAATGAAAATTGACTCATATAGACGATACGTACAACAAGAGTTCAGAGTGGGGGAGACAGAGGAGAGAAAGAGAGAGGGAGGACTGTTGGTCAATGGATCAAAGAAGACTTCACAGAGACACTGTGGGTTTACCTGGGCTCTCAAGGATGGCTAGTATTTGGAGAGACAGAGAAAAGAATAAGAAGGCATTGTAGATAGTAAGGAACAATGAGTAAAGGCAGAGAAAGAAAAGCATATGGCACATTTAAAGGAACTAGATATTCTCTACCATCATTTGTCTTTATATCCCCAGTATATAGTACAACTCCTAGCATAGAACTGGTGCTTAATAAATGTTTTTTTAAATTGATTGATCTAATGCAACCCCCTCATTTGACAGACAAGGATACAAAAACCCTGAGAAGATATGTGACTTGTGGAGGCCATAAATGATAGGGCTAGAATTCAAATGTATCTCTTTTCTCTGGCTCCAAACCCAGGGCTTCTTTCACTATACTACTCTAGTGACATGACTATATAAAATACCTGTGCCTATACATATCCCTCAACTCCTCTAAGGCTTGTGCTATATGCAAGAAGGTTTTCCTAATCCCCTTCATTCATTTCTCTCCTTTCTCCTCAAACTATTATCTATTACATTCAGGATTAAAAGATCATAGATCTAGAAGGGACCTCAGAGGCTCTTGAATCCAACCTCCTCATTAATAAAGAAACTGAGGCCCAGAGAGTTTAACTGACTGCCCAAAGTCACACAGGCAATGTAAGAGGTAGTGTTTGTGCCCAAGTCCTTTGACTACAGAGTCATTGTTCTTTTCCATGTACCATGCTGTTTCTCGTTTACAAGATGAATTTCCCACTAGAATCTAAATTCTTTGAGGGCAGAGATTGCTTTCCTTTTTGTCTTTTATATTCCTACTGCCTCTCTCATAGTAGGCACTTCATAAATATATGTTGTATTAAAATAGATTGAAGAATTTTTTGGCTCCAAGAAAACAAAGACATCAAAACAACTTGGGATATTGTCAGTCAGTCAATAAGCATTTATGATGAGTGTTGTGCTAAATACCAGAGAAGCAAAGAAAAGCAAAGGAAACAGACTTGTCCTCTAAAGGGACTCACAGTCTAATGTGAAAGACAACATGAAAACAACTATGTACAAAAAGGCTATATAAAGGATAAATTGGAGAGAAGTAGTCGAGAGAAGGCATTGGCATTAAGGGGGGTTGGAAAATAATTGCAGTATCAATAAAGGAATAATTGCAGTATCAATAAAGGAATAATTGCAGTATCAATAAAGGAATAATTGCAGTATCAATAAAACAATAAGAGTTTTGGCTGTGGGGGCAAACAAGAAGAGACAAATAGAAGATAGGACTGTCACAGAAGCAAGAACAATAAATGGTACAAGCATTAGGTGCTGAATTGCCAAATCATCTGGTAGTGGCTCTCAACATTGTAAGATCTTAGAGAAGATGGGGAGTCTAAGACATAATAAGAAAGAATTTCAAGATCAAAAGGAAAGGTGAGCTGATTGTTGAGGGAGTAGTCTCCAGAAAGGCAAAGGAAATGGGTAGAATTCACTGCAGGCAGTAGAAATAAAACAGTTAAAGGTATGGTGGTAGGAAGAGGTAGATGACTTCTGAGATGATGATGAGTTTATTCTGGCTAGAACATTTTTATCATTTTTTTTGTATGGACTCGTGATTCCATCAGTTTAGGAAACTCCCTCTACCAATGCAGAGTATCAATTGACCAGTTTAGAGTATTAGAGTTGCCCTGAACTTGAGAAGTTAAATAACCAGCTGAGGGTGAAAGAGCCACTATGTGGGAGGGGTAGGACTTGTTTCTAGGTCATCATGACTCTCAGACCTGCCCTCTATTCATTTCATCATTCTTAACTTGGTAAGGTAGGGGCTGAAATCATCTAGAGCTGAAAGAGACTTTAAAACTCATCCATCTAGTCTATGTCTCTCCTGACACCCCTACCCCATTAACTAGAGAAATGGAAATTATACAAATTAGAGAAATAGAAACTAGGAAGCAGAAAAGTTAAGGGATATGTCCAAGGTCACATAGGCTGGTTATGGGTATTTAGAAGAAAATGTAAGAAATACAAAACTATTGCATGATATAAGCATATTCAAACAAAACCAAATCCCACATCAACCACATCCAGAATTGTGTCTCCTTCTACGTATCTGTCCATCGCCTCTCTGTTACGAGGTGGGAAGCCTTCTTCATCCCCGATCCTCTGGTATCATGACTGAGCGTTACAATAATGAGAATTCTTAAGTCTTTCAGGATTGTACATTTTTACAATATTGCTATTAGAGTATGACTTAATTCTCCTGGTTCTGCTTATTTTGCACCATTAATCTCCTCCACACACACAACACACCTTGGAGCAAAAAAAAGAAAGAAAAATGTACATAGAAATACAATGTATAGAAAATGAAAATCATATAACTAATAACCTGTTATACATGTATTAGATCTATAATAATTTTCACTATAGAAAAGAAGTATAAAAAAGAGAAGGCAAGTTCGTTAAGGGCGTAACTATTTCATTTTTCCCTTTTTATCTTCAAAACCGAGCATAATGCCTACATACACAGTGAGAACTTAATAAGGTACACTAAATTAAACTGAATTGAATTTAGATTTCATAAGTCAATAGAGGAGGCCAAATGGGTACAAAGATGGCCTGGGAAGTCAGGAAGGCCTGGTTCAAGGGTCACTTCTGACACATACTGCCTGACGCTGAACAAAGGATTGAGTCTCTCAATGCTTCAGGAAATTATGTAAGATTCCATGTTGAAGGGCTGGCCCATATCTACCATTGGTTAAGAGATTTTTTTTTTCATAAGGAGTCTACTACATCCCCCTAAAAACAAACACATATCTGGTCCCAAAAATAGTAACAGAAGTACTATGGGTTTTAGGGTACAATAAGGCGGAAAAAACTATCCTGGAATTAAACATTTGCTTAAGTTTTTGTATGAATGCAGTCAAAGCTTAATATCAAGACTCCCGAAAATTTAAGACCTCCTTGAAAACATAGACCTGGAGAAGCCCTTTGAAAACAAGCAGAACACTTCCCCATTTCATCATCTGTCAATTTTCCCCAGTTTCTGACACTTGGGACTTTAGACAGAGCTATGTTTCAAAAATATCCTTTAAAAATGGTATGCTATCTTCCCGGCTTAACACATTTCACTTAAGGATTTACATTTACCCCAGTGGAGCAAATCAAAATTATAGTTCCCTCAGTAACTGTAACCCAAAGCTGGGTATGACTATATTTTCTGCTGCTATGCAGGCTTTTAACTCATGCTGCCCCCTCTCCCAGCTTCCCAGCTGCGCCATGGAAACTTAATTCATGTATTATGCAAGAAATGCTTTTCAGAAAGACAGTGACTGGCCCTTTAAAGTATGTGAGAGGCCTTACCTAAAGCCTATGTTTCTTCTAATGTGTGCAGGAATCTTCAGGATTCCTGTAGGCAGAGTATTTGACTACTATTCTATAACAAATGAGTCCTCTGATTAGACTAGGACAAGAAAGTCCTCTCTCCCCTTGCATAGGATGCCTCGTGTAATGATTGGGAATAACCCAGCTATATACATTAAATGATGTTGGTTGGAACCACTTGAGATAAAGAGAAGGAACATCAATCGTTTGGCTCCAGGCAAACTACTTTGTGTTCTGGTCATGGCAGATGAAAGAATATCTAAGAACACCTGGGGAAAAAAGTGTCCTAATCTCAATGTCAAAGGAATGAGAAGTTTCAGGTTATTAACTTTATTGGGGAGAGTTCAATCCTACACTGGAAAAGAAAAAGAAATGAAAGCTTTCTTCCAATTTTCCAAGTGGATCCCTTGAGAATAAATGACCCAAGAGAGCACTGAACATTGCCAAGCCAGCCACAAACCAAGTCCATCAGACCCTCTAAGAATCTGAGTTATCCAAGTGCCCTTCAAGCCCTGTGGTCAGGCAGCACTCCAGGAAAAGGATGATCAAACAAACCAGACAAAAACTGTGCCTGGAAATCCTCAGTGTCCTATCTCAATAAAGAGATAGTCACGAAAATTTAGTAATGACACCAGGTAAAACAAACTAAAGCAACATTGTTAATATTTATCTACAGTTCATATATCTATATATCTCTATGTGTGTGTGTAAACATATATGTATATTTTTACATGTATCTATGCATGTGTGTGTATGAATGTGTGAATATATATACATGTGTGTGTATACATACACATACATACTCCTCCAGGCTTCCTTCAGGATGAAAAAAGAGTTTGGGAGAGGGTACATACAAATGTGCATTGTTGCCTGCAACTCATATTGTTACAATTTTTGAGCTTTGCGAATTTATTTGAAAGAAAACAGACCTTTTTCAAAGAGCTCCATTTAACAAAGAGATCTTCCAGACAGACTATCAGCCATTTCACCTACAGACAACTCTTATTTACAGTAGTAGGGAAGAAAATTGGGTAAGTAAAAACCTGTAAATATCTTTTTGGCTAATAGTTTTCCTCCCTCTTCCTTCCCCCAGAGCTACTAACAAGTGGCAAAACCCATTATGGTAGAGTGATCAGAATTTCCTCTCCACTTCTTTCCCATGATCTCCCATCTTTCTGACTTTTCTCCACTCCAACCCCTCTACCTTCTGGGGAAGGAAAAATGAGCAGCTTTACCAAAATATGTGACAAGGGAGAGTCAGGAGAGACTAACTAAAATACAAATCATGCACACATTTAATAGTCAACTCTTAAATAACCAAAAATTGTAGATGTATCTAGAAATTCTTTTATTTTCTTTCTGGAGGGGAGAAAGGTGGAAGAGAGAGTTGGAAAGAGGAATCATCCCATCCTAGAAAGAGTAGGGGAGGGATGTGCAATTTCCCAGTAAAGATCTGCTTTAATTCAAATCTTAATAGCCTAGATATATGTCACGTTTAACAGCATCAAGCCTTTTTCGTATACATTATCTCACTTGACCTTCAGAGCAGCCTAAGAAGCAGATATAATTACATGAATGAAAGAAAAAAACACTGCACGCATAGCAATATAGTAATAGTACATGTATTTCTTTTCCATTTTTATAGATGACGAAGCAGGCTCAACATTAAGTAATTTGCCCAAGATTATGTCCAATAGGTAGAAGAGGTAGTATTCAAGGTCTGCTTACTCTTATCCCAAGCCTCTTGCCATCCCCATCTGCTGGCCCCCAGAATTGACAGGGTAGCCCATGATCCCAAATTCTAAATTCACAAGACATTTATCCCACTCTGCTTTTCGTTGCATCATCATGGGACTAGTCCACAGGGAATGAATTTTCAAAGATCTGTGACCTAGGACTGGATAAAGGTAAGCTGAGAAAAGGCCCATATGCTTCTACAAAAGCTAAAGTCGTGGGAATATGCAATGGATATTGTTGGGAGGGTCAAGACAACAGATCCAGGGGCTAACTTGGGAGGGCATGACTTTCTTTTCTATTGTCTCCTTTAGGATTTCTTGCTTCAGATTCCCTCCATTTGTCCTAACAATTTGGCACAAGCAGCAGCAGTAGCTAACAAATATATGACCCTGAATGATCTCAGGCCCTAGGCATTGGAAAAGCCCCCTAAAACCATCTCACAAAGCCTACCTAAACACCTAGAGACATCTGCCTTCCAAATCCTCCAACAGTCATTATGGGACTCAGATGTTGTTTTAGAGAAGATTGTTCTCTAATTGGCATCTGCTTTCCCTTGGCAGGTTTCCCCATTGTGCTGAAGTGGGATTTATAGAAGATCTGACACATATCCAATTCCTGCTAAGGGCTCCGCCCCCAGGCTCAAGGCTTTGATGCTGTCCTTGGTTCTAATCTGCTTGGGTATTTCTCTCCAGGCTGATCTTCTGCTCACCATTCCCACAGACCATCATTTTGCTCTTAAGAGAACTCCAGAGAACTTGCTGACTTTACCAAAGGACATCTATTCTGATATCTGCATAGCCTAGGAGAATCTGAACAAGGTTAAATCTGGAAGTCACCTTGAAGGAAATCAAAGGACCTGCAACTTGCAGTGTGACCACAGACAAGTTATTTCCCCCCTAGGCTTCAATTTCCTCACCTTAAAAATGAAAGGATTGTTCTCCAAGACCTCTGGATTATCTCCACTGACTAGTCCAGAGTCTCACACAGCAAGCCAGGGACAGAGTCATGATTAAAACCCAGTTCTCCTGACTCCAGCTTCCGTGCTCTTTCCATGTCATCACATTGCAGAAAGAAGCCAATTTGAAGTCATGTGGAAGGTAGGAAGGAAAACAAAAGCAAGAGGGGCTTCCGGTGAACAGAAGAATTAGACCTTGGTAGTCTTCACCCTTAAGTAAGATGTTTAATTTACTTCTCCCTGTTTAGAATAATAAATTGTGAGATGCCTTTGAAATCCTTTAGTCCAATCCCTTCATTTCCAGAGATGAAAACTGACATCTGGACTGCAGCAGAGCCTAAACTAGAACTCAGGTCTCTGGTTCAGCATCCTTTCCAATTCACCATCCATCAATTAACCTATAAATATATTAAGCAACCTACTATGTGGAAAGGTCTGTGATTTTAGGATATATAATTTACTTTCTGAGGATATGCAACTGATATAAAGATTACAATTTAGCTCCCTGTGATACATTTAGACTTAAACTCAAAGGGAACAGGTATGTTAATGGGAAATTTCTGTCCCAGGGCATTTTCCACAAGGACAAAACTTAACACCTTCCTCTGGGCTTCACTCTTCAGCTTTTCCTGAGAATATTTCTAGTGCCAGGCCCAGACAAACAGCTTTAGAGAAGACCTAGACACCCACTTCTGGCCTCCATACCCTTTATCTTTACAATCGTCCTCTGGGACAATATCCCCTTGACCTCTCTCTCATGTTAGGGTGTTCTCCAGTACAGACCCAATATTGTTGCCTCGTGAAGGGGCTCCCTTACATTTTATTCCTCTTTATCAGGCTCCAAGGGCCTCATGGAATACATCATCATCTGTCACAGGTAGGGAGAATCTTGAACAATCTAATCACATCTCTCCTTCAACAGACCTCTATCTCAACCATCAATATTTTGTACTAACTTCTCAATGGTTAACATAATCATACACTGTTAGGAGAGGGATCTCACTTCCCATCCCAATGATTCTGACTTCCCAAACCCGTTCAAAACCTTCTTTACTCATCAAACATCTTATGATACTTCCTTCCCTCATCCTCTCTGCTGAGGACCCCAACTCATACTTAATCAACCATGTGAGGCAATTTACTAAGAGTTCTTCTCCACGCCTCCTCATCTCATATTACTTAAGCATTTCCTCCTACAATTATCCTCTACAGTCTCATCTCAGGTGAAGAAGTAATCATTCTTTATGTGAAGGCCAATCACTCTATTTACACCCTTGATCCTATCTCCTCTTATATTTTCCAAAAGATTTCCCCTACTATCATCTCCAACTCTCTTTTTATCCAAATCTTTTTTTATATCTTTGGTTACGTCCAATACTGGGTCATAATTCCCTGCTGCCAACAAATTGTCTCTCTTATTGCTTTTAAAACTTGAATAGACCTGATCATCACCAACAGCTAATATCCCATATCTCTCTTCCTCTTCTCAGCAAAACTTCTTGACCAAACTACCTTTTATAGGTGCCTCCATTTCTTCTTTCTTTTCTTATGAACCCACTGAATTCTGGGTTCTGATTTCATCTTTTGACTGAAATTTCTCTCCAAATTTACCAATGATCTTTAAATTGTCCAAATTAATGAATGGCCTTTTCTCAATCCTCATTGTTCTTGAACTCTTTGTAGATTTTGGTACTTGTAGTCACCCTCTCATCCCAGGTAGTCTTTTCTCTCTAGGTTTTTATAACAATACTCTCTTCTGGTTCAATTTCTACCTGTTTGTCTGGTTCTTTATCAATATCTTGCCCACAACCTTAATTTCCTTTACCACAGGGAACAATATTGCTTTTGGTACCAACAGATGAAGGACCCTTAGGAACAATGTTATTTCTGGTCCCAAGGGAGCAGGAATACAGAGAAGCAATATCAGTTGCAATCCCCAAGGAATCTGGGGAACCTTCCTGAGTAAAGACTAGGAAGAGTATAGACCAGGAAAGCAGATCTCTTCAGATCTTATCACATCTGAAACACCAAATATTTCCAAACCCCTAGTATTAGCTCCATGATCAGCAGTGTGAAAAAAAAAATCTGAAGCTTGTGATAGTATCCCTGTCTCCCCCACAGTGGGAACACAATCCAACATCAACATAAAGTTCAAAATCAAGAAATAGAATGGAAAAATGAGCAAACAACAAAAAAGAATCTGAGCAAAAAAAAGCTACTACAGTGACAGGGAAGATCAAGACACAAACTCAGAAGACAACAATGAGATCAAAACAACTACAAGCAAAGCCTCAAAGGAAAAGAAAATGTGAATTACACACATACACACACACACACACACACACACACAGAAAATAATACCTTAAAAAACAAAATTGACCAAATGGAAAAAGAGAAACAAAAAAACACTGATGAAAATAATTTCTGAAAAAGCAGGATTGTCTAAAAGGATAAAGAAATACAAAAGCTCAATAAAGGAAATAATTCTTTAGTGATCAGAATTGAGCAAGTGGAAGCTAATGACTTCATGAAGCATCAAAAAATAATAAAACAAAGTCAAAAGAATTTTAAAAATAGAAGAAAATGGGAAATATTTCCTCAAAAAAAAATCCTTCAAGGAAAAAATGGATATTTAATGAAATAGAAAGCTTTCAAGCATCATCTGACTTTCAAATACAAGACTCAGGAGAAACATAAAAAGGTAAACATGAAATAGAAATCAATAAAGTTAAACAGTTTAACTTTCTATGTGGGTATATGATAGATGTAACTTCTAAGGACTTTATCAATATTAAGACAGAAGGATTTGACTTAGAAATAGGAAAGTTATGAGTTGATTATACTGGAATAATGTAAAAAAGTGGACAGGCAAGAACGAGGGATACCCTCAAAAAAGGGGGGAGAGAGGAAGAATGAGGAAAATTATCTCATATAAAAGAGGCATGCAAAGAAGAGCTTTTACAGTGAAGGGAGAATTGTAGGGGAGAGGCAATAATTGAACCTCAATCTCAATTGGCTTATATGGGGAAAAAATACACACACACACACACACACACACTCAATTGGTAATAAAAATCTATCATACCCAACAGGGAATTAAAAGGGGATGGTGATAAGGGAAAGGGAAAGGGGATGATAAATGAGAGGGCAAGTTAAAGAAGGCAGCAGTCAAAAGCAAAGCAGACTTTAGAGGGGAGACAGGATAAACGAGAGAGAAGGGTATACAGAAGAGAACAGGATGAAGAGAAAAGGATTAGAAACCAGAGTTCAAAAACAATATTTTTGAAACAGAAAGACACGCCAAGAGTTAAAATAAGGGCCTGGAGGTAAATCTATCATGCTTCAGCTAAAATATAAAAGCCAGGACTAGAAATCTTGACCTCAGACAAAGCAAAAACAATAGACGTAATTAAAAGGGATAAGCAGAGAAACTACATCTTGCTAAAAGGCACCACCAATAATGAAGTAATTTCAATACTACGTGTGTGTGTGTGTGTGTGTGTGTGTGTGTGTATTTACAGAGAGAAAGGACCAAATGGCATAGCATCCAAATCCTTAAAGGAAAAGTTAAATAACTTACAAGAAGAAATAAACATTAAAACTATTCCAGTGAAGGACCTCAACTCTCCTCTCTCAGACTTAGATAAATCTAATCATAGAATAAATAAGAAAGAAATAAGAGATGGAAAGAATCTTAGAAAAGTTGGATATGATAGACCTTCAGAGAAAATTGAATGGGAATAGAAAGGAGTATACCTTTTTCTCAGCTTTACATGGCACCTTCACAAAAATTGACTGTGCTAGGATGTAAAAACTTCATAAACAAATGCAGAAAAGCAAAAAATATTAAATGCACACTTTTCAGATAATATTGCAATTAAAATTTCATTTAATAAAGGGCTATGCAAGCATAGTTTAAAATTAGTTCAAAACTAAATAATCTAATCTTAAGAATGTAGATCAGAGAACAAATCATAAAAACAATCAAAATTTCACTAAAGAAAATGACAGCAATACAACAACATTCCAAAATGTGTAGGATACAGTAAAGCAGTAATTGGGAAAAATCAATAGCTCTAAATGCATACATCAATCAAAGAGAGAAAGAGCACATCAATGAGTTAGAAATGCAACTCTATATATAAGCTTTAAAAAAGAGCAAATTAAAAACTCCCAATTAAACACCAAAATGGAAAAGTGAAAGGAGTGATGAGCAAAACTGAAAGTAAAAACAATCCATTGAGCTAATAAATAAAATTAGGAGCTGTTTTTACCCCTCCACACAAAAAATAAAACAGATTAACCATTGGTTAGTTTAATTTTTAAAAGGAAGAAAACCAAATTACTAGTATCAAAAATGAAATAAGTTAATATACTACCAATGAAGATGAATTAAAGCATTTATGAGGACTTATTTTGCCCAATCGTTTGCCAGTAAAACTGACAATCCAAGCAAAATGATTGAATAGTTAGAAAAATATAAACTGCCCAGATTAACAGAAATACTAAAATAATTCAATCCTGGAAAAAGAAACTAAACAAGCCATAAATGAGCTCCCTAAGAAAAAAATCCCTAGAACTAGGTGGATTTACCAGTGAATTCCACCAAACATTTAAGGAATCCCAATGCTATATAAACTATTTGAAAAAATAGTTAAAGATGGAGTCCCATAATATTCCTTTTATGACACAAATATGGTTTTGATGCCTTAAACTAAAAGGAGCAAAAACAGAGAATGAAAACTACAGACCAGTTTCTTTAATAAACATTGATGTAAATTTTTTAAATAAAATAATAGCAAGATTATACCAACCTATCACAAAGATCAGACATTAAGAACAATGGGATTTATACCAGGAATGCAGGTCTAGTTCAATGTAAGGAAAACTATCAATATAATTGACCAATAAGAAAAACAACAAAAATTATTTTAAAATAATCATAGATTTTATCAGTAAATACAAAAAAGTCTCTGAGAAAATACAATATCCATTCTTATTAAAAATACTAGAAAGTATAAAAATAAATGGAGCCCTTATTAAAATAATAAGTACTGTCTTTCTAAAACCAAAGTCAAGCAATAGGGATAAATTGAAGCTTTCCCAATAAGATCTGTGGTGAAGCAAGACTGCCCATTATTCAATACTGTACTAGAAATGCTAGCTATAGCAGTAAGATAAGAAATAGAAATTGAAGGAATAAAAATAGGCAATGAGGAAGCAGAACTATCAGATTTCTTTGTAGATGATATAATGGAATATTTAGAGATTCCTAGAAAATCAACTAAAAAACTAGTTTAAATAATTAACAACTTCAGCAGTTACATAAATCCACATAAATCATCAGCATCCTATCAACAAAACTAAGGAGCAAAAGATAAAAAAGAGAAGTTCCATTTTAAAAAACTGCAGACAATATAAAATACTTGAGAATCTGTCTACCTGACAAGACACATCCAGGAATTATATGAACAAAATTACAAAACACTTTTCACAAAATAAAGACAGATGGAAACAATTAGAGAAATAGCAATTGCTCATGGATAGACTGAGCCAAAATAATAAAAATGATAACTCTAAATAAATTAATTTACTTATTCAGTGCCATACCAAACACTAATAAATTATTCTGTAGAGCTAGAGACAGTAATAACAAAATTCATCTGGATAAACAAAAGGTAAAAAATATCAAAGGAATTTGTGGGGGAGGGGTGTGAAGGAAGGTGGCCTAGTAGCTCCAAATTTCAAACTATATTACAAAACCATAAAAAAAAATCTAGTATTGACCAAGAAATAAAATGGTAGATCTGTGGAATAGATTGGGTATAAAATACATAGCAGTAAATGATCATAGTAATCTAGTGTTTGATAAACCTGAAAACCTAAGCTTTGGCAGTGGGTAAGAATTCATCATTCAACAAACATGCAGGGAAAACTGGAAAGCACTTTGTCAGAAACTAGGCAAAAACTGACATCTCACATTATAGGTAAATGATTTAGACATAAAAGGTGATATCACAAGTAAATTGGGGGTGTACAGAAAAATGTACCTAATCTATGGATAAGGGAAGAGTGTGTCGTCAAACAAGTGATAGAGAGGATCACAAGAAGTAAAATAGAAAATTTTGATTGCATGAAATTAAAAAGCTTTTCTACACACAAAACTAATGCAGCCAATATTAAAAGGAAAACAGGAAACTGGGTGAAAAATTTTTACTGTTTTTTTCCTGATAAAGGTCTTACTTCACAAATATACAGGGAACTCAGCAAATTTACAAAAATAAGAGTCAATCCCCAGTTGATAGATGATCAAAGGATATGAATAGGCAATTTTCAAGAGAAGAAATCAAAGCTATCAATAGTCCCAAGAAAAACTGCTCTAAATTACTACTCATTAGACAAATGCACATTAAAACAACACTGAGATACCACCTTACACTTTTCAGATTGGATAATATGACAAGAAAGGAAAATAACAGTGCTAGAGGGAATGTGAGAAAATGGGACACTAATGTTCTGTTGGTGGAGTTGTGAACTGAATTAACCATTCTGAAGAACTATTTGGAACTACACCCCAAAGCTATAAAACTATAAAAATACCACTGCTATATCCCAAAGAGATCAAAGAAAGGGGGTAAAGAGATATTTGCCCAAAAATATTTATAGCAGCCCTTTTTTGGTAGCAAAGAATTGGAAATTGAGGGGATACTTATCAATTGGGGAATGACTGAACAAAGTTGTGATATATGACTATGATAGAACACTATTGTGCTATAAGAAATAATGAGCAGGATAGGTTCAGAAAAACCTGAGAAGACTGATATGAACTGCTGCAAAAGGAAATGAGCAGAACCAGGAGACTGCTCTTTTTTGCATCTGCAAAAAAATGTAACAATGTAAGGATGGTCACTGTGAAAGAACTAGCTACTCTGTTTAAGACAATGATCTAAGATGATTTCAAAGGACTAAAAGGATGAAACACTTACATATCTCTAAAAAAAGAACTAATGAACTCTGAATACAGATTGAAACATAATTTCTTTTTTTAATTTTCTTTACTTTCCTTGGGGGCTAGGAGTATCTGTATTTTCTTTTGCAACATGGCAATATGGAAATATGTCTTGCATAACTTCACATGTATAATCAATACCAAATTGCTTGTCTTCGGAAGGAAAGGGAGAGGTTGGGAGGGAAAAAATTTAGAAGTCAAATTTTTTTAAATGATTGTCAAGAAATTAAATATAATTGGGAAATATTTAACAAAATAAATAAAAAATATATTTTTAAAAGACTCAGTTCAAATACCACCTTCTACAGGAGGACCTTCCCACTTCCCCAAAGGTTAGTGCTTCCCCCACTAAGGTTATCTCCCATCTATTCTGTATATTCTCTTCCATTAAACTATGAATTCCTTGAAGGCAGAAAATATTTTTGCCTTTCTTTGTATCTCCATTGCTTAGCACCATGCTTAGCACAAAGTTAAGTATTTAACAAATGCTTTTTAACTGATTTTTACTAAGTAGGTAGCATGTAAATCTAGGAGTTAAATTGAAGTATTCCTAAGCTTTGCTATCCCAGGATTCATCTTTCATTGGAACTGTTGTATAGATCAAATGAGGTAACAGCCAAGAACTGTAATCTCTAGCATTTATATGGCAATTTATACATTATTTACATATTCGTATTTAAATTACATGTAAATTTAATTTATATATTTATGTCCTAGTGCTTTAAGATTTGCAAAGTGCTTTACAAATATTATCTCAACTGATCTTCACAGTAACCCTGGGAGGCGGGTGCTATTATTATTTCCATTGCAAAGAGGAAGAAACTAAAGCAAATAGAGGATAAGCGAGTCTTAGCCGCTAGTGTCTGAGGCCAGATCTGAACTCAGTTCTTTCTCATTCCAGGTCCAGCACTCTAGCCAATGAATGCGCTGCCTGCAGCCTCTAATGAATGTGAAGTACATAAAAAACCCTTGAAGCATAACAGAAATATTTGTCACTTGCTTTTATTGACACAACTGCTATTATTACTAGAATTACAAGAGGCAGTCAGTTTGCCTTGAACTTACTCAGGTAGAGAGGCCCTTTCAATTGCAGAGCACCATTGAGCCAGGAGGGCTTTGTGTTAGCCCTAAGGGGAAATCAAGTATAAGAGTGACTTTCCCAAAGTCACATCACAAAGAAATGGTAGAATTGGAACTAGAGTCCTGACTCATAGCCTGGGACTGTCTACCAGATTCTCTTTTTACAGGTGATTATCGACAATTATCGCAACCCATCCTCTTACTCAGTAGGGCTGTTATCGGGTTGAATCACACAGAGGAAACAGGTCTCAAGGTCCATGGGACTGTCAGCCCTCTAGCCTCTCATTTTGTGAGGGTACCTCGCATTAACTTTGTAGTGAGGATTTTCCTTTTCTCACCATGATGTAAAAACTCTGCTATTCTCTTTTCATATGATAGAAAGAAATCTGTTCCCTAGAACAGGAGTGAGGAGGCCTGGGT
>CM053769.1:369078403-369111220 GCA_028658325.1 Potorous gilbertii
ATTCCCTGTGAGACTTTGGGAAAGTCATTTAACCTCTCTAGCCTCAGTTTCCTGATCTGTAAAATAAGAGAGTTGGAGTAGATGGCCTCTGAAATCCCTTCTAGCTATCAAAGTATGCTCTGAAATGAGATAGTTAACATGAAAATGCTTTGAAAAACACAAAGAATAGACTCTGGGGTTATTCTATACCTGCTACTACACTTTGTGACTGATCATATTTTGATTCATTTTACATGCCCAGTTACCCGAAGAGAGGTAACAATTACAGCTCTTATTTCTCACATCTGTCCACCCCTATCTAGTTTCTAGGAGAGGGTTCCACACAGAATAAGTACTTAATAAAGTCTTCTTAATAACTAACTCAAAGGTGGGTGCGGAAGGGAAGGCAAGATGATAAAGGGATGTGAAGCAAGGCAGTAATTTCTTCTCCACAAATTCTTCCTAATGGATCTAGAAGATGCACCAGACTAAATCCTGGTGGGTAAATCCACAAATGTCATGATGAGTTCTTTGTCCAACCCAGTTTACCCTAGGGAGACATATAGAGAGGTCTTCTGATGCTAAAGACAGATCAGACCAGGAACATGATGCACATAAAAGACACTATGCAGCAAGGTAAGGGAAGGTCTCAGACCCCATATGAGGACACCCCCAGAAGCACTCTACATGCCCCTGATGCAGATGCAGTTGGCATCTCTGTTGCCCATCACTTAGTCTATCATCACAGATCCAGGGCAGAGTGAAAAGGGGACTTGATCATGGTAGTGACTTGAATTCCTGCAGTAGGGAGACCCTGGTCCTTTACAGGGAATGGAAAAAGTCCAGAAGTGAACAGCAGTGGCAGCAGTAGAGGTATGGCTTAGACTTCAATCTCAAAGCAAGGTCTTATTTCCTATGTCTAGCCTAGCCCATGACGGAATAACCAAGGCAAGGTCTGACCAAAAGGGAGCCTGCAATTCTGCCACTCTGAGCCAACAGAACTTTCCACCTGTCTTATAGGGTCTAATAATGTGAAGTACCTCAGAGCAAAACCAATTGACCTAGAAAACAGATCAAGGAGAAAAAAAATTAAGAATCATTGGACTGTTTCAATGATATTTCCCAAAAATGAGCCTAGACATCATATTTCAAGAAATCTTGAAAGAAAACAACCCAGATCTCTTAGAACCAGGGCAAACTAGAAATAGAAGGAATTCTTTGGTCACCTCCTGAAAGAAAGCCCAAAAGGAAAATTCTCAGGAATATCATAGCCAAAATTCAGAGCTTCAAGGTCAAAGAAAAATTATTCCAAGTAGCCAAAAAGAAAAAAAATTCCAGTACAGAGAAGTCACAGTCATAATCACACACAATTTAGAAGTCATCACTATAAAGTAGTGAAGAATTTAGAATGAAATATTCCAGAAGGGAAAAGATGTATGACCAAGAATAACTTACCCAGAAAAACTGAGTATAATGTTATGGGGGGAGGGGGGAGAGGAGGATGGACCTTTATGGAAATAGAGGACATCCAAGTATTCCTGATGCAAAAACAAGAGCTGCAGAGCAAACTTTGAAGTACAAACACTGGAGTGAAGAGAAACATAGAAAGGCAAACAGGAAAAAATGAAGCTAAAGGACTAAACAGAGTGGATGGTGATAGCCAGAGCTTGGGAACGTGACTGCTAGTCACCACAGGGAATGTGAACTAACCTGAACAAACATAACCAGCCAAAGAAGCTCCAACTATCTCAGAACACTTTCACATGACCCTGGGCTGTCTCAGGCACTATACCTTCTTTGCTCTGCTTCTCTACAGTGCTTGGACTGACCTCGGGTTGGTGCAACAATCCATTCCATTGTTTGCCAAGGACTAGGTCTTATTGAGTAAACTCCTTTAAGCAACACAATTAATCCTAATAAAATCTATTTACTATCAAGCTGGGCCCCTCTTTCTTTGCTATCTCAGTATTCTCTCAGAACAGGAAGAACAGATCAGCTTCCTTTACAACTGGCCTAACTGGCAGGATAGTCTGCCCTCCTACAAATTTCATGTCCTTATAATTTGATATAGTTGGCAGAATAGTCTGCTCTCCTACAAATCTTGCGTTGTTATACAGGGATAAATAGCTTACATGCAAATATGGGGAAGTGATATATTTTTTCCTTCTGATCCCTACCATCATTAGGGTTCATAGAGGGATTCTAGTTAGACAAGGCCTAAAAGTGATCCTGTTATGTGTTGATTTTGAGAAAAGAATGCAAAGAGAGGGGAAGAGGAACATTCTAGAAAAAGCAGGAAGAGAAAGGAAAAATAGATAAAATTATCTCACATAATTAGGGTGGACTAGTAAATGTCTATGCAAACAAGGAGGAGAAGGTGAAAGGAGACAGCAACACTTGAATCTCATTGTCATCTGAACTAATAAAAAGAAGGAAGACACACATACACAGAGAACTGGGTATAGAAATACATTTCATTCAACAATGAAATAAGAGGGAAGGGGAGGTGGAAATAGAAGAAGGATAAACTAAGGAAGAGATTAGTTCAAAGCAATACAAATTCTAAGGATATACATAAATATTTATAGCTCTTTTTGATATGGCAAAGAATGAGAATCTGAGGGGGAGCCCATAAATTGGGGAATGGATGAACAAGTCATGGTATATAAATATGTCGGAATACTATTGTGCTGATTTTCTATCTACACCATATCCAACTAGGATTCCAGGAGACTAATGATGAAATATGTTACCCACCTCCTGATAGAAAGTCTCAGAATTCAGAATGAGAAAGATATATTTTTAGGACATGGCCAATGCAGAAATGTGTTTTGATTGACTATATATAATAATGGATTTTGTTTTTCTTGTTTTCTCAATGTGAGAAGGGGAGGTGAGATGAGAAAGAGGATGTTATTGGCTAATTAAAACAAAGTGTATATATGTATACCCATACTATATATTTATGTATACACACACACATACATATAAAACAAAAATAGTCAACAGCTATTTTGCACTCAGTTCATTTTAGAAAACTAAGCTTTCTTTCGACCTCATGAGACACACAGAGCTATACTTCATATTAATCAGGTATATTTCAAAGGATCCAAAGTCCATCCCCACCTAAAAAATACATCCCCAGTTCAGTCCTACCATAATACCTATAATTTCACCATTAGGAAGTCAGTCCCTCAGATAAAAACATCCAGCTTTAAGAATCATTTTCAGTTACCAAAAACACAATACAAGATAATATGGAATAATGGCAAGAGCATTCTTTATTTGGAGTCTGAAAATGTGGGTTCAGATGATCTAGGCTACACAGTTCACTTCTCTGAGATTGTTTCTTCTTCTATAAAACTGTAGTGGAGGAGAGGCAATAAGATGTACCCTCTATAAATCCTTTCCACTCTAAACCCCATAATTTTAATTAGCTATCTGATAGAAGGGAGGACATAAGAATGATGTTTTGGTAAGAGATAGGCATAAACCCATAGAATGGATCATTATCCAAGAAAGCTAAGACCAGGTAGAATTCCATATAACAAGTCTGGCAGCTAGGGAAGAGGGATATGAACAAAGAATGGGAGGGTATCATAATGTCACCATGGAGCTCTCTCAGCATCACTGAGCAACATTTCCTAGTACCTTCAATGATTAAAACCAAGTTGTTTTCTTCTTTCTGCTCCCTACCGGAATCCCATCCATACTGGGATATATCAATCATCATCAAAGAACCAAAAAAAAAAAAAAAAAAAGATGGAGGGGAAGAGAGGAGAAAGAATCTGTAAAGCTGGGATATCCCAGGCTGACTCAGCATTCATCCTTCGCTGCATCCATCATAGACACAATTCCCTAAAGTTTCCAGTTGAGTGTGAGAGGTCATCTTGGTATAAAAGAGAGCACTTTATAATTTCTAAATAGGGTACGAATGATGACTCTCCTTTCTCCAAGAGAAATGAAACATAAAAATGAAAACCCTGTTTTAAAAGGGAAAAAAACACCCAACTCCCTCTGGGTCTGGTGCAGAATTAAATTTTATGAGTTACCCAACAGCAGGCCAAGCAAGGAACAAAGCCAGCGGGGAAGCTACTTTTCAAAGTAACTGGAGTAGACAACGAAACTTGCTTGGTGAGGGGGAGAAAAAGGAGGTAATAGAGGCAGAAAGTGGAATCTTTTATCTTTCACCTGAGCATGTCCTTTTCATATGCTAAGTGCAACTCTGGCTAGCAGGGAGAGGGAGTTTAACATTATCATTTAAAAAGGCCTGACAACCCAGCTAAGAACATCTCCCCCTGAGTCATATGCCACCCAGGGTTACAATGAATACTGTAATAACAGGAAGATACCACTGCATCATACCAGGTCTAGAGGACTGAACTGTAATTATGTCAAACAATGACACTCTCCTGGGGAGGGGCATCATTTCCTGCCCCTGCAGCACTCACAATTCACACCGTGCTGGGACTTGGCAACCTGCACTATAATTGTAACGAATTTGCTCTATCCCTGACTATGAGCTCTAGGGGGAGAATACATCACGTGCCTAGAGAAAGATGCTCTCTGCCCATGTTAGATATCAAATGGCCACATTGTTACAATCGACGGGAGACCAAACACATTTGAGTGCAAAGCAAAATCTCAGACTTTATTCTTTAGCTTTCTATAGTTTGTTGATTTCAGGATCTCTAAACGAGAAGTACATGCCAAAGGAGCTTAGCCGACACTTGTAAGAGGTTGGCTTTTTTGACCTGCAGATCTTTTCACGTAGCCTGATTACACTTCCAAAACATTCTTTCAATTTAAGTAATCATTTGAGCTCCTTCTTTTAACCACAGCTTGGTAATAACCTAACAGACCATGTAGAAAAGGGAAGCAAGGATCACTAGGAGCCTGCATGGGTTCAGAGCATGGTAGAATTTAGAAGGTAGTAGCTTTTAGAAATTGCATCATCTCAAAATTGGAAGGAACCGCAAAGGCCAACTAATCCAAACCACAGGTGGACAATGATCTCCTTTATAACATACTTGAGAAGCGGTCACCCAGTCTTTGCTAGAAGACCACTAGTGATGGGGAATTTACTAGCTCCTAAGTCAACCAGTTCTACTTCGGAATAGATCCAATTGTTAGAAACTTTGATCTTACCTCAATCAGCTTAAAAAGCAATTGCTAAATTTTCAGTATGAGCATTTATATAAAATTGGCAAATGCTTAAAACATACATACACACGCTCACATACACACATACACAGAGGGCAGCTAGGTGACACAGTAGATAGAGTGCCAGGCCTGGAGTCAGGAAACTCATGTTCCTGAGTTCAAATCTGACCTCAGATACTTAGTAGCTGTGTGACCCTAGGCAAGTCACTTAATCCTGTTTGCATCAGTTTTCTCATCTGTAAAATAAGCTAGAGAAGGAAAGGTAAACCATATCAGTATCTTTGCCAAGAAAATCCCAAAAGGGTCATGAAGAATCAGATAGACTGAAAAATGACTGAATAGCAACACCAACAACAAATTCAGGGCTTGATTTATTGTAGTATTGATTGTCTATACTGAAAATGATGGAGAAAAAGTTAGTAATGCAAATTAAACTTAAACATGTGTCATAACTATAATTGCTTTTTCTTTTCCAAGGAGTCAATAGCTAAACATTTATCAACACACCCTTGCCTCAATATATGTTCTCTCACTAGGAAGTTCTTTATACAAATGAAATCACAGTTTACAGCAAAAAAAAAAATGTATTAGGAAAGTAGTTAGGGTACCTCTATGTGGAGCATGCTAAATTCTCATTTATATCTATAACCCAGGGTAGGCAGTAGAGGAGTAAAGAGAGCATGTTACAATCAACCAGCAACCATCATCTACAAATGAATCAGACTAATTCAGATCACCTCCCTAGATCCCTTCCATGCCCAAGATCTTCTGATTCTTTGAAAACCACCTATTATAGTAACCATTGCTTTCTTCCTTTATTGACAGAGAGTTCTTCCCACACCTCATCCAGATTTTCCTCTGAAACTATTCAAGTGGTAGAAAAGAGGTCTATTCAAAAGTTGTTCCCTTTTCACCTCTGCCTCTTGTAATCTCTGGCCCTCTTCAAGGGGTTCCTTCAGATTCCTCAATCAAATCACTATGCAGTTATGTTTTCTATATCATGCATTTCAGTAGAATATAACCTCCTTGAGGATAGGAGCTATCTCACTTTTGTATTTGCACACCAAGAACTTGGTACAGTGCCTGGCCTAGAGTTAGCAATCGATTGCTATTTATTAATTGATAGCTTAGTCAGGCTACAGAATATTGCCCACAGAGGATCATCCTGCAGAGAACCTATAGATGCACATATTTCTTGTATCCCTCATGATTGCCAAGACCAAGGCAGGAAAAGAATCAATATGATATATACAGAAGGGGAGGAAATACTAAGTGACCTATAAGAATCCTTATAAATTGAATATTCTCTCTTTCTAGATATTCTTGTTGACAAGATGGAAAAAGGTGGATGTGGTGACCATGCATTTGGATAAATTCAGAACTAGTTCAATGACTTTAATTGATTATATATTCAGAGTTAGAAAGGATTTTAGAAGTCATCTAGTCTAACCTCTACATTTTACAAATAAGGAAACTGAACTCCAGAGAGCAAGTTGACTTCTTCAAAGTCACAGGTAAGAGGTAGTAGAGCAAAGACTCAAACACAGGTAGTTTAACTCCAAACTAGAACATTTTTCATTACATCTCTCTGCTATAGTATTGCCTAGTGAATTGGTGTCAGCTAAAAGGTATTCTCTGGTTGTAGGTGGAGAGTGAGGGTGGGGGGTGGAATTCTTTTAATAAGAGGATGGACCTACATCTTCCAATGTGGGACAGATGTCAAGCTCATCATAACATACACAAACAGTAAAATGGATAATAACCAGTCTTTGGAGCCAAGTGAGATCCTGCTCACATGGCAAACACAATTACTCACCCTGGGAGAGTGGGCAGGAGATGATCAGGATATATTACAAAACCAGAATACTTTATTATGATGATGAACTCAGGTACAGAGAATAGTGAAAATATACTGGTGATTCTGGAGGCCCTAGAATGTCAGTCTATAGAATTCAGACGTAATCTTACAGACATATGCTTTTTCAACAAGGGAGAAAAATGTTTAAAAAATGTTGTAGAAAGATTAATGTGTCAAAAGTCACATTCTGATACCTCATTTCTACATGAAGGTCATCAGTGAAATAATATTTATAATGCTCTTTTCACACCTTAAAGTGATGCACAACTGCTTGCTACTATCACCGTTACTATTATTAGTAACTCTGGATCCTTGAGGGGTAGAGCAAGGAAGCCCCATGCTCTGACCAGTTCCGACAATTACTGATCTGGGGACTGATTTGGGCCTAAAGTCTAAGGATCAGTCCAGAGTAAGCACAGGGTCTGATTAGTGGCAGCCTGGCCACTAGGTAATCAATTATTTGGCCCTGAAGACTGATGAAACAGGAAAAAACATTAAATGGCCTCAGCTCTTTGGAAGCCCCTTCTATTTGCAGTGGCTGTGTTGCTTGTTCTTTACTTTTGAACAGGACCATGGAATCAGGAAGGTGATGCCACGACTTGCAAGTGAATTAGATTTAAGTGTTCTTCTGCCTTCACTGTTTCTTAGGATGTGGGGAAGTGGCAAAGAAGGAATCCAGGGTCAATTTTTAAAATAATTTTTATATTTTGTGTAGGCATTCATTTAGTTGTTGGTGCATTAAATGTGATACCCAATGACTGACAGTGGATACACCATTGGAGGGAGTGAAGTACATCAACACAAACATGCTTTTGATATAAATGAAGTCAGAAGACTGGAGTAAAATTGTTGGAGTTAAATAGTCAAATAGCTCATAAGTTTTCCTCCCAAAGGCAAACTAAGGAATTGGAAGAGTTAACCCCAAAGGAAAAAGAAATAATATTTCACAGGATGCATGGTCACCTGGCCTTGAAAAGCTCAAATTAAACATTAGACTCTGAAAACGTGGCATCTGGATCCACACAAGGTAAAGAGAACTCACAGCTCTCTACTGTGTCAGTCACCATTTTCACACTACACACTCTAGACTACAAAAGAAAAGGTAGAGTAAACATAACTAAACCCATGCTTGGAGTAAAGAGGACCCGGTATGGGGAATGGAAGGAGAATAGAGAACACTACTTTTGTGGAGAGAGTGGACAGTATTCTGAATCTGTGACAAGAAAGAGCATGTAATTAGAGAATAACCTGCCTGTGGAAGTGTGGAGGGTATGGAGAGTTTGTGAGAGATTGTTCTTTGGTACAGATCCCCAGGGAGTTAGAGGACTGTCAGGTGCAGATCCCAGGCAGTTTTACAGCATGTCTGGGCCTGAAGGATTGTGTTCATAACTAAAGTGAGCCTTGATTTGTGGATTTTGGATCAAGAATTTAGCATATTAATAAAAATGCGATCCACATTCAGAGGAAGAACTATGGAGCCTGAATGTATATCAAAACATACTATTTTCTCTTTCGTTGTTGTTTTATTCTTTCTTGCGAATTTTCCCTTTTGTTCTGATTCTTCTTTCACAACATGACTAAAGAGGAAATATATTTAATATGATTAGACATGTATGGACTCCATCCAATTGCTTGTTAGCTTGGAAAGGGTGAAGGGAAGGAAGGGGAGAGGTGAGAGAGGGAGGGAGAAAAAAATTTAGAATTCAAAATCTTATAAAAGTGAATGCTGAAAACTACCTTTACACATAATCAGGCAAAAATAGAGTACTATTAAATGGGGAAAAAAATTTTTGAAAGAATTTAGCATATCACACAAAGTCAGAGAGTGCCAACTTGCACATGGAACCAGTGAGATTTTGTGTATACCACTGCTCTTGGTGTTTTCTCACAAAGCAATTCTAACATTGAGAATGGTAATGATGAACTTTAATAGGTCCTATAACCGAATATGAGTTCTAAGTCCCTAGTGATGTACACATATAAAAAGAAAGAGCCTGAGGAGAGGCAGGACTCACAAATAGACCCAGAACCAGATTGCAAGATTGTAAATGTGAATATCAGAAGTAAATAAACTTACCATGAATCTAAGTATAGTTTGCACACCAATACCAGTCTACAGAAGACAAAGAAGGAAAGGTAGTCAAAGATGAAGCCTGTGGGGTACTTCAGATCAAGTCACCACATCATCTAATATTGGGTGATTTCTCTGGCATTTAAAGCTCTTTACAACCTGCATCCATTCTACTTTTTCAGGCTTCTTACTCATTGCTCCCTCTTCCAAACACTCTATGATCCGCCACACTGGCCTACTTGTAGCCCCTCACCCAAAACACTTATGTCCTTTCTCTGTGCCCTTGAATTGAATTTGCACTCCCTTCCTAGATTACTCTCCCTCCTCACCTATCTCTTGGAATCAAACCCTGGTTTTTTTCAAGAGTCAGCAGAAGCAACATCTCCTACATGAGGCTTTTCCTGATTCTGCACCACTACCACCCCCTAGACACTGATGACTTCCCATCCAAAGTTACCCAGTATCTATCTTGTACATATTTTATGTAAGCTTACATATGTACATATTATCACCCACGTTATAATGTAAGATCCATGAAGGCAAGGATTTGTCCATTTTTGTGTCTGAGTCCTCTATGCCTGGCACAGTCTTAATAAGTGATTGTTAATTGACTGATGGATTAAATGAGAATGTAGGGCAGGGAAGGATAAGGAAAAATACACTGGAAAATACGGTTCAAGATTAATAATTCAAAGTGCCTGAAGGATTATAAATTGCTCAGAATTCTCATGTGTGTATACATATACACACACACACACATATATACATATATGTATATATACACACAAATTTATACATATATATACATATGTGTGTATACATACATATATGTATATGTGTGTATATAACTATGTTTCTCTTTTGTTTAAAAAAAAAACCTTCAATGACTACTTATAACTACTAAGATGAGGTATACAGTGTATTCACCAAAGACTAATACCTCTGGCTTGAAGGCTGCCGAACCCTTTTCAGGGATGCTTTCCACCATTGGAGTCCACCTGTTCTACCTAACTCTCACCTGTGGCTCCAAGAAACTTTAGCATGTGCAATGGTCACACCTAGTAAGCCATTTTGGCAGATGGGCTAAACCAAACTGAAAGTAACTGAGGAGTCTTGGACTTGTTGGTGAATTAGTGGTGAAGAAATGTGAAGACTTCCCCTGGGGGAATAGGTAGATGAGAACAATGTGTTCCAACAGTCATGAAGGCAGCTGAAGGAAATGCTGTGGAGCACTTGGAGTTTGGTCAGATACCAAAGATGCCAAGGTCATCCACTGCATCTTGAGCCATCACCTATTGTCTTGATTTTGTCCTGCCATTGGACTGTGATGGTTCCAGAGGAGGCAGTGAACCCGATGACTTTGTGCAACTCTGCCTCACTTAAATCCAATTTACACATGAATCAAAAGACATCACCTCTCCGCCAAAAAGATTACTACTGAGATAATATAAAAACCCGCAGCTTTACAATTAGAGTCCTTGGTAATCTGGCACCAACCTATTTTAAATGTCTTCTTGTGTGTTAAGACATTACTCCCTTTCATGAACTCTATAGTCCAGCTAAATTATTCCCCCAATTCAGCATTTCCCTATGTTCCTCCCTACATTTGCACACTGGAACATACACATCAGAATTCAGTCATTTACCATTTAAGATATAGTCAACTGTATTGTTTTTTAAAAATGTGTTGCTCTTCATGCAACAAGGGGGCTGGCTCTTGCAGTAAATAGGAATGAGAAAATAGAGACATGTAACAAGGTAGTAAAAATTAGAAGCAAGTCAACAAGCACTTATTAAATACTAGGTATTGTGTTGGTACTGGAGATACAATCTTTTAAAATGTTGTCCTCAAGGAGCTTCCATTCTACTAATTCCAATTCCATTCTACTAACATAAAGATATATCAATATAAAATATATACAAAATAAGCAAAAAATAGTTTCAGGAGGAAAGGAGTGCTAATAGTATGAATGAAAAGGAAGAGAAAGAAATTATGACATAAAAATCTAAAAGATATGATGACTAATTGGAGCTCCCTTATTGAGTCAGTCACAAAAAGGGATCAGATGGCCTCCTCCTGGGAACGCCGGGAGAAATAATGACTTATATTTGTGTTTCATTTTAAGGTTTGCAAAGCACTTTCTTCACAACAACTCTCTAAAATAATCTACTATTATACCCATTTTGCTGATGAAGAAATGGAGGCTCGGAATAAGTGAATTGTCCGAAGCCACAAAGTCAGTAAGCCTCTGAGGCAGAATTCATATCAAGTCTCCTGATTCCAAATGCAGCTGTCATTCTTGAACAATGACTTACATCTTTGTTTCCTTTGGTTACCTGAACTGTAAAATGAGGATACAAATAGTATTTACTTCCCAGGATTATTGTATAGATCAAATGAGACCATATTTGTAAAGTGCTTAGTGTAATGTCTGACACGCAGTGGGCACTACATAAATTCAAGATACAATGTCATTGTGACTATCATCATCATCATCACCATCAGTCCTATTATGTTCCTATTATGGACCAGGCACTGTGCTCAGTGCTAGAGAGACTATATAAAAAATTGCACAGTTCTTGTCCTCAAAGAGCTCATACTCTATTATAAAAGAATTTATATTTATGTGTATATATATATATATGTGTGTGTGTGTGTGTGTGTGTGTGTGTGTGTGTGTGTGTGTGTGTACATACAAAATATAAGGCAGGGTTTTTTTTGGGGGGGGGTGGCAGTAGCAGTTCATAACAGGAAAGCTTTTTGAAAAAGAAAACAGTACTAGAAAGAAAATACCCCAGGTAGCTTAAACTGAAGAAAAATACATAAGTGACTTTCTGGCTACGTCACTATGGATACTGTAATTTAAAAACCAATTGAATTTGGTCAAAGACCAAGAGACACAAATGGTGACTTCCTCTGAGAAGTCTCTGATGATTGCAGAAGATCATCAGACAGAAGTAATAGAAACAAATGCATCTTCCTCATCTCCATTACCCTTGCCATCTTTCACAGTTAGAAGGGGGGGCACTGGGAAAGCAAGAGACTGGTTGACTATGCCATTGACTTTTATATTTAGAAATCCAATGCTATTCATCAGCATCAATATTTTACAACTTAATCAACTTGGTCCTACTCTTGGTTTGGACCATTTCCATCACTATGAGTACTCACAGGATCCTGACAGCTGAGAACTTCAAGGATGCTATTGAGTAACTCAACACAGTATTTCTTCTCTTGGACCTGGTCATCTTTTGACTCTAGCAACTCCTTCAGCTCCTTGGTGATGACTGGCAGTAGAATATCCCGGCACTCTATAAAGGAAAATAGTTCCTTTGGTCAGTTGTTTATTTTTAAATGAGCAATGAGAATGATTACAGTTTATAAACAAACACTCCTGGAAGAAAGAGTAGAGCTCTTGCTGTGGTTAAGAACTTTGAAGGCATCGGCATAGCTCTGGAATTCTTGACCCTGGAATTCTCTCCCATTTCTAATAACATAAATTTTCATTAATACATTTCCCATGGAAATAACAAATCTCAAACATGGAAGAAACACATGGCAGTTATGCAATTCAAAGAGAACAAAAGATGCTTCATGGTATTATGGGTAGACCAGTGGACTTGGAGTCAGAGAAACTTGGGTTCAGACCCTGACTCAGATATTTACTAGCTGTGTAGCCCTCAGTAAGTCATTTAACCTATAAAGATTTCTTTATCTGTAAAATGAGGACATTGGATTTGATGACCACTAATGTTCCTTGCAGCTCTTCTGTAACCCCATTTATGAAATAAAAAACCATCTCATTTCTGTCTCTATAACTAAAGGACAGCATATGATAGACCCTTAATAAGTATTGTTTGTTGAGCAAACCTTAATGGTAACCTGAAAGTCTATATTACTAATCTAATTCCAGGAATACTATTTTATCTTTAGATTTCTACCCTAATTATAACTCAGATTACTTTTCTTGGCTTTGAGCTTCCTTCAGTTATGATTTCCAACAACCGACAAGATTTAAACAAACACAGGTAAGGGATGGAAGGGAATTGCCACAGGTAATCTACACATCACAAGGTAAAGTCAACAATCAGCCTTGTAACATGGCATAAATTAAAATTATAATAAACCAAGGCACAAAGTTTCAAGCATGATCAACTCATTAGCAAAGCATGAATTTATCAATAAAGAGGATCTCAGCTTCCTCAGCAAAGCTAAGACCTGAATGAGGAGGACAATTCTTTTTTCTATGTTTTGTACAGAACAAAGAACAGAACTTTATAGCCAGGGAACAAGTTATGATTGATTGGTCACAAGAACTCAACATCATGAATGGCAAAATCAACATGATTGGTTACAGAGCTGAGGCATGGAAGACAATAAGATTGGTTAAAAATTGGGATGAGAAAGCTAGCAACAACCCCCTCCTCTCCTCCTGTAATTAAGGAATGGTCATTGTTTGAATCCACCCGCAAAGTTAGAGTTAGTGGACTAGATTTCTTTGGATGACAAGTCAGACATCCTTGACAGATAGCTTGGTGGTGTAAAGATAGTAAGCCAGGTGACCACCTCAATCCCTCAAAGATAACAGATATCATTGAAGCAAAAATAGAATGGTGATTAATAGAACTGCTCATTCTAAACCCATTATAGACCAGATGAATTTCTGAACTAACTTCAGAGACAAAGAACCATGACTTAGGCAGTTACAGGACAAAATCAATGAATTGTAAATAGGATCAACCAAAAGGTGACACAGAGTCTATCTGATTATTTCAATTGCATGGTAGAAAAATGTTGGATATGGATTTGGATTTGAATCTTGGTTTTGCCATTCATTAGTTATGTGACATTCAACCTCACTGAGCTCCTCCGTGACTCAGTTTACTCATCTATAAAACAAGTAGATTGGACTAGATGATCCCCCAAGATCTATTTTATGCTCTCAATATATGATCCTACATTCCTCTTTCAACCTTGAGCATCCTAGGGTAAAATAAGCAAGTCTTATCTTCTAGGAAAGAGCTATATGCAGTTAGCTGTGAGAAATTACTTTTAAATACAGTTCTCCTATGAACTGGGGCCAAATGGATTCCCAAGGGAGCAGTGGAGAATGGGTCTACCAGAACTCTAGCTAAAATACCAAGGACCCCAGGGAAGTGTGAATTTAAGGGAAAAGAAGGATCTAGGAACCTTTGCTTCCTGAATATGCCTTACTGGGCAAGACAATTCACCTCTTCGAGATTTGATTTTTCCATTTCTAAAATGACTGGATTGGGCTAAAGGACCTCTAAGATCCCCTCTCATTCCAAAATTCTCTGAGGCTATGAAATAGTAACTGATAAAACTGAGTGCAGAGGAGAAAGGTGCTGGCTAGGTGAATGGAAATACTAGAAATGTAGGCATGTGTTGCTCACAACTCGCTGAGGTTTCAGGAGCTATATGATAGGCCCCCAGTGGGAAAAGTGCTTTATCAATTTGAAAGTCATTTGTTGCCCAGATTATCGAAACCAGAGACTCAACCAGGCAGAAGCTGGCAGTGCAGGGAGTCAGCAAGTTTTCAGCTGAGGAAGCCATTAATAATACGGTCTGCTTCTCAGAAAGTAATTTGTCTTCCCTTTAACCACAATTTACCAAAACCTTATGGTTCCTCTGTTCAGAAATGAAATAATTTTTCTCCTTGATAATTGGAGTGGTAAAAATCACATTTGTTCATGCAGCCTTGAGAAGCAGCATTTTAAAATTGTTACTTGGTTGTCAAACAAAAAAAAGAGTTTTGAAAAATAAATATTGCAGTGCCTTGAATAAATCTTCATAGGTAGCACTAATGAATATCAGAGATCTGTAAATCCTGCTTCAATCCTTTGCCTCGGGCATTCAGTGCCAGACAAAAGACCAGGCGATCTGCAGTCAGATGACAAGTCTAAATTGTAATTCAGACTAGCCACTTAAGAACCAACAAAGATATACCTGTTCTTTTTATTTTAATAGGAAGGAATTTTGTGATTTTTTTTTTTTAGTAGCTGCAGAGAGAAAAATGTATAGCACAGAGACTCAGGGTTCTGTCTTTCTCCAGGAAGGCCTTTTTAATCTGGCAGTAGGTAACACCTGAATCCAGCCTTCTTGAGGTGTTGCCAGTGTGATAGGCTATTAAAGTCATTTTGGAGTTGGTCTTGGGTGCACTTTGAATACAAATAACCCTTTCACTCCATTTCTCCTTCTCTTTGTAAGCCCAAGAAAGAAAGTGGCTATGAGTCAGAAACCACTAAAACATAGGAAAACGTGTGTGTGTGCGCGCGCGCGCGTGAGAGAGAGAGAGAAAGGCAGAGAATGAGAGAGAACAATGGGAGAGAGAGAGAGGAAGGGAGAGAGTGAGAGAGATTAATGGGAGGGGGCAGAATCATAGGATCATAGATCTAAAGTTTTAAGGAACCTCAGACACCATTTAGTCCTCCCCTCTTCCATTTGACTTGACTAAAATAGGCCTATTAAAAAGTAGCCAGGGGATGTCCCCTTTAATGAGGCAAAGGAAAATGAAGACCTCAGACTGGAAGGGAAATAGCAAAAGTTACTATTGATAATCATTCCTAAGCCAGGAGGATCCAGAGGAGAGTCCTTAGGCAGGGGCCTAGTGTTGTCTAACATATAAGCTTCAGAGTACAGTAGGTTTAAGGGAAAGGAAGGGAGAAGAGAGGAGAGGGGAGGAGAAAGGGGGGGAGGAGAGGGGAGGGGAAAGGGGAGAAGGGGAAGGGGAGAGGGGAGGGGGAAGGAGAGGAGAGAGGAGGGGAGGGGAGGGGAGGAGAAGAGAGGAAAAAGGAAAGTTTCCACCAGACCAACAAAGGGATCCAAGGCCCAAAAATTGGTTCCCTTTTCACTAAGTCATGCTGCCTTCCTATACCTGCTACTCTCCAATGACCAGATATACTTAGCTCCCTAAACCTCAGTTCCACCAAGATTTAAGTGTTCAAGTCTAAGGCTAGGAAGTAAAAAATGCCAGTGTTCCAGCTCTATCAGAGTTGGTGATCTACTAGGACAGAATGTATATGCAAGTAAATGTATGAGGCAGAGTGTGGTGGGGACAAAGGAGGAGAGGAGAGATCTAAACAAAATGTTCTAGGAAAATTGGGGGATGAGGAGTTTGGAAAGCAGTACTCTTCAATAGAAACAATCAGGCAAGTCTTCATGGAGGAAGCAGTACCTTTGCTGAAACTTGAAGGAAGAAAGCTGTCCGAAGTCGGAGATGAGGAGGGATCCCAGTGCAGAAATGTCAAACAATCCGCCCACAGACACCTATCCCTCTTTCCAGGACAACTATGATTTCTGTCTGGAATTGCTTTAACAACCCCAGGTGCAGAAAACAGTAACTGCAGTCCTTTTAACTGACTGGCAAAAGATCCATTCCTCCCTTGTGAGGCAGATTCAGAAGGGACGGTGTTCAAAGTCTTGCTGTGATGGAGGCCAGCAATTATACAGAACTGACAAGACATCACAGTTTATAGGAGGGAATTCTAATAAAGAAATCTATTACCATGAGAAAGGAAGAAACAAAAGAACAGGTCTCATGATAGGCAGTGCAGCACAGTAGAAAGAAAGTTAGTCATGAATTTTAAAAAAATCTCAGTTTGAGATCTGCCTCTGGCACATACTGGTTGTACGATCCTGGGCAAGTGCTTCCAGTCGACTCTCTAGCACAATCAGTTTGAGAGCAGGTTCTGCTCTATATTGGTAGAGTTAGTTCTCTCCTAAAATGTTCACTATACCAATGAAATCACGTGGTCAGTCTATAATAATAGACATCTGTAGAGGACTTTAGTGTTAGGATAGTACTTTATGTATACTGCCTCATTCTATCCTCACAACCCTGGCAGATAGATGATTTTATTATGCCCATTTCGCAGATTAGGACACGGGGACTGGGAGAGTCTAAGTGACTTGCCCAGGATGCTAAGGATAGTAAGTGTTTGAGGTAAGACACACATACACAACATAGATGCACAAACCATGTGATGATTTCCTGTTGATCTACTATGTTCTGAGGATACTGGGTAGATACAAAGGACAAGGCAAGTTTACCGCCTTCAATAGGCTTAAAATCTAATATGGAACACAAAATATAATACAATTAGTGGGAATGATGAATCCTGCAAAGTAGTCAATGTCACATCATTTGAAGTTATAATCATGTAAAATATGGTCATTGGTTTCAGCCCAAGGGAAATAATGCAGCAGTGTGAAATCAAATAATGTGACAACTTCATTGAATTCAATAAAAAAGTCAATACACTTTAAGTCCCAAATGAGTGGTTAATTCAGTCTGGTTCCCCAGAGGGAAAGGAGACAAATAGACAGAAACAGCTCTAGTGACTGATAAGCCCATAAGTGTAGTTCCCATGTCACCAAAGAAATTCTAATCACTCTAAAGCACATCCTTCTTTAGTTTCTTTATGACTGATCTACTTCCACTTCTGACTCTCTGGGCTTTGTCACCATGTCTCCTCAGCAGCTTTCTCACCCCGGAAGATCCCTCCCTAGTCCCCTCTTCCCATTGGTAAGTTCCTCCTAGTTAGAACATCTATTATGAAGAAGTGGCCAAGTCAGCCATCCATACTTTTCTCCAGCCTCTTCTCCTAACTTTTCAGACTTTGCCACCAGGCCCCGCTGTAGGTGCTTTATCCTTCCCCTCCAACTTTCTCTCTCCCTTTTATCTGTTGTCTTCCCCATCACAATGTACACTCCACCTCCAGAGCAAGGACTGTATTTCTTTTGGCCCATATTTGTATTACTTCTCTGCCAGGGTCTGGCACACAGTAAATACTTAATAACGGCCAACTACATGCAGTGGAAAGAGCTTGGAATCTGGAAGACTCATCCTTCCTGAGTCTTCTTGAAGAATCTCCCAGATTCTTCCAATCTGGCCTCAGATACTTATTAGTTGCGTGGTTCTAGGCAAGTCACTTAACCCCATTTGTCTCAGTTCCTCATCTGACAAATGAACTGGAGAAGGAAATGGCAAACCACTCTCATATCAATGCCAAGGAAACCTCAAATAGGGTCATGAAGAGTTGGCTACAACTGAACAACAATGGTAACAAATGCTTATTAACTTGTATTAACTTAACTCTAAAAGAAATAGGACTAAAACTGGGTCCTATAGAAGGACAAGATTCAGAGAGGAAAAGATATATCTTCTTTCCATCTCAGACTGGAAGCTCCACAAAGAACAGGACTATGCCTTGCCTACATTTGTATCTCCCCAAATACCTACCTAGTAGAGTGCATTATGCATGGGATGTCCTTAACAAATGTTTATTAGATAAATAAACAAGCAAATGGATCTTCAAGGGAAATCAAGTCCACCCACAGACCTTAAGGTTAGGATTGTATTGTTAGAACTAGAAACAGAAATTTTTGTGCCCAGGGTAAATACCACAAACCTCACCTAAGGTAAGTGGAACAAAGCACACCCTCAGCTGGGAGGAGAGTTGCCATAATATACTGAGGAGGGAAAACAAAATCCCTTCTCTTGGGAAGGCTAACAGGAATGGATGAGAAGTAGGACAAGGATGGGGAGGAGCTCACCTCAGTTGGCCATCTGGTAGCTTTTTACTTTAATTATTCTTGGTGCTAAACTCTAGTTTTTACATTGCTGAAAGAATCCAATATCTGAAGGTGCCTTCTGACATCTTAGGACAAAGCGTGGGTCATCCTGCCCTAGCTGCAGCAATGTATATTCCAGACCATCTATAACAAGTGAAAATCTATTTCATTTTGAAGGCTCTCCATAAAAGTATTCTATAACCTATCTTAGCTCCATATCCCCAGATATAAGAACCACCTGGAAGGCTTTGACTTTCTCCCAGATTCTGTACCTTAAGTTCATTTTTACCTGTTCACGGTGGATTGGTTGTGATAGAAATGTAACTAACCACAGAGAGAGTCAAATAAAGTTATCCACACTGCAAAATGTATGCATAACCAAGGGGTATGTGTGAAGTGCTGTCTTCCTTTATTTGGAATTTCACTTTCAACTGCAGCTGTCACCCAACTTTGTCATCTGACTCTCTACTTTGTCTTTCAATTGTATATCATCATTCCCTGCATTGGAACTGCAGTCTCTAAGGCTCAATGTGCTCCAAGCTGGCTGAGCTCCCACTGACTTCTAAGAGAGCTTGGCTCTGCTCCCCAAGGATGGAGAAGCTTGGCTGTAGTGCTTAATAGTTCAAAGTCCTATATCCAGATCCCAAATACCCAACTCACCCACAGCATGGGGCATACAGGGAAATTTGTATCAAAACCTTGGATCTGAAGGGGCCAGGACCAAAGAATACGACCCAAATAAAATAGGATTTCATTTGGCAAGACGTATAAGTTTACTCTTTCTTTCGTTTTCCCAGATTTGGTTCTTAGAAATATCCGCAAATGTTCAAAGTTACTTAGAGGTGGATAGCAGCATCCCTCTGGCAGATGACAGCCACAACACTAGCCTGATAGATATAAATTATTCTCCAGACTTACCTTAGATAGCTGGTGTGTCACAAGGAAAACTAATTCCACCCACAAGGAAATCAATAGCTACCATCCCCACCCCTCACTTCATATCACAGTTCAGACTGTAAGCATTTACAACTCTGCTAGATTCCCCCTCTAGGCTTCATCCCCCTTCCCATTCTTCAGGAGCCCTACAGTCTTACCTTCCTTACCTCCATGAAAAAGATCCTAATTACAATATATAGAATTGGTCCCCTTTCCAGCCCAGCCTGTCCCAAAGTACGTCTCCATTTTATTAAACCCAAGTAGCAAAATATGTCTCCCCAATGAAACAAACACAGTCTATCTGGAGGTCTCAGAATCTGTTACTATAAAAATTCTCTTCAGGTATCTTGTAAGTGAGAAAGTATAATTAGGTAGTAAATCCCAAAGAAGAAATATACTTACAGAATCTTATTTCAAACACACACTTAGAGACAAAATCAAAGTAGGGCTTTTACCACACATCTTTTATATTTAACCTAAAACAGGCTTTTGTGCTAAACTCATAAAGAAAATTCTAGAGCTCCCAGACGGGTATATAATTTGGTGTCTTGTCTGCAGAGCTTCCATAAGCAAGTACCTAATTAGATTAGGTCATTATAACTGTACAATTATTGGGATTGCTTTTTAGGGGTGGTGAGGTCATATTGCCTGGGTTTGTATCTCAACTTTGACCCTTACTATCCGTGTAGCCATCAACAAATCACTCAACTTCCCTGAGACTCAAACAACCCCCAAGGATGTATTTACTAAGTGTAATAGAACAGAAGCTCCTCCACCAAAATATAAACTCCTTGAAGGACTATTTCATTTCATTCCATTATGTGCCTGGTGCCTAACATAGTGATGGTTATATAAAAGACATTTAATATATATTTGCCCATTGATTGAGCAACTGAAGTTAGAGATGGGTTGCAATCTGCATATATAGAGGTAGTTCTTATAGTGGAAATGACAAGATCATAGTTCCTTCATGGATAGGATGTATATGCATGTATGTAAAGGAAAAACTCATCTCTGCCACTAGCTCAACTTTTCTAAACATAATTTCTAAATGGCCTGCATAATGAGTGAATGCATAGGAATATTGTGCATGTGTCATATAAAAGTTGATAATTATACAATGGTTTAGGGTTTATAAGGCATTTTGCATATGTTTTTCTATTTAATTCTCACAACAACACTCTGAGGTAACTGTTGTTATCTCTATTTTACAGTCGTGGAAACTGAGACTTAGGTAGGTTAAGTGTCTTATACATGATCCTGTAGCTAGTAAGTGTCTGTCATGGATGCCTGTCTTCCTAATTCCCAATGTAGCATCTATTCATTTTGCCACATTACCTTCTTTAAGAGAGATACAGATTAAATAAAATATGCACAATTGAGACCTCAGAGTTTCATGCTCTAAATTAATATGTAATGAAAGACTTTCAATACTACTTCATCACTGCTATCCAGAAGTTGCATGCCTGCTTCCTTCTGACCCTTTCCAAATAGCACTTAGGGCTATAAAACATGCATTGTGATAGATACCTACACATCCCCTTACACAGCAAACTTCCAAAGATCATTCACGCTGTAAATGCTGACCAATCTCCTTATAGCAAGCTCACTGGTTAACATTTAATTTTCCTCTGCAAAAAGATCTTTTAATAAAATGAAAAGTCAGATGCAGATTTGGTCAATTGAGTCATGGCCCCATGTGTGATTTATGAAATCTATTATGTATATACATATACAGCTCTATTAATGGTTAGACAAATTGCATTCCTAATGCAGCA
The DNA here is from genome assembly GCA_028658325.1 of Potorous gilbertii. NCBI lineage: Eukaryota > Metazoa > Chordata > Mammalia > Diprotodontia > Potoroidae > Potorous > Potorous gilbertii. The sequence goes on from CM053769.1 coordinate 369,099,784, forward strand.
CAAGATAAGCTTCATGTACTCTGGAAAGAGGCTTTGTTTCACCCATCTCCTCTCTCCAGCTAATGGAAAGAAAAGCAAATGGAAAAAACTCAGGGCTGTACTGAGCTGCCTTTATGTGAATAAACTTAGCTGCCAGGCTTAAAAAGAAGATTTCCTTCAAAGCAATGTGGGCCATCTCAAACTCATGCAAGGGAAGAAACACATCAAGGCTTCTTCACCACTGAGATAAGTTTTTCCAAATAACCCTTCTCCCCATTTGACCTTGATTTGACCTCTCACTCATGTCAATTTATATCCATAAAAAATCCTTATCCTCTCATATCTCACCTACCTAGATTTCACTGTCTCTCCTTCCCATGTAAGGAAGCCTATAACTCAGGTGCTTCTGTCCTCTGGAAGAACATAGGAACTTTCTCTTCTTCCAGAGACATGGCCCTATTCCAAATAAAAGTTACCCATTTGGTAACAAACCCAAATCACAAAACTTAACTAGCCAGGCATACAAGTCCCACCTGTTTGCAAGCCTGCTTTAGATGCTGTTTGAAAGAAAAAAAACAAATGCCTTATGTGTCAAGGTCCATGTCAACTAAGTTCTCCTCCATGAAACCTCTTTGGATTCCCTCTACAATAAGGGTCCTCTCTCTTTTGAAATAAGTTTAACTAGATCTTTCTGATGCATTTTTAATATCAATTGTAGCATATTTATTTATGAATTTGTCTTTTTCCTAACATCTACACCTTTCAATTTGACTGTTGAGTTTACTTATTTGAGTAGATATAGTTTGTCATACTAGGATGGAAGGTCTTTGAATGCAGGAATTGTTTTATTTTGTCTTTGGATTACTAGCCCCTAACACATCACTGGGCACAGAGTAGCTACTTAATATAAATGCTTGTTAATCAGTTGACTCAAACTCAGAAAACTTTTGCTTGACATATCTAGAGAACTGAATCTCTGGTAAGACTTTCAGTTCAGTTAGTTGGATATAACCTAAAATCTTCACTTCATTGTGTGTGTATTTGCACAGAGAGAGAATAAGAGGTGGGGTATTTATTATGCACTTACTATGTGCTAGACACTCGAATAATCACTGGAGATGCTAGCAGAAGCAAACAAAATATTTCTACCAACAGGGAAGGGGCAGGTAGGTGGCTCAGTGAATAGAGCACTGGACTTGGAATCAGGAAGACTCATCTTGAGTTCAAATCTTGCCTCAGACACTTACTAACTGTGTGGCCTTGGGCAAGTCATTTAACCCTGTTTTCTTCAGTTTTCTTATCTGTAAAATGAGCTGGAGAAGGAAATGGCAAAGCACTCTAGTATCTTTGCCAAGAAAACCTCAAATGGGGTCACAAAGAGTAGGATACAACTGAACAACAACTACCACCCACTAGGAGTTTGAATGCTAATACAAGACAATGCATAAAAGGGAAAGTGAGAGAAGGGTATCCAAGTCAGCTGGTAAAGTGGTGGAAAAGTCTGGAGACTGAATGGAGTAGGGAGTGAAAAAAGCATGGCTGGGATCGTCGTGGAGGCCTGGGCTAGGGACACACCAATGAAGACAGTAGGACTCAGGATAGAGGCATACTGCTAATGAGGATGTTGAAAAATCCCAAGAGTGATCTTGTATAGGCTAAATGTTGGCTCAAACAAGCATTCTCTGATTTCTATTTTACAGCACTCTTGGCAATTTAGGGACTGTGTGTGCAGGGGTGAATGGGGAGGAGGCATTCATTGTTTAATGCCATTTATCATAGGCCCTCATGTCTATGGTGCTATGGTATCATCCTAAGAACCCAAAACCAAACTGTATCACTCTGAGACAGGCCCACACTGATCTGACATTCCACAGGGTAATAATGGCTCAATATAGAGTTTAAATATCTGAGGTCAAAAAGCACGTAATAAGAGTAGTCTGTTGTTTATACTCCACGACTATGAGAGGGACCCATTATTTTAGAAAAAGGAGTGGGAAGTTTTTCTTTGAGTCAAATAGACAAAGTGTTTTCCATTAGCCAAATAGGATGGTTTTATCACCACATCATCATCTGAAGCCTACCACGTAGCAGCTCCAAAGGAAAGGGGAGCCCGATGCTATCATTAACATCTTCACACATTAAAGCAACAAGAAAAACATCTTGTTCCACACTGGAGAAAACCAGGAGAATAGCTGTGTGATTCAAACAAGCTGCTGAAATCAGAGGCAAACTTCAAAGAAGCAAAAAAATCAGTACAAAGTTGAATCTCTTTTTTTCTAAATATATTGAAAGTGGGGAGAATTTCCCCTCCTGGCCTAATGTCACTTTCACAGTCTTTGAGTGATGGATTCTGAGACCAAGGATGGCCCAGAGGGGTATTAGATGCTATTGCCTCCATTCCTGCGGGTGTCACATGGAATCAGGTTCAAGGTGACTCCCAAGGTTAGAAAGATGCAGACAAATCCTGACATAAAGGAGAAAACAAATAAACAAACAAACAGTGATTCTGATGTTAGGTCTGGGTTTCAAATGTGGACAGAAATGTCTTGTTTCCACATCATTTCATACTCAGAAAAATAGGGAAGAGGAAAGGATAAACAGAAAACTGAGAAAAGCAATAGAAGGAATAAGAGAGAAGGGAGAGATAATACAGATTTCTTGGTCAGGCAGCAACCTAGGAAAGTTCCCTGTACTAAATTCTAAGAGGCTTTAAAATTCTTTGTAAAGGAGAAAGAACCAAGTTGGGTTCTAGTACCATCTCTGCTACAAACTAGCTCAGCACAGGGCTTAGCACACAGAAAGGGCTTAATAAATGCTTACTGATTGACTCACTGACAGGTTGCATGACTTATTTCACCTACACTGAATTCAATTTCAAGATCTCCAAAATGAGGGTATTAAACTAGAGCAGTTCTTATCCCTTTCTGGCAGATGGGAAAAGCACTTACTCTCTATTTGCCTCAGTTTCCTCAACTGTAACATGGAGGGACAATAACTCCACCTACCTCCTCATAAGGTTGTTGTGAGAAGCAAATGAAATAATACTTGTAAAGGACTTAGCACAGTGCCTGTGCTATACCATATATATGTATGTATGTACATATATATATATATATACACTTATTCTTTGCTCCCAATTTCTAATAATTATAAGAGAAGCACAAATCAAAACCCTAAATTGGTAAAAATGACCAAAAAAATCGTCAATAGTCAACGTTGAAGGGTTTATCACTAATGTATTGTTTGGGGAGCTGTAAAATTGTACAGTTTGGAAAGGGATTTGGACTTGTGCAAATAAGGTGACTCAAATGTCAAAGCTCTGAACCTAAAGACTGTGTTACTGGGCTTATACCAGAAGGAAGCCATCAATAAGAAGAAAATCCCAGGTCAAAATATCTATAGCAACACTTTTTGTGATAGCAAAGAATCGAAAACAAAGTAGATACCCATCAATCAGGGAATGTCTAAACAAGTTGCAGAACATGTAAGTAAAGTTATGTTATAAGAAATTGTGTGTGATAAATACAGAGAAGTATGGCAAGATCTATATGAATGGATGTAAAGTGAAGGAAAAGCAGTAAAAAAAACATTATATGCAGTATCTACAATAAATAAATGGAAAGGATAATGACACACCAAAAATAAATAAATATAACAAAATTATAAAGATCAAGCAGTATTCTAATGAAAAGATATGAGAAGATACCCCCAAGTTACCCCCATTATGTGGTGATACTACATTACCACAAAACTTCGTAGGAAGTTCACAGGTGTTACACAGTGTGCATATTTTCAGACTTTTTCAATGTATTCATTAGTTGTGGTCATTTTTTTCCTCTTTAAAAAATGATACTTGTTATATAGGGTGACTTTTGGCAATGGGGAGTGGGGAGGGGGTACTTGGAATAACTATGATGATGTAAGAAACAGAAGATATCAATAAAAACTAATTTGAAAATAAATACTTATTCTCTTCCCCTTTTCCTGAAAGCTCTGACATTTCATGATTCTGCAGTTTTCCACATAGGTGACTTTTTTATACTAACCTGAAGGCAGGGAGCTTTCTTACTTATCTTGGTTCATCCTCTAGAGTCTAGCATAGTGCATTTCATACAGTGTGTGCCTAATAAATCTTGGTTGAATTAATTAATTGATGAGGCAAGGAGAGATGGTCTCCATCCATGGGAAGTCTCCCTTCTGGTGAAACAGATGAGACCAACATATATACACAAAAGGGATATAAACATGCACAAAGAAACATAGAAAGAAGGAAGAGCCATGAAACTCAATTATAGCCTCCATTCTGCTCCTCTTAACTATTATTTGCTTATAATATTGTGCCTCCTGTTTGGTAAGAGCCTGCTGCTTTGAAGGTATTTATGATCTGTTTATTAGAATGTGTTAGAGAGTATACCACAAAACTACAAGCTATTAATGAGAAAGGATCTTGTCTGGATTGTTTTTATTGTTCTTATTCCACAGCACCTCAGGCAAAGATTTGTATTCAATAAATTAAGAAGCCCTGCATTTAATACTGAGGAGAGTACAAGATACATCCAAGAAGGAGCAACTCTTTCTGAGTTAGTTACTAAAGTTTTGAAGATGGAGACGGTAATGATAAGTGAGGATTATGATAAGTAAGGGTGGCAGAGGAGTCAAGAAAAACAAGAATTAAAGATGGCTCACATTGCCATAGATTCTATGGAACTTTGTCCTTTTCTCTCTACTCACATGACCACCATTTTAGCTCAAGCTCGCATCTCCTTTCCTCTGGACAACTGCCTTAGTCTCCTTACTGGTATCCCTCTTTACTGTGTCCAATCTATAGCTGCTAAATTGATATGTCTAAAACATAAGTCTACCCATGTCACTCCCCTGTTCAAGAACTTCCAAATAACTCTCATTTGCCTTTTGAATAAAATCCAAACTCTACTATTTGGCTTTTAAAGCTCTTCAATCCAGGCTATCGTTAGAGGTTATCTACACAATACTCTTCCTCTCCACTCCATGTTCCAATCAAATTGGACTTTTTATTGCTCCTCATATGTAGCATCACATCTCCCACTTCCGGACCTTTGCATAGGCTGTCATCATGCCTAGAATGAATTCTCATTTCACTTCCACCTCACAGAAGGTGACACCTAGCTTCCCTCAAAGCTCAGATCAAGCGCCACTTCCTACAAGCTTATCTTGATTCTTGCCCCATCTTAGCCCTCTTTTTTTTTTGTAGAAATTATTGTACATTCCTAATTAATTTCCTATACACCTTATTTCTCCCCACTCTAAATTAAATGCAATTTCCTCAAGGACATGAGGTTTTTTTTGATGGCGTATCCTCAGTACCTACCACAGTGCCTGGCACAGAAAAGATACTGAATAAACACTTATTGGATTTAATTTGTTTCCAATTAACAATCTTAAATCATTCCAGGGATCAGCAGGGTCAGGAAGCTTTGAGGCAGAGCTCAAAGAATACTGTCAGGCAGCCAGCCTGAAGACCAGGTTCTTGGTCACAGGTGGTCTAAGAAAGCCATGGTAACCTTTGTCCAGAATAATGAGCATCTATATGTTCCAAGACATTAAAAGGGTGTAGCAACATTCCTGACCAAGGGAAAGAAAGGGAAGATTATATTTCTAAATATTCTCTTTTTTGAGGGAAGGACCCTGATTGCAAGAGTCTTAGAAACAGAAGACCTCGGCTATCACCCTGACTCTAGCACTTGATTCGTCATGCAATCCTGGATCAGTCTGTTACCTTCTCTGAGCCTGTTTCCTCATCTGTCAAAGAGGGATAATGATACTACATTACCTGCCTCATAAGGCTGTTGTGAGGAAAATGCTCATAAAACTTAACAGAAACAGAAGTCATCCACACTAAGCAATGGGCTGGCAGTGGAATGAAGGCAAACAAGAAGAAATGCATGAGATCTGGAGTCAAGGGATTTGAGTTTAGACCTCGACTCTGCTACTTATTACCTGTGTGGCCTCAAAGAATGTACCCCCTCCCCACCACCATCTCCAAAAATCCCATTTCTCCCAAGACTCAGTTTAAATGCCATCTTCTACCTGAGGTCTTTCCTATAGGGAGTGCATAGCACAAAGCAGATGCTTAGCAAGAACTTATTCATTGGTTGATTCTCTGGGCTTCAGTTTTTGCATCTGTAAAATGAGTTAGTTGGACCAGATGATGTCTAAGGTCCCTTCTGACTCTAAGTCTATGATCCTATGATATCAGCAATAACAGTTAGCATATACATAGAGCTTTTAAGGTTTATAAAATGCTTTACCTCTATTATCTCACTTGATTCTCACAACAATCCTGCTATTACTATCTCATTTTTATAGTTGTGGAAACTGAGGCTGAGAAAGGTTCAGTGATTTACCTAGGGCCACACAATTAAGAAATGTCTGAGGTGGAATTTGAACTCAGGTCTCCCTGACTCCGAGTCTAGAAGTCTTTCCTATATACCACTTAGGGGTTTGTTTTTCTTGCTATCCCTCCTAAGTTAATGAGAAAGTAGGTATAGGTAATGTTGAAGGATAGCCATCTATATTCAGTTCAACAAACATTTATTAGGAACTTACTCTGTTGAAAAAGACCTTGTAACAGGTACTTGTTATAAGACATTTAGATAGGCATACAAATACCTATATGAAAAGGCAGAATACGAAACATGAAAAGAAGTCCTATTAAATTAAGAAAGAAGAAATCTGGTAATTATCAAGGGGCACATCCTTTAAGTTACTAGAGGGCAGATGCAACTCATTCTTCTTTGTATTCCCCCTATGCCTTGCACGGAGTAGCAAGTATTCAGTAAATACTAATTGAATTTAATTTAAAGTGCATGGCATCTGGAATTTCTCCTGTCATTCACGATGAGCTAAGCTTCATTCTTCTTTTTTTTTTTTTTTCAAATTTCTTTTCTCCCTTCTTATGCTCCGCCTTCCCTGGGCTGATTCCCACTTCTCCATTGACTATTTAATCCATGATTCCTGGTGGTGAATCTGGTAGGAAAAACACCCTGCAGAATCCTGAGAGTGACTAAGAATTAGAGGGAACACAGCTTGGGAAATTACTCAGGAAAGAAAGGCACTATGCCAAAGGGAAAACACGCCTACTTCCAAAATGCATGCTGCACTTGGCAAGACAAAGACTACAGCTAAAGAAGAATGAGTGGTCATAATTTATGAGGTACTGTAGAAATTAATTTTGTATGTCTCCTCCATTAGCACTGTGTCTGAATTAACTTTAATATGCAACTTATCGTGTTAATCTTTGATACTAAAAAAGAACGTATCGTCATTAACCTTCCTAACCTTTAATTTAGCTATGCAGTCTTTTTATTAGAGGTAATAGAAGTAGCATGATTCTTCAGCATCTCAGAATTCTACCTATCTGTATTCAGTTCCACCTATCCCTGGGTGGAACCTTTGCTACTCAAGGACCCAATTTCTCAAACATGTTGACTTTAACAGCCCATAAGTCACCAGAAGCTGTTTCTACTTTCCTCTTTGAGCAGATGGGGAGTGGGTCATCCAAATGAAAATATATTTTCCACACAAGTTATATAGTACCTAGACATATAATGACTGATGACAGTCTATTACCTCCAGGAGACTCAAATGATTTGTGTAGTGTTTGTAGTAGTCAACGCCATCCCAGGCAGAGAGCAATTTGTATTTGTAGAGTTGACCCTGTGGAAGTTCATTTGTCTGGATGCAGGGATGAAGAGGGAGAGGATTCCAGACATGGGGGATGATGGCCCATGAAAGTGCTCAGAGTTGGGAGAGGAAGCATCTTCTTTGGGGAACAACACAATGACAATGGATCACAGAGCACATGGGGTATGTAGGGTATAAAAAAACTGGAAAGGTGGGGTAGGAAACTACGTTATGAAGAGATCTGAAGACTAGACAGAGGCTTTTATATTTGATCCTAGAGGTAATAAAAAGTAACTGGAGCTTGCTGAATGACATGAATATATCTGCACTTTAGGAAAATCACTTTGAGCGGAGGATGGACTGCACTAGTGATAGATTTGTGGCAGGAAGATCAATCAAAAGGCTACTGTCATAGTCCAGGCAGAGGGAGACATGGACCTGCCCCAGGGTGGTAGCAATATGCACATTTGCCAGTCACCAGAGAATGGAAAACCAGTTCAAACAAAACAAAACCAGAGGTGGTCACAACACACTGGAAAAGTGTGGCTGAACCAAACCATCTATAATCTCCAAAACTCATTCTGACCCAAAGCTTCAAAATTACTTTACTAGACCTAACAAAAGGCAAAGGGAATAAATTTTCATCTTACCATTTTTCTTTCCCTGCTCTTCTTACTCTCAAGGAAGATTCTAAATGAACAGACTAGGAGGCAAAGGACACAAGGGAAAAAAAATATATGTCATGCATAGATAAACCAAAAACTCGCTCAGAAAAATCAGAGAGGTTTCCATGCTTGACCTGAAAAATGAAAGAGGCTGAATGGTAAAGTAAAAAAAAACTGAAAAAAAGTTAAGAATCTTTCTGTTTCCATGTAGATCAACCAAATTTATAGTAAAAAGACCTAGGTTTGAATTCTAACTCTTCCCCTTAATTCCTATAAACACAATGCTGTGAAAAACATTCTGGACTTGGAGTCAGAGTACCTAGATTCAAAACCCAGTTCTTTGAGCAAGTCATTAAATTTCTGCAGTTTCTATCCTCATTGGTCAACAACAGCAGGGATTGGATGCTGTAACATTCAAGGCCACCGGATCCTAGCTCTAAACCACTAGCGAGCATTTATATAGTGTTTGAAGATTTTCAAAGGGCTTTGCGCAAGTTATCTCAGTTGAGTCTCATATCAGTCTTAAGAGACATCTGCTATTACTACGCCCCATTTACAGAGAAGGGAATCAAGTCAAGAAGAGGTGACATATCTTGCCTGGGCCAACATGGCTAATCAGTGTTTGAGGCAGGATTCAAATTCTCCTCCTTCAGACTCCAAGTTCCACATCCTGCCCCATCCTAGTTTACTCTACCTTAGACTCCTTCCCTGTCAAATCCCTTCTAGCTCTAAACCCTCTGCTATAAAACTAGTTGTTTACAAGGATGAACAATGCTGTCACTCGCTTGGTTGCCAGTCCCATCAATAATAGCTGGAGGTGTGGGATATCAAAGTGCCTGGGAATGTTTCTTTTTTTATTATTATTGTTTTAGCACTTTTTTTGGTAGTTTTTGCTGTTGTTTTTATAACTGGTGGTAGAGAGAAGGACTGGCATGAGGAAGAAAAGGAAACTGGTACTGGGTTGTTTCCAATATAGTTTCAAATTTCTGCAAAGGAGTTTTCAATTTTCAAAAAGAATGAATTGAAAGTCAGAGTGCTACAGGAGGAAGACTGCTGCTTAAGAGTCAGGAGAACTAAGATAGCACCTCACTACTGCCACTGATGAAGTTGTATAACCCCAGGCAAAACACTTCCCCTTGATCAGCCTCCATTTTCCTCTCTGTAAAAGGACAGGTTTAGATGAAATGACACATCAGGCCCCTTCCAATTCTTGGGTTCTAGGAAAGCTGTTTTACCCCCATTTATAAAGACTCTACAAGAGATCGCTAGTCATGTGCTGAGCCAAGGTTGTTAATTGTATTTGCTCCCTTGTCCAGTGAATGTACTAAAGGAAAGATGACAAAGGTTTCAAGAGATCAGCTACTTTAGGGCAAAAGAGCTTTTTGAAAGTGTCATGGGAAAAAAATCAATAAAATTGACTGATATCTAGGCTCAATCGTGGCTGACTGCCCAGGACATATTCTGGTCCATCTCTGTGCTGTGTAGGCAGATATGAAAGGCATACCCTTTAAATTGGCCTTGTAAATAGGCACTTGACCACTTGTCTGCATCAGGTGACAATTTATGTCAGATGAGTACTAGAGAGTACTGATTTAACATATTCATCTTCCTTGCTGCTACTAGGATGAAAGTAGGCTGGGCGTGGGGAGGAATGGATGGGATAATAAAATGATAAAAAATCAGAGCATGCATTTCCAAGCCTTGTTAAAGAATTAAACTTTTAATTGGCAAAATGATTTGCAGAAGTTGTCAAGGAGGACTGGTGCATGAGTTAGTACAATTGTCCCCACATCCACACTGTGCTGCTTCCTCCTGCTATATCATTTGAGTGGCCGATATCTAAAAGGGGAATCTGAGTGCAATCTCTCCATTTTACCTTGTCATAGAGCTGACTTTGTGCTCATTTATGTAAAGAAAATACACCACCCACAGTTTTGCATTACATGCAATTCTCTGGAGAAGAGCTCAGACTCCTTGATTTGACATGCTGATTTGACATTGACCAAAGTCAAGGTCATGCTACTACCACCACTGCCAGCATCAAATAATTCTAGTTAAATCCCTGGTAGTTCATATGGTTGCATCAATTCTTGGTAAGTTCTCAGGAACCTGGTGAAGCCTATAGTCCCATATATCAAAAGTGTATTATCTTGATATTTCAACTGATCAAAAAAAAGGAGGCAATCTACTTCTGCAAAACTGATGTTTACCAACTAAAATTTCAGAAGTTAATTGCTAGATAAGTAGAGAGACTGGGTAACTTTTTCAATGGTTTATGACTCTCCTTGTGTGTTAATTACAGTTTTCTTAAGTTTAAAAAAATTACAGAGGAACTCACTTAGTTTACAGCTAGGATTCCACCCATTTACAAGTCTCTATTTCCATAGTTCTTGGGGAAAAAGGAAAGAATAAAACATCTAGTTATTTAAAACCATGAACTCTGAGTACATTGTATGTCAAGTAACCAATTGGAAGCAAAGGAAGACAGAGAGATGCTCCTGGATACTGCCCTCCCTGACAGTAAGCAAAAGCAGCTCCTACTCCTTTAGGCTTTTAAAACCATTTCCTCACAACACTCCTGTAAGTTAGGTGGTTCACATATTATTGTCCCATTTTTCAGATGAGGAAGTTGAGGTTTAAAGAGAATCATAGATTTTGAGCTGGAAGAGAACTCAGAGATTACCTATTACTCTCCATTTTACGATGAGGATTCTGAGGGCCAAAGAGATAAAATCATTTAAGCTCACAGTTCCTCTGGTCCTACATCCACTGCTCTTTTACAGCACCAAGATTTGCCAATAGTCACGCAGGTAGTGAACGTTTGAGTCAAAATTTGGACTCCCAGTTTTCTGATCCCAGCTTCAGGATTCTTTCCACCACACCCCTCGGGCACAACAGAGAAAATCAATCAAGACTCTGCTAACCCTAACTGTAATCCTACCCCACAGGGGAAGCCTGACAAGTTAAAATAGTCAGCAACTGCAAAATGGGTGTCTAGAGAAAGATGCATCAGAGTCACATTCACAACTGAGAGAGAGAAGCTGAGAAATTGCTGTCTCAGTCTTCCCTCTGGGTATTTCTTATAGCCTCTGCTTGGTTTACCCGAAGAATAACAGCAAAAAAAAAAAAAA
>CM053769.1:369111720-369132799 GCA_028658325.1 Potorous gilbertii
TGTGTGTGTGTGTGTGTGTGTGTGTGTGTGTGTGTGTATGTATATATCTTACAGCAGCTAAATGGCACAGTCTTGAAGTCAGAAAGACCTGAGTTCAGATCTGGCCTCAGACACTTAATAATGCCATCAGGAAGGTCACTTAACTTCTGTCTGTCTCAGTTTCCTTAATTGTAAAATAGGAATAAAAATAGCACCCACTTACTGGGGTTGATAGGAGAATCAAACGAGATATCAGTGGCAGAAACTGGAGACTAGAGAGAAGTGATTTGCCTATTGTTCTAAAGATAATAAGTAGGGGGCAGCTAGGTGGTGCAGTGGATAGAGGACCAGTGCAGGAGTCAGGAGGACCTGAGTTCAAATCTCACTTCCACCATTTGACACTCACTAGCTGTGTGACCTTGGGCAAGTCGCTTAACCCCAATTGCCTCACCCTGGGTCATCTCCAGTCATCCTGAGGAATATCTGGTCACTGGATCCATATGCTCTGGAGGAGAAGTGAGACTGGTGACTGCACAGCCCTCCCTCACTCAAAGCAAAGTCAAGTGCAAGCCATGTCATCATTTCTCTGATGGTATGGTCTTCTTTAGCAATGAAGGACAAACACAGAGATTGGCAGAGCCTGGGTTAGAACCCAGGGCCTTAATTCCTCAAGGAAGAGAAGAGCAGGGTAGGGCAGGAAAGAGAAGGGGAAGGAAGAAGAAATGAGGGGAGGAGAGGGAGGGAAGGGGAAGACAGGGCAGGGAAGGAAAAGGAAAGAAAAGGAAAGGGAGGAGAGAGGACGGAAGAAAGGGCCGAGCTGTATTGCTCAACTAGATCTGGCCAGTTGGGTCCCCAGTGGTGCAAGTGGTATTATCCAACAAGCATGCTGCCTGTCACCTACTAGGTATTTAATAAATTTTTTTCCCTTCCTTCCTTGATAAATGTCATTAAACATTAAGATGCCAAAAAGCAAGATTTAGTTTTACTTTGTCTCTGTACCTCTAGCCCTTGGCCAGCTAAAAAGCCAATCGTTTGCCTGCTTATGCCTCCAAGCATTCATGACAGTAATTGAAATCCCTGCCCCTCTGGGATTATCCATTTAGTAGGACTGGTAGCTGTCCTCTGGAAACTGAGCCTAGAATATGAGTCCAGGTAGGGGGAACAAAGAAACCCAGAAGAAACTGCTACCCTAGAAAAGAAGCACCGGCCATCAAGAAGCCACTTAATGTATCACACATAGATGATGTCAAGCAGAGCCAGAGAGAAATGAGTCCAAATCAATGTGCTAATTAATCCAAATAATTCATTAATATAATTAATCTAATTCTGCCAGAAAACAGAGAGCAGACCCTTCCCATGCTGCTTTTAGAAAGCCCTGTTCAAATGTACCCTCCTGCATGAGATTCCCAGCCTCCCACAGCTGTTTGCTCAAGCATCAACACCCTCCACAGAAAAGTTGTGATCTAAGAAGCTGAGGTTGACAGAACAGTCATTACTGGTGAGAACTATGTGCTCCTCTCTGTCACCGTTCACTGAACAAATCTGTCAAAAAAACTATGTGGCCATTTACAACAGAGAAAAGCGGCAGCAACAGTCAAACAACACTGGAGCCCCAAACTTAAAAGGAAATGGAAGCACAAGGGATACTCTTTGTCCAAAATAGCAAAGGAGAGAGATGGGTATGCCCAAGACCGTACTAGCCATGTCTGCAGGAGAAGCTTGGATTCAGACATCTGTGTGACCACAGGCAACTCATTTAGCTGCTCTGAGATTCACTTACTTCATCTATAAATGGGGACAATGATATTCACAGAGAAGCAGCATAGCATAAAGTCGAGAAGATGTGGATTCAAGTCCCACCTTTGACACACAACCCCTTGACCTCTTAATGCTCTATAAGCTGCAAAGTAAGCTCTCATCATCTTTGCTAGCTTCATTAGTTATTCTGTATAACGATGAAATCATAGCTCTGGTAAAAAAAAATGCTCACAATGTCTACCTTGCAGGGTTGTTTGGAGGATGAAATAAAATAATTTGTATGTATAAAGATTTTGTAAATTATAAAGTGCCATATTGATTCAATCAATGTTATATAAATGTCATTAGAATTATATATGTCTTTGTACCTCTAGCACCTACTCAGAGTCAATCAACAAGTATTTTATTAAGTGTCAGGTACTCTGTTAAGGACAAGGATTCCAAAAAATGCATCAAACAATTCCTACCCTCAAGGACTACACATTGTGATGGGGCAAATAGCAGGTAAATAACTAGGAATATATAGACTGTATACAGAATATATAGGCTATATACAGGAAGATAATCTAAAGAGGGAGATATTAACAATGGGAAGTGAATGTTGAGGGATGGGGGAGGAGGAGGGTTATGATCAGGAAAGGCACCCTGTAGAAGGTGGGATTTTAGCTGAGTCTTGAAAAAAAATCAAAGAAACCAAGCAACGGCAGGACAGGAAGGGGCAAAACATCCAGTAAATGAGGTACAACCAGTAAAAAAAACAGAGATGGAAAATTGTGTGTGTTCATCCTTCATTGCCAAAGAAGACCATGCCATCAGAGAAATAATGACATGACTTGCACTTGACTTTGTTTGGAGTGAGGGAGGGCTATGCAGGTTACCAGCCTCACTTTTCCTCCAGAGCATCTGAATCTTGTGATCAGATTCATCACTGGAGATGACCCAGGATGGGGTTAAGTGATTTGCCCAAGGTCACACAGCTAGTGAGTGTCAAGTGTCTGAGGTGAGATTTGAACTCAGGTTCTCCTGACTTCTGCACTGGTGCTTTATCCACTGAATCACCTAGCTACCCAGATGGAAAATATAGTATTAGTTGAAAGGAACAGTAAACATGACAGTGTAGCTAGATTATAGAAGGCATAGATGGGAGTGAAATGTAAGAAGGCCAGGAAGGTCCGAAGGGTCAAGGTTTTGAAGAATTTCAATGCCAAAGAGGGGAGTTATATTTTATCACAGAGATGACAAAAAGACTTTGGAACATCACTGTTGTGGTTGTACATCCTTTGTTCTCAAAGAGCACCAATGACATCAGGAGGGTGATATCTTGACTTACAAGTGAATTGGATTTAAGCAAGGCAGGGCTGTGCAGCCCAGCAGCCTCACTCCTCCAGAGTTGTCAGTCACAGTGGCTGACACGGTCAGACTTAGACTTTAGAAATAAGAGACTGAACTAGGGTTGTGGCTACCAGTGAAGACATGAAGATGTATATAAGAGATGTCATGAAGACAGAAAGAAGACTTGACAGCAGAGAATATATAAGGTACATAAGAGTAAAGAGTAAAGGATAGTACTGATGCTGCAAACCTAGGTGACTGGAAGTACAGTGGTGCTCTTAATAGCTAGCTCATAGTCAGTATCTAATAAATACTTATTGCATCAGATTACATGGCTGTAAAAATGGAAAAGGCATGCTTCCCAATGAAAGTATGACTGAAAAGCATCCTCTCCCTTTTATCTTCTGCTGGGATGATGACAAACATTATCACTCCATCACTGCCAATAACTATAATGAAAGGAACAGTATACAAACAAATTAAGCTGCATGTTGAAATAAATCCAGACAAGTCTCATAACGTCACTGGGAACCATGGAGACAAATGCATGGCTATGAAATTTTTCTCTTGCCTCACAGCAGTGACCGGCACATTAGCTGGACCATACAGTGCCTCTGATGCTGAGGGCACCTGATAAGAAAGAGCAAAAAGCAGCCACTTGTAAAATTAGCCCCTTCATGTTCACAGTGGAATTTTTCTATAAAGTTTCCATCAATAAAATCTATTTTGTGAAAACAAAGAATAAAAGATTTTCTAAATTTCCACCAATTCTCTGCTTGTATGGATACATGCATTTCCTCTCTCTTTCTCTTTCTTGCCTATTTTGGAAGCAGAGAGAATAGCTCTGAGGTCAAAGCAGCCAATACTAAACCAAGTAGCATTGCCAATGAACAATTCGCTGTTGGTGATCAGCTTTTTCAGTCATGTCTGAATCTTTATGACCCCATTTGGGGTTTTCTTGGCAAAGATACTGAAGTGGTTTGCCATTTCCTTCTCCAGGTCATTTTAAAGATGAGGAAACTGAGGCAAACAGAGTTAAGTGACTTGCCCAGGATCACACAGCTAGTAAGACTCTAAGGCCAGATTTAAACTCGGGAAGATGAGTCTTCCTGACTTCGGGCCCTGCCCTCTCTCTACTGTGTCACCTAACTGCCCCTAATAATGATAACGAGCATTTATATAGTACCTACTATGTGCCAGGCACTATATTATGCACTTTACAAATATGATCCTATTTTTAACCTCATGACAACCCTGAGAGGTAGGTGCTATTGCTATCCCCATTTCAGAGATGAGAATATCAAGGCAAACGGAGTTGAAGTGACTTAACTCAGTAAGCATCTCAGACTGAATTTGAACACAGGTCTTGACTCCAAGACCAGCAAGAAAGTCAAGACTGATGTGTCATGGTGAGAAAAACAATGAACACATATCAGAAGGTCTAGGATGGAGTCCTGGCTCTTCTACTTACCAGTTATATGACTTTAGGGAAGTCACTTAACTTGTCTGGGTCTGCCCTATTTCAAGGATTGTTGTGAAGATCCATGAGCTAATGTATGTGTAGGTGGCTCAGTGGATAGAATACTGGACCCAGAGTCAGGAAGACCTGAGTTCAAGTCCAGTCTCAGACACTTACTATCTGGGTGACTCTAGGAACATGACTTCATCTGTGTTTGCCTCAGTTTCTTCTGTAAGAAGAATGGGGATAGTAAGGGTACATTCCTATCTACCAGGGTTGTCATGAGGTTAAAAATGAGAAAATATTTGTAAAGCACTTAGCACAGTGCCTGGTACTTAGCAGTCACTATATAAATGTTATTATAATGACTATTATATGTTACAGCTATAACACTCAATAGAAATATGAACTGTTAGTACAGAGATCTAAGACAACTCCAACAGACGCATGATGAAAAATGCTCCCCCTATCCAGAGGAAGAACCATGGAGTCTGAATACAGATCAAAGCATATGATTTTCTCTTTTTCTTTTCTCGCCTGTTCTTTCTCCTAATTTTTGTCTTTTGTTCTGATTCTTTTTTCACAACATGACTAATGTGGAAATGTGTTAAATATGATTGTAACATGTGTAACCTACATCAGTTTGTATGCTCTCTTAGGGAAGTGGGAGGGGGAAAATTTGAAATTCAAAATCTTATAAAAGTGAATGTTTAAAACTAAAAATAAGTAAATAAATACTTTTTAAAAAAAAGAAATATGAGCTGTTATTATTGTTAAAATATTAATATAATCTATGGTTTATAAAGATAATTTTTAAGATTTTGATAAATCTATTTCATCAGTGGTTTCACTCTGAATCAGTGATTGCCATACAAACCTGCCAGCACTACATGGACAGCCCTGAAATTTTTCCCATGCCTGATAATGAGCAAATACATCAACTGAGTCATACAATCATATAGGCAAGATATAAACACAGACAAAGACATATATAGATACAAAATAGGTACAAGGGAACGGAGATTCAACCTGTGATTTCTTTGTATAGGGAAGAACTAGGTAAGGAAACTCCTTCTATCAATGCAGATCAACACCATCTTTGAAACTTGCAGTCTTAGAGAGTTACCTAAAGTACTGTGAGGTTAAGTGATCTAAACAAACAGACAGATATGAATGGATTCCCCATACACAAAAGCAATGTTAGTTTTCCAATCATGTTTTTTTTCCAGTGTGGATCATTTTGACCAAGCTTTCCCTTGTTTATTGTTGATTGCATTTAGATGCCATGGTGTAATTAGCATCACAGCTTCTATGAATTGGAGCATGTGGAGAACCTCATCATTAACAGAAATATCTTCCTTTGTGCAGGACTTTTCCCCTAACAATGGTGAACATCAGAAGTCTCTCTGTTTTACACTTTATATGATGTCAGTCTTCAATGGACCATTAAACAAAGGTACTACTAATAACACTGATGTTCACAGTTCTTTATTGGTCAACTGGTGCCAAATAAATACTGGCTAAATTGAACTGTATGAAAAAAAATCTTTTCTAACACAGCCCAGGGTTACAACTCACTTTCCTCTGAGAAATTATCTCAGAAAATGGCTATCATTCTTTTCACACAACAGCATCCCTGATGTGGGTTTAGAATGTGCCAAAGAGGTCCTCACCTAAATATTATGATCCCCATCTCCAAGAACTGCCAGCTGTAGAAAGACAAGAGCAACACATTTGTATGTGCACATTTCCCATTATACGGTACCACAGTAGGCTGGCTGCCATCACTAAGCCCTACATAGTTCCTGAAGACCCCTCTTCCTTTCCTGGGCTTTAGGCTCCATTTACCCTTCCTACAAATTTCGATGGCTCCTGCCCCTGGGAGCCATATCCCACTCCTGACCTGTTTCTCTCTTTCCTGCTTGATTTACCTATCTGCCGTACAACTATGCTGTCCAAAATCCAGAAACAGACCATCTTCTCTACCTGTTTCCAGGTTTGTACCCCTACTGAACTTTTCACTATATTCCTTTTCTTCCTGCTGGTAAAACTATTCTAGCAATCAACTCTTAACCAAGTTTATATGATTAGCAGATCTTAAACTTAATGGATAAACAAACTCAAGTTCCAGTTAGGCGCCTCCAGGGGAATGGTGTTCCAGAATCATAGCCTCTCAGATTGGGAACTAGCAGGGATATGGAACCCTAGTTTAGGGCCCATCACGTTTGGTCTACACTATTGCTATCATCTTCTTAACTGCTTCTAACTGATCTTCCTGCCTCAAATCTCTCCTCCCTCTAGTCCCTACTCCACCCTGTTGCCAAGGTGATTTTTCTAAAGCATAGGGTCTAACTATGACACCCCCCACTCCCATTCAAAAAGCTCCAGTGGTTACTTACGGCCTCCATGAATAAAATATAAACACATATATTTGACATTCAAAGCTCTTTGTAATCCTGCCTTTCCTACCTTCCTTGACTTCTTGCCTTGTGCTCATTTTCAAGCACTTGGTGATGTAACTACACAAGGGGTCCTTTGCATTTAGGACTCTATCTCCCATCACTCTGCCTTTCCGCTGGCTGTCCTGTATGCCTGGAATGTTCTACTCCCTCACTATCATCGCTTGGTTTCTCTGGCTTCTTTCAAGTTTCAGCATAAATCTTACCTTCTTTAGGAAGCCTTTCCTGATTCCCTGGGCTGTTAATGTCTCCTTCTTCAGATTATTTTCCATCTACTCTGTATATATCTTATCTCCCCCATTGGAATGTAAACTCCTTGAAGGCAAGGACAATTTTTGTCTGGTTTTGTATTCCCAGGGCTTAGCACAGTGCACAGAACATAATAAGCATTTAATGAAAGCTTCTTGACTTGACGTGATTCATTGACCCTTCATTTTACAGATGAAGAAACTAAAGCCTAGAAGATAATATATTCACCCCATATCATCAAGGAAGTAAAAAGGAGAACTAGAATTTGGAACCAGGTGTTATGAATCTAAATCTAGCACTCTTTAGACTGTACCATCCTTTTAACTTTTCAATGGAAAAATTAAATACCTCTCTTTGCAGTAATAATATAGGTGATAATAGAGGTAAAAGGAGGGCTTGTCATTTTTCCCAATACACTCTCCACTCTGATTCATTTATGCAAAGTCAAAGTATATACCATGTATGACCTTGACTGACAATGTGGATTCTTCATCGCTATTTTTTTCCTGAAAACTCAACAGCATTAAAAGATCCTTAAGCAATGAAACACCACAGAGAATAGCTGTCAAGTACCCAAGTGTCACATTTGATGCCTTAGCAGAAAAGAGGATGGACTTAGCATCTAAGAAAATTTCACTCCCATCTATATGAATAGTATAGGCACACTTTCCAAATTCATAAGAGGGAAAGAAGTCTAAAGGGGAGAGCTGATTCACAAAATGAAAAACACATAAATGACAAATCATAATGTCATAAACCACAAAAACAAAAAATGTGTACCTCCAAGCCCTTTGAGTTTTCAAAGTTCATGTGTCTGAGTCCCCAGTAAACTATTGCTATCTTTAAATCCAAAAAGTTTAGCCAGCTGCATAGTTGTCAGGACTGGAGAAAATGGAGAAGATGGACTCAACCTTTTTTGCTTGTTTTGCTTTGTTATTTTGTTTGCCTATTTTCCTTTTTTTCCCTTTTTTTCTTACTAATTAATTTATTTTTAGTTTTCAACATTCATTTTCACAAGATTTTGAGTTCTAAAATTGCTCCCCATCTTTCCCCCCTGCCCACCGAGACATGGGTTCTGAATATCCCTTCTCCCAATCTGCTCTCTTTTCTATCACACCCCTCCCTTCTCTTATTTCCTAGTTGCATGTAAAAACAATTTTTAACATGCTTTTTTAAAACTCTGAATTCCAACTTCCCTCCCTTCTTCCTTCCCCACCCATCCCTATGAAGCAGGCAAGCAATTTGATATACGTTACATATGTGTAGTCATGAAAAACACTTCCATAATAGTCATGTTGTGAAAGACTATATTCCCCTGCATCCTATCCTGCCTCCCATTTATTCTATTCTCTCTTTTGACACTGTCCTTCCTCAAAAGTATTTACTTCTAATTACCCCTCCACCCATTTGTCCTCCCTTCTATCATTACCCTCTTCTTATCCCCTTCCACCCATACTTTCCTGTAGTGTAAGATAGATTTTCATACCAAATTGAGTATGCATGTTATTCGATGGGACCAATCTTTAAAAGAACATAATAAGACATCAAAGGATGAAAAAAGAAAGCCCAGGGCTCTGAAAGGATTGGACTCTGGGAGCTTACTGAAGCTAATCACAAAAATGGTTCTACAAAATTCCCCATAGTGTTTAAAAACCCACAGTCCTCTCTGCTTAACTCATATAACTGTGGTTGATTCACATTGTAGACCACAAACCAATGGGAAAGAGAACTACTCCAGGCATTTTTCACCTCTTCAGTTAGAGAGCTATGTGCTAAACACCATGTACACACCAGGGCTCTGAAAAAGTACCACAGGTTCCCAAAGTGGGTCATATTACCCCCTTGGGGACACTGGAATGATGGGGGCAGTTGGGGGGTGTTGAATAAAAACAAGGTAGTGGTGGAAACGTAAGGAAAGAAGGGAAGAAAATTTTGAAAAACCATTCATACATCTTTTATCTCTTGTGAAACAGAGTTAAATTACATTAGTGATTATATTATTTTCCAAATAAACACACAGAATGCAAGTTACAACCATCAATGGTTGAGTCCACTGACAAAGTCTTAACAAGCAAGTGTTGGCAGGTGAGCATGTTGCACATTATTGGGAAGTCCATCAGGTATCTGCAGGAATATGTAGGAATATGTGCTTATAATGATGCAATATTGTGTCATCAAAATTTTAATGCAGGAAGAAAACCCACAAATTTATAATAAACTATTAAATCTAAGATAAGATGTATCATTTTTTTAAAAATATTTTTATACATTTTTGAAATGATGTAAATTTTAGAAAAAAACATTAAAGGGTTAATAAAGAAAATAGATTGTGGGGGGGTGGGTGTGCTAAGTAATTATTTTTTTTTTTTTAAGGAGGCAGTAGGCCAAATAAGTTTGAGAGTCTCTGTACTAGACCACTGAAAACAGAACAGAAGGAACTTTGTTGATGCCCTACTGTAGCAAGGGCCAGACATAGAGAATTCCCTTCCTTTTATCATTTAAAAATTTTTAAAGACTGAGTCTCTGAATCTCTCTCAGGCTGGAAATGCAGAAGCCACCTAGAGATTCCACTAGTGGTCCACATGGGATCTTTGACTTGCTCTATTTCCAGTCTGGGTTGCTTTGAACCCTGCTTAGGGAGCCTATTGGCCTTCTGTTCCCAATGACTCTATGATAGTTCTAATATTAGTGTAGACACTGGAATTAGCCCACTGCAGCTCAAAATTTTTGAGTTCAAAAGATCACTTCATCCTTTCTGGGAGCTGGTATAACAGGCACATACCACCACATCCCCATGCTCATCTAGTCTAATCTTTTAAAGAGGAACATTTTTAGAAATGTGGACATGGTAAAGTCTCATTAATTGATTATTGCTATTCAGTCATTTTCATTCACGTCTGACTTTTTGTGATCCCATTTGGGGTATTCTTGGCAAAGATACTGGAAGCTGGTCATTTCCTTCTCCAGTTCATTTTATAGATGAGGAAATCGAGGCAAACAGAGTTAAGCGACTTGCCCAGGATCTCGCAGATAACAAATGTCTGAGGCCAGACATGAACTCAGGAAGATGAGTCTTCCTGACTTCAAGCCTGGCACTCTATCCATTGAGCCACCTAGTTGCCCTTGTTAATGCAGACTTCATTAATTTCGTATTTACAATAGTCCAGAAAGATACAGGCAGAACTAATGTTTATCTCTCTGCGTCTATAAATAAATAAGCAATGTAAAGAAGGGTCCAAGGTGATTACTTAAGAGAACAAACTGTTTCCAACCACTTTAGAAACCCTATTTACACAGAGACAATAGCCAAGCTAATTACAAATTATTTATTCATTAAAGTAGGTTCCCTAAGGATCTCTACTTGGCAACACTTGGGTAGCCTACTTTAGTTGAGATATACACTTGAAAAGAATAAAAATGGCATTTTTTCCTTTAAAATACAGTATTCTCTAATTTGATTATTTCCTCATACAAACTTGGCCTTCTCTAAAATTAATATGACTCTGAAGTTTTGCTGTATTTAAAACTCAAGAACAAACCAGGACCTCTGAGCAGTCACTGGCCACCTGTCCTAAAATTCTTATAGCCCTCATTTTGTTCTCTCTCAGCCCAGGGGATGTGGCCCTAGTGACAGATTTAGTGAAAGTTCCACAAGCTTAGAATTGACACAGCATGTCGATTCCGTGAAGATGCCAGCTTTCCATCTGTCCTTGGTGCTTAAGCCTGGACCCATGACGGTTATGGCAGTTCTGTATAATGAGAGGAACCAAGCCGGTCTCGCACTCTGCAGCCCTGCTCAATGCCATATGTAGTGAGAGTTGTCCTTGTCCGTGCCTAGGACATGACTGAATTCATTTCTAGCCAACTCACCACCTAAAATATGGGGGAGGTGGCAGGCAGCAAGTAGTACAAGGTCCAGCCAGGATAAAAAGAGGTATGGATGTTCTAAAGTGTCCAGAGTAAAGTCACTCACTCACTTTGACTAAAAAAAGTCAAGTATCTCACTTAAGAAGTCCTCTGAGAAGTCCCACTCTTTTCTCTGTTACCAAGACTTAATAGGATTACATCCTAATCATCCCAGACACAAAACCACAGAAGCCTTAGCCATAAATATGCATTTGAGTTAATCTTTTCCACACCTGCATAAGCAATAAGGAAATTACCAGCATGAATATTAAAACTAGAAGCAAAAATAGTGTGCTTTTCTCAGTCTCCCTGGACCTTTAAACTCTAGGAAAGGAATCCAAATGGCAATTCTGGATAGGCAATGTTAATTAGGGCCCACTCCCTAAATAATACTTCACAAGTGATAGTCCCATATATTTCTGTGATTAACTAAGTACTTTATATATATAAACAAGAGTCTTGGGGAAAGATACCTACTTTACTATTTGATGAAATGAGAATTAGGGGAGGAATGGCTCACAGCTCTGTGCATCCCAGACCTCCTCTTATTAGTTCCGCATATTCTCAGGTCCCCTTTTCAGTCCCTGCCACCAGCGAGGAGGGGGAAGAGGAAATCTCAAAAGCTTCAGAGAGGAAAGACTATTTCCAGGTGCAGACACCTGTTTTTGTCATTACCTAGCGGTGGCAACATAATCAGAAGATTTCAGTTTACTAGTACTAGGACTAAAAAGTTTATGGCACCTGAACCTCCATTCTATCACATGTAGTGGTAGTGATTGCAATCCTGTTCTTTTGTAAAGAGTATTGTGAGTGTCCAACTGGTAATAAGAGAGTACTAGAGAGGAGCTCTGGAAGATAGGATAGTTCTGTTCCTCATTCATCTTATATCCAAACCCAATCTAACCTCTTTCTTAGGTAACATTAATGAAATGAATGAGAGGAGGGCAAATGGAATAATGTATGTAAAAGACTTTACAAAGCTTAAGGTGCTATATAAAGGCCAATTATTATTTCTTCTTTCATTTAACCAAAATTTTATCAGAGAATCACAGCTGTAAAAGAGCCATTAGGCTATGAGTTCTTTGAGAGGGGTGACTGTTCTTGCCTTTAATTGTCTCCACGGTACCTTACCCACAATCAATGTTTTATAAATGCTTACTGGTTTCATTTGACTTTGTGTCATGGACCTATTTGGCAGTCTGGTGAAGTCTATGGATGGACACCTGAGATGGCAATCAAAATAGGAACTTTTGCTGTTTTTGTTTTAGTATAATCAAGTACCTCTGACTGAATCTTGCCTTTATCAAGCAAGTGTCTTTACAAGGAGTAAAGTACAGAAACAAGAGTTTCTTTTACTAGAAACAGTGTATGTATTTGTATTGTT
The DNA here is from genome assembly GCA_028658325.1 of Potorous gilbertii. NCBI lineage: Eukaryota > Metazoa > Chordata > Mammalia > Diprotodontia > Potoroidae > Potorous > Potorous gilbertii. The sequence continues at coordinate 369,124,247 of CM053769.1, forward strand.
AAGTATTTTAATGTGATTCAAGTTCTTTCCTACCCATTGATGGCCCTGCCCATTGAGGGAAGCTTGATTAGCAAAGTTGTTTTGTATGAGGGTCCCCAAGTACCTTTTGTTTTTTCTATTGAGGCACTGGGTCAAAGGATTGTGATGCCCTCTGGCTCTAAAAAAGGTATAAATATTCTGAGTTGAGTTTTTACTTTGCAGCTTAGTTCTTAGTAAGAAGGTTTGAGTGCCAGATGAATTATGGTCAGGTAGAGGAAACCATTTGTGTTGATTACTTTGAGGCTTACTGACTAGAAGTGTTGTTTGGCCAAATGAGGACTCTGGGAAGCCACTAAGGAGCCCCCAGATTTGAGAACCCAGGTGACATGCTTCCTTCTCTGGTAACTATGATCAGAGAGTTGGAGTCTAATTATCTGTTGAATTCAGGCAGAGGAAGCCATGCCTGTTGATCTTTTGATTTCTCTCTATTTTCTTTGAAACTGAATGACTCCCTGAACCAACTGAATGATATATGTGCTTGGTTAAAGGAATGATAACATGTGCTTAATTAGAGGGATTGTTAACCCTCAAAAGTTGCCTTTCCTTTTATGAATGCAAATCTAAGAACCTGTGGCAGCAAGCCCTACTGTGTATGTTGGGATGCTTACTGATACAATACCTTCACAGAATGACATTTTAAAATTTATTAAATAAAATACATGAGATTATAAAGGAAATAAATTATATTGAAATATTATTGTAAAAAAAAAATAAGCTCTAAAAAGCTAGAAGAGACCTCAGAGACTAGATGACCCCTAGTTCAACTCCCTCACTTTATAAATAAGCAAACTAAGGACCAGGCAGAGAGTGACTTGACCTGAAGTCCTACAGATATTGAATAGACAGACAGCAAAATAGTGCATTTATTTAGCACATACTCTATGCCAGTCACCCCACAAGTACTGAGCATACAAATATGTCCAAGAAAGCAAGACAATCTCTGCCTTTAAGGAGATAACATTCTAGGGAGGTGAAAAAAAAACAACAAAATAAAAAAGTGCACAGCAGAGGAAAAAAAAACTCACAAGGAGGCAAGGAAGAGATGGACAATTTTCAATACAATAAGTATTATTTATCACACAGGCTTTCCTGAAATGAAAATATATTGTTATTCTTATGTTCTGCTATGCACATGAAATGGTTTTTTTTTCTGTTTGACTTTGTATTTAAGTTTACAATATGTTTTTGTTTCTTTTCATATTCTATATTTGTGTTCTGGCATTTGAGTCTAAATAATTTTTTTTAAAACAAATTTTTGAAAAAGGAGGTAACATTTTAAAGAGGAAAGACAGTACATGAAGCAGAACTCAAAAGCAGAAGCAGGGGAGGAGGGTAGCAGCACAAGTGTCAGAAATGCAATTTGAAACCTTGTCTTCCACCTCCACAGCCAGCTCCCTTTCCATTGTACCTCACGGCTTCTTTGCCACATATAGGCAGATAAGTTGTGGGTTACATTCCAGACCATGGCAATAAAGAGAATATTTCAATAAAATTACATAAATTTTTGAGTTTCCCAGTGTATATAAAAGTTATATTTATTCTATACTGTAGCCTATTAAGTGTGTAATAGTATTATGTCTAAAAAAAAATTGCACATATCTTTGTCAAAAGATTGTTGAGTAGTCAGCCATGGCTGACTCTTTGTGACCCTTTTTGGGATTTTCTTGGCAAAGATACTGGAATGATTTGCCATATCCTTGTCCAGCACATTTTACAAATAAAGAAACTGAGGCAAACAAGATTAAATGACTTGCCCAAGGTCATATAGCTAATAGGCATCTGAATGTGGATTTGAACTCCAACTGACTCCAGGGTAGGCATTCCACCTTCTACGCCACTTAACTGCTCCTAAAAAAAAAATGTGCTATCATCTGAGCCTTCAGCAAATTGTAATCTTTTTTGCTTTTGGAGGTTCTTGTCTCTATGATGAGGGCTGCTGACTGATCAGAGTGGTGGCTGCTGAAGGTTGGAGTAGCTATGGCAATTTCTTAAAGTAAGACAACAATGAATTTTCCATGTTGATTGACTCACAAAAGATTTCTCTGTAGCATGTGATGCGGTTTGATAGCATTCTAAACACAAATTAGAGTCAATCCTGTCAAACCCTGCTGCTACTTTATCAACTAAGTTTAGTTAATATTCTTTAATATTGTTGTGTCTCAGGCAATAGGAAGGCTGGAGGAAAGAGAGAGAAATGGAGGAAAAGCCAATCATAACACACACAACATTTATCAGTTAAGCTGACCACCTAATATAAGCTTGGTTTGTGGTGATCCAAAACAATTACAGTAGTAACATCCAAGATCATTGATCACATATCTCTGTAACAGATATAATAATGATGGGAAAACTTTGAAATATCATGAGAATTACTAAACTGTGACACAGAGACATTATGGGAGAATACGAAGTTGGAAAAATGGCACCGATAGAATTGCTTAGAGAATACGAAGTTGGAAAAATGGCACCGATAGAATTGCTTAGAGAATACGAAGTTGGAAAAATGGCACCGATAGAATTGCTTAGAGAATACGAAGTTGGAAAAATGGCACCGATAGAATTGCTTAATGCAGGATTGCCACAAACCATCAATTTGTTAACAATAATAATTATCTGTGAAGTCCCACAAAATGAGGTATGCCTGTACATATGTCTAAGCAGTAGGAGGGAAAACAGGACTGAATCACAAAATAATAATTAAAAAAAAGAAACTGTGAAAAAACCTCACTTGAGTCATCTAAAAATAATTGATTCCAAACTCTTACCATCCTCTTTACTTTTCCTGGAGAAAAAAGGAAACTTTTAATGCAAGACACAAGCCCTCATAAAAAACAATTTAGTTTGGGTATCTCTGCCTTGTCAGTTCCTCTTTATGTTTATGAATCTCTGGAGAGTTACCATGGAATAGACATTTTAATTATCCAACAAAACGCCAGGTGCTGCTGGATTGTTCCATACACTATATGCAGCCTTCATGATGAGTTCCCTTCTGAAGGACAGTCTAGCCTTACCTTGTTTTTTAAAGAGATTACTCCGGACGATCTCATTCATGGACTGCACTTTTTGCTTCTGAAGTTTGACTGGTGGGATGCAAGTGTAAAATTCATAGAGGAGTTGGCTGTAGGCAGGAAACAACAGAATCCCCAGATCAAATCTTAATCAACCTGATAATAAATGTCAATCATGCATGACAGGGTGGGGGTGTCACTGCAGAGGATGGATCAGGACTCTGATTTCATAGTTGTAGGGAATACCCAGTGAGGAATTTCCCTCTACTAATGCAGTTCCAAAATTTCTCTGAAACTTAGGACCACTGAGAAGTTAAATAATAATACTAATAGCTAGCATTCATAAAGTTTTACAAAATATTACTCCCTCATTTTATCCCAACAACTCTAAGAGGCTGTGCTATTTTTTTTTGTTGTTGCTGTTGAGTCATTTCAGTTGTGTCTGACTCTTTGTGACTCCTCTTGGGGTTTCCTTGGCAAAGATTCTAAAATCGTTTGCCATTTCCTTCTCCAGCTCATTTTACAGATGAGGAAACTGAGGCAAACAGGGTTAAGTGACTTGCCCAGGGTCTCTCAACTAGTAAGTGTTGGACCAGTCCTCTATCCACTGCACAATCTTGCTTCCAGGTGATGAAAGGGATAGAGATGCTTGCCTTGGAGTCAAGAAGACTCATTTTTAGGAGTACAAATAGGGCTTCCTATGCTTACTAGCTGTATAACTCTGGCAAGTCACTTCACCCTATTGACCTCAGTGTCTTCATCTATAAAATGAGCTGGAGAAGGAAGTGGCAAACCACTCCAGTACCTTTACCAAGAAAATCCCAAATGGCATCACAAAGAGTTATCCCCATTTCCCAGATGAGGCAGATGAGGCAGACAGAAGTTAAATGACTTGTCCAGTATCAAACAGCTAGTGTCTGATTTGATTTGAATTTGAATTGATTTGAATTCAAGTCTTCCTCCCTCAAGTTGTAGCACTCTCAGGATCACACAGTAGATCTGTGTGAGAGGAAGGAATTGATTTCTAGTCTCTCCAACTCCAACCCCAGCTCTTTCCATCCATTATTCCACATTACCTCTCTAAATGGTTCTAAAAATTGAATCCTAAGATGATAGAGATGCTAAAATTATTTTACAATAGAAAAAGTCTTGCATTATACTCTTAGTTCCAGATATCAGACACAGTCTGATGACACACTGTACCTTGACCCTGACATACTGATGCTGTTTTGGTACCCTTCAAGTAAGGACAATAACCAACCAACCAGTTCCAGGAAGCAAGATTGTAAGTTGTTGTAAAGGTACCAACATGAAAAAGTAGAAGGAGTTTCCTCACCTGGGAGATCCTTGTACCAATACGAGCACTGGTCTAGTCCTTATCCCCTAACCCTATATAATACTGAAGCTATTAGTTTCCCCAACAAAGTATTCTCTGCCTTCCATAAGCTATCACCCTGGAAACTCAAAATATGAAACTCTCCTTAGAGAAGGAGGAACAAGTCATGTTGAGCCCAAATTTTACCACAGTTACAATAATGTGCTAATTGACTTTACTCATTTTGTAAAGTGGAAAGAGAGGGATTGAGAGAAGAACCTGACCTCTTCCAAGCTCATTTACTGACCAGCCACAAATATAAATTTTCTCTAAGGCTTTATGAGCTGCTTATGAGCCTCTAACAGGCATAAGCTTAGTTCCAAAAGGGAGGCAATGAGCTACCCAACAGTCTTTCAACCCACCTTCAGAAGTAGCACCTCATGCTGTGTCACTTTTGAATACCAAGGTGACCACAAGAATTCCAATCACTTACTTTCATTTCTTATCCGAGTCCTGGCATAAGAAAATATGCCATTTTCCCATTGCCCTACTAATACTTCCCTTTAAGAGTTATTGAGGATGTACCCATTCATTATGTGAGTTAATCACAGCATTCTTCAGAAGACCTTCCCCTCCTTCAGCACTTCTGGTTTCCCAAGGAAGCTGAGGACAATTCATATCATGTGCTCACCTGAGTAACTTAGCATCAAAGACAGTTTCCACATCATGGAGAACAGATGGGATATATTTCAAAGCAGCCACCTGGAATAAGAATGAAATTAACATGAGAGATGCCCCCATTTCAGGGTTAGATGTTAGTATAAAGGATATTTTGCTAAATAATACAGATGATGTGAGATGTTTCCTACATTATATGAACTATTCAAATAAGTCATGGCTGTGCATCACTAACCAAGAACATGTAGTTATCCCTTCCACATCATGGGGGTTAGGGGCATGGTGCCCCACAATCTGGAAAATCTGAGTAAAAATTTTTGGCCCTCTCTTTGTACCAGAGAAATATTAATTTTTTTCTTTTTCTTTTATGGGATGTTTAAAATATCTTATTGTAAAATTGGGGTTGATATAATACAATGCTATACATATATTTTATGTACTGATCGGTTTCTAGATTTTTTTTCTGTGTCATCTGCTGGCCTTCTCATATTGACTGCATCTTCCACTAAAGTCCCCCAAAATTCCGATTTAATTTCTTATGCCAATCCATTATCTATCAAAATCACGTTGGAGAAAGTTGTGATGTGGAAGGTATAACTGTACACAAAAATAGACGCATACATATACAAAATAAACACACATAAATATATAATTATTTATATAGAAAGATATGATAATTAATCCAAGGAACAAATCCCTTTTCTTTCTTTGTTTCACTAATAGCAAGGATGGCCACATTAAGTTGCATTTAATTCTTTTGCCTATGCCATCCCTTGTAAATAGCAGGGGAAATCTCTGAGAACCCTGGACAGTGTCTGATGATTAAAACTATCTGGAAATGGAATGTGCTATATGTATCAGGTAGGAGGCTAAATTAGATGGCACCTAGGGTCTTTTCCATCTCCAGGACTCCAATATTCTAAGATTCATAAGATCCTCTGTTTTTTTTTTCAATATGCATTTTTAACAGAATTATCAAAGAAACTTAGCAAGATAAGCAGAGTGGAAATCGAACTGTTGTTTTTGGTTTTGTTTATGGTTTCAGTTTTGCAAATTTCACACAAACAATTTACTTAGGAGGCCCTTATAGGTGAAACTGAATGCAAAAGGCCTACTTTTTAAATTAACTAAATAAATATCTCACATTTGAAATCTAAGGAAAATAAAAAAATGCATATGATTGTAGATATAAAGTTGGATTAGATAACATCTAATCTAACCCCTTTATTTTGCAAGTGTGGAATTTGAGGCTCCAAGTAAGTGACTTGCCTGAGGTCACAAAGTTAGGAAAGCAAGAAGTACACCTGTTAATTAAACTCAAGTACTCAGATCCAAAAAACTCAGATTCAAATCCCACCCTCTTTCCATTAAACCATGCTGCTTGCCTTCAGCTTCCTCTTCTGAAAAATGAGGGGGTTGGATGGTCACCTGTAGGGTCTCTTCCAGCTCCATCCATAATAATAGCTCGCATTTATATAGTACTGAAGGTTTACAAAGCTCTTTACATTTATCAATGCATTTAATCCTCACAATAATTGCTGAGAGGCAGGTGCTATCATTATCCCAACTTCACAGAGGAGTCAGTCAGTCAATAAGCTTTTACTAAGCTTACTCTGTGCCAGGCACTGTGCTAAGTGTCCAGGATACAGAAAAAGGCAAAAGAGAGTCCCTACTTTCAAGAAGCTCACCATCTAATGGGGGAGATCACATGCAAACAGCTATGTATAAGTAAGCTATCTATATAGCATACCTAGGAAATAATCAACAGAGAGAAAGAACTAGACTCAAGAGGAATTGGGATTTCAAATCAGGTCTTCCTGACTTCAGGACCAACTGCCTCTAATCAACATAGAGAGACAGACAGATAGAAAGAATAGACAGGAAGATGGAAGGAATAAACAGAATAGGTAGATAGAGAATAGATAAAATAGGTAGACAAGATAGAAAGATAGAAAGAACAGATAGAACAGGTAGATAGGTAGGAGGATAGAAAGATTAGGTAGATAGAATAGATAGGATAGACAGAATAGATAGGTGATAGATAGATAGATGACAGACAGTCATAGAATAGGTAGACAGAATAGGTAGATTGTGTGTGCAGATTGTGTGTGTGTGTGTACCTGTGACACTAGGGAGAAAGGAACAGGCACATGACTGGGAAACAGCATTCTTTCTTCTCTACGAAATTAACTGGTTCACGCAGGGATCTTATTTACAGACTTGGCCTCATTAGAACAACGCTCCAGCCGAGCAACAGAAAGGTAAACTTCAGCCTGTGGCTCTGGTGCCAGATGGATTTCCACACCACACAATTAGAGGAGAATGTTTATGATGCTGCTTCCATCCACATCCAGGTGGATTTTGTAGTCCTCTCATCAATTTCTCCAAATCTGACTTCTGCTTACCAGTGCCTTTGGTTGTTTGTTCTTGTAAAAACTGCTTTGAGATCTGAGTGACTCCAGGATACAAGGGTGTAAGCAGAACCCAGTCACCCACTCCACTCTCCACTTCTAAATCAAATCCTCCTGCTCTCCCTGACCTATTGATCCAATCATTAAGCCCATCCCTCATATGCCTCCTCATTCCTCTGTTGTTGTCTTAACATCCCCCACACCTGGCACAATGCATGGCACATGACTGGCACTTAATAAATTCCTGTTGAAGCATTGTCCTGAGACCAGAGATGCAACAGTAGTAAACATGCTCTGACAGGCTCATTACAATAAAGCCCCAGTGAGAAAAGGGGAGAAAATTGTGACATTTTAGTCAATACCCACACAGGAAATCAGAAGGCCAGCACTGCAGTACCTGCTGCATCTTGCTAGTCTTTAAGAACTGTATTTCCAGGGAGAGACAAGAAACGGCAGCCATGAGGAGCCTAGGCAATCCAGGACAGACATTTCTCACATTAAAATGCTTCAGCTGTTCACAGGATGGAGTTGGGAAAGGGGAGGGGGAAGGTAGTGGGAGAGAAGGGCTTTAGAAGAAGTCAGTCTTCTCAGCCCCAGTCTGACGGCAGCAGCAGAAAGCAAGCTGCCTACCTGTCACCCTTGGCTTTGAATATGTTATCAACTCAATGGGAATGTATTAAACTTTCATCTTGTCCATACTGACTCACAGGCACATGTGAAATCTGTTATTTTCCTTCCCAAGGGGAATTGCTCCTCTCTGCCTCTGAGAGTCTGCTTGGGAACTGGGTAAGCTAGAAGTGACCACAGTTTCTCTGTTCTCAGACATCTAAGCATACCAGAAATGTGATAGGGGGCACAAAGGTATGGCAGGACTCACCCAGACAGGAATGGGGCCCAGAGCCTGGGACCTGAGTGAAAGCACCACTCATTTTTATGTGTTGTCTCCCCTTATTAGAATATAAGCTCCTTGAGGACAGGTGCTGTCTTTTTTATTTGTATCCTCAATGCCTTGCACATGGTAAGTGCTTAAGAAATGCTTTAAAAGAAGTTAATTTCTTTTCCTTTTCCATTTGCAATTTTTAAGGTGGCTAGTCTAGTTCCT
>CM053769.1:369132899-369149337 GCA_028658325.1 Potorous gilbertii
TAGGGGGCACAAAGGTATGGCAGGACTCACCCAGACAGGAATGGGGCCCAGAGCCCGGGACCTGAGTGAAAGCACCACTCATTTTTATGTGTTGTCTCCCCTTATTAGAATATAAGCTCCTTGAGGACAGGTGCTGTCTTTTTTATTTGTATCCTCAATGCCTTGCACATGGTAAGTGCTTAAGAAATGCTTTAAAAGAAGTTAATTTCTTTTCCTTTTCCATTTGCAATTTTTAAGGTGGCTAGTCTAGTTCCTGGATATTCCTGCTGGCATTCAGAGGACATGTGTTTTGAGTTGGAAATTAATCATTTCTGAGGACTGGTCTATGAAGAGTATATGTTTACCTACCACTTATCACTCCAAGGATACTCTCAGACATCCTGGAAAGTAGTGAGACTAGCAGTCAGAAATGTGTGTCACCTCTATAACTTGTTGATTATGTGATGCTAAACAAGGTTATCTGATCAATGACAGACTTCCAGCACTTCCTCTAGAAAATGGAGACCAAAGTGGAAGCTGCCATGAAGACAAACGTCAGGAAAAGAGCCAAATTCAAACTAAGCACTAATGACCTAATGAGCATGGAGAAGATGAACAAGGATGGGAAATGGAGCATTATTCTAATTAGGAGCACCTGAACTGCCAACGCTGCACTCACAGCAAACTGAAAATAGAAAAAACAACAAAATAGCCAAAAATGGGCCCTCCCTTGCAAATGCACATTTCATCATCTACTAAAGGAGTTTCCTTGCCTGTCTCCGTTGAATCCATCTGGAAACAGCCTGAGATTTGTGACAGTGGTATTAGTATCAATATAAGCGATAGATGATGTCGTGCCTTGATGTAGGTTCCCACTAGAAATGCCAGACACCATCTTCATGGAAAATTCATAGACATTTAAAAGAGACGATGCCCCTTCCCCACTGGTTTTTCAATCCATTCATCACAGCAGACAGATGAATTTGCAAGGCCAATCCAAGAAAAATGACCAACAATTTCTTAGGGATTCACTATAATGTGAAGATGAGAAGGGAACCTCCTCTCACATTTTCTATCAAGAAAAAACAGATGAAGGCCCTCAGGACAATGTGCATTATCATTAATCTTTCATTTGCTTTCTAACCAAAAGTCAGGCTCTAGGAAGGAGAAAGAGTGTACAAAATGTATACTTCTGCCTGTTCCTATAGGGAAATTCTATGATCTAGCATTACCAAATTTATGTGTTTGTTTTCTTTTTCCTACCTTGCATCTGTGATCTCATTGATGTAAGGAAATCCTGGTATGTAAATTTCCTCTTCCAAGGAAAATCAGCAACTTGTCTGACACTTACAGTCTTAGGGAACTTCCTGGGAGAACTGGGCGTTCAAGAGATTTGCCCATGACTACTCTCTTAATATGTGCCCAAGGCAGGATTTGTTGGGGCTAAGGCACCAAGGTAAGGAGAAAGGCCCAAGCAGCCTTCAAAGGTCTCCTCAAAGATGATGCATCTAAGACCCATCGTATGGTTTTACAGCAGAAGCCCCTTCTAGAGTCTTTAAGAAGGGATGCTTACACTAGGTTCTGATAGTTTCAACTGTATTCCCCTCAAACACTTCCTCTCCTCCTTTAAAACATCCAGAATAAATACTTAATAATTTCCCAAAAATATTTTAGTCCTCCATGATACACAAACCCTAGAAGTGTATGTAAAACTGGATCATCCTCAAGCCCAAGTCCAGAGTCAGATCTATTCTTCACGGACCAATCTACCTAAATCCCAAGAAATTTTTCACCAACTTGACTACTGGGTAATGAATTTGGGGGTCAGAAACTGTAGAAGACCAACAACTGAATTACAGAAAGTTTTAACCTTTCTTTAAAGAAAGAAAACCACAGATTATTGAAGCATTGAAAGTACATTTCAGATTGATAAATAGTCAAAGATATGAGCAGGAAGTTTTCAGAAGAAATAGAAGCTATTTATAGTCATATAAAAATACTTTCAAACACTACTGATTAGAGAAATGCAAATTAAAACAACTCAGGTACCACTTCACATTTATCAAATTGGGTAATATGACAGAAAATAAAAATGACAAATGTTGGAGGGGATGTTGGAAAATTGTGATACTCACACATTGTTGGTAGAGTAGTGAAGTGATACAACTATTCTGAAAACTATACCTGAAGGGCTATAAAACTGTGCCTGTCCTTTGATTCAGCAATTCCACTTCTAGGTCTGTATCCCAAAGAGATCAAATAAAAAGGGAAAGGACCTATATACACAAAAATATTTATAGCAGCTCTTTTTGTGGTGTCAGAAAACTGGAAATCAGAGGGATGTCTTAGGAATGGCTGAGCAATTAGGGAATTGCTTAATTTCCATTATTGGAAATGGCTGAGCAAGTTGTTGTATGTGACTGCAATGGAACACTATTGTTCTATAAGAAATGATACATAGAATGCTTTCAGAAAAACCTAGGAAGACTTATATGAACTGATGCAGAGTGAAGTGAGCAGAACCAGGAGAACATTGTACACAGTAAGAGCAACATTGTACAAGAATCAGCTATGAATGACTTAGCTGTTCTCAGCAATACAATGATTCAAGACAATTCCAAAGGATTTACTATGAAAAAACACTATTCACCTCCAAAGAAAGAATGGAATCTGCATGCAAATCAAAGCATACCTTTTAAACTTTCTTTTTTCTTCTTTTTTTATCTGTTTCTTTTGCAACATGACTGGTATAGAATGTGTTTTACATGACTGCACATGTATAATCTAACAAATTGCTTGCCTTCTCAAAGGGGAGGAAAAAGAGAGGAGAAAATTTGGAATTTAAGATTTTTAAAGATGAATGTTAAAAATTGTTTTTACATGTAATAGAAAAATATTTGTTTTAAAAAGTAAAGTACATTTCAGAAAGATATTTGCTCTCCAGCTCCCAATCTGATGTGATAATAACTATTTTATGAGTCTGGGCAACTGATAGAAAACATCAAGTACCTTATGTAAATCCCAAAACTTTATCTTGAACTTAAAATCAAACAAAATATCTGTTATTTCTCTTATTCTTACAAAATTATAACAGAAAGAAAAAAAATCCAGCCCACATGACAGAAGGAAATAAGGAACTCTAAGAGGACAAGCTAAATTATTAGAATCCTGACAACTGAATTTGCACTGGTAGTATAATATTCATAATTGCCTTTGTAAAACACTTTATACCTTTCAAAGTTCTTTTTCATTTGTTATCTCATTTGAGATACAACATCCCTATTAGAGAGGCCAGGCAAGTACTGTCATCCAGAACACTTCCTCCTGGCTACCATTCTCCTGTATGTGGAGTCTCTCCCTATGTGAGCTCCTTGAGGGGAAGGACATCTCACTTTTGTGTTTGTATCTACGATGCTTGCTGCAGTTCTTGGCACACAGCCACAATAAATGCTTTTTCATTCATTCATCCCCAGGTTATAGATGAGAAGTTCGAGACCCAGAGATGTTAAGTATTTTGGCCCAAGGTCACACAACTAGTCAATGACAAAGCTAAGACCATTTGTGCCCTTTTTAACACATCCTGAATTAGATATGGAAGCTGGCACTGACACATGATCTCTCTCTCTCCATATATTCCTGGTTTCCTGTTTTCTCTACTTTGGGTTAGTTGACTATGGTCTTAGAAAGGGGGAGAAGATAGAAAGGACCTGAAAACAGGAATGGATAGATCATAAATAGAGACAGACCTAGAAGGAAAGAGGCAACATGGGACAGGAAATTAAAGTCAGTGGAGCTAGATTCAAAGTCTACCTCTGCTACTTACTAGCTGTGTTTGTGAGTGTGTGTGTGTGTGTGTATGTATGTATGTGTGAGACTTAACCTTTCTAAGCCTTAGGTCCTGACATATATAAAATCTGTAGTTGAATTAAATGACTTCTAAAATTCCTTTCAATTCTAAATCTATGGTTCTTTGCTCTATACCAGAGGTGAGGAACCTGCAGCCTTAAGACCACATGTGACCTTCTAGGTCCTCAAGTGCAGCTCTTTGACCCAATTCAAACTTTACAAAACAAACCACCTTAATTAAAGGATTTATTCTGTAAAACTTGAACTCAGTCAAAAGGCCATACCGGATTTGTTCTGGAAAGTTTGGATTTGGTCAGATACATACATATGTATACATATATACAAACACACAATATATGTATATGCATGTTATGTATATATGCTTATATATACATACATACATATATACATATGTGTATATATACACATACACAAATACATATACATATCAGTAATGTCTGAGTCCTCATGGCCCCTCTTCAGGTTTTCTTGGCAAAGATACTGGAATCATTTGTCATTTTCTTCTCTAGTTCATTTTACAGATGAGAAACTAAGGCAAACATGGTTAAGTGACTTGCCCAGTACCTCAAAGCTAGTAAGGACCAGATTTGAACTTATGGAGATGAGTCTCCCTGACTCCAGGTTTGGCGCTCTACCCACTGTGCCACCTACATTTGTTATATTTGTTAGACAGAGAGATAGGTAGGTATTAGCTACCATGATTTTTGGTCTAATAATTTTACACTTCCTAATATTAGTAACTCTGTAATTCAAAAGTACACGCTCTTTATGATCACATCATTAATTTCTGAAGGAGAATGACTTCAGCCTCTACCCAGTCCAGGTGAATAGTCACCACCCTAGCAGCCCTGGATGGGCCCTGAGGGTTGCAATTTCTGGTGTCATAAAGAACAAGCTTCCTTTATGCAACCCATCCAGACAAACACAAAAACTCATTAATTCTAACTAGCAGCTGTTAGATCCCAAGCATCTTAAGAGCTATTTAAATTAGTGACTAAAAGGATAAACTTGATAAAAAAATGAAGCAATCTGCATCAAATCATTGATTTAGATAAATGTATTTGGTTTTCATTATATGTGATACATTGGCCAGCACTTCCAGAATGCTTTGCAGTAAATTCAGTAGAAATAATGAAGTCTTTCTAATTGGCCCCTTCACTCTGGTCCTATGCTACTAAATCCTCTCTTAGAAACGAGGTCAAGTCTCAAGGTTTTTATAAATATTACTGGCTTTGCAGATTGGCAAAAGAGAGGTGCTCAATTGGAGATCCTTTGTCCTCCTGGTAAAATCGCAAGTCATGTTAAGAGGAACAAGTTTATTGTACAGGGAAGGAGATCTTGGCCTTTGGTCAGCAATTTCTTGTTAAGAACTAACTAGTTCTTACTGTATAAAAGTCAACACAATAAAAGGTAAGTCAGACTCTGCTTTTTCCTAGTGTGGGACTAAAATTTGAAGAGCAGTAGGGGACCTTCAAATTCAACCCCTTCATTTTACAGAGGAAGGAAATGAAGCCCAGAGAGTTAATCAACTTGCCTGAGGTCATTAGTGGGCCAGCTAAGGGGCACAGTGGATGGAGCACCAGTCCTGGAATCAGGAAAACCTAAGTTCAAATTTGGCCTTAGACTCTTACTAGCTGTGTGACTCTAGGCAAATTACTTAACCCTGCTTGCCTCAGTTTCCTTATCTGTGAAATGAGCTGGAGAAGGAAATGAAAAACCACCCCCAGTGTCTTTACCAAGAAAACCCCAAAAGGGGTCACAGAGAATGCCTACAATCATTTAGCAACAAAGGTCTGTCTCTAGTAAGTGTCTGAGTCTGGATTAAAACTTTTTGACTCCAAATTCCAGCTCTCTATCCACTATGCCATATATAACCCCCAAAAATCCCAAATAGGAGTCATTGATACCTGGCAATTTTAGCTCACTGCTGAACAGCAATCTTTTCCCTGTCCTGTTAGCATTTTACCTTATGGATAATTAAGCATACCTTCCAATCTTATTCAATTAACGAAGGACTGCATGTTTAACAGCAAAAGTGGACACTATCTCAACATATCACCATTCTTTTCATGTCAAGATCAGGAAAACCGATGCTAACATCTGTGTAAACTAACCTGTAATAAGATGGTGGTCTTGTATTGACTTTTCATCAGGTTGTTGATGGATTCAAAGAGCCGTCTCATGGATTCTTCAAATTCCATCTGTTCTTTGCCTTCATAGAGCCTAGAAAAAGACACAGTGGAGTTATTACTTAAGTAAAAGGCAATACCCTGCAAAATGTGCACGAGGTACAGTCGTCATTAAAAAGTCAGAGAAAATAGAGCCCTAGGAAAAGAGAATTGATTCAGTGACTCTTGCATACATAATTTACAGAGTTGGGGAGTGGAGAAGGAAATCGTGGGTCCACTGTGCTAAGAAGAAATCCTTTAAGCTGACACAGCATAATAAAACTACCTCTTTTTTCCCCCATGGAAATGCCTTAAAAGAATGAAGCTTGTTTGAGTCAAGGAAACATTCATAATTTCACCTGATTACAAGGATTAAAGGGTAAATTGCTGTCACCTTACTTTCAAAGGAACTCAGAACATCAAGGAGACAGCTTTTGAATTCACTGCCACCTAGCTCCAGCTGCCTTGGAAGGGACCTCATCTAGAAGGACTACATCTCCTGCAGGACAGCTACCTGTCAGAGGTCACAGCATTCTCTATTCATCCATTTGAAATTGACTTTCAGGTTCTGATTTGAATCTCCCTATCTACCCACTCTTATGAATGATATTTGTTCCCTTTCCCCAATTTTTATCACCAATCAGAAAATATCCCTAACTTAATCTGTAGCTTTCAGTCAGAAATTCCACAGAGGAAGTCTTCCTACCCCCCCTTATGATGATGAAAGCTTTGCCTCTCACAGCCCAGCTTAGTCAAAAAGCACCAAAAGCTTCTGCCTTCTGCAAAGGTGTATTTCATAGATAAAGTGCTGACACACTTAACAGATTTGTTTCTCCAGCCATCCACATCACAGGCCAGTCAATCGTTGCCCCACCAAGCAACTGTCACAACTAAATCCCAACCAAGTAACTGTCCTGACTAAATCCCACTGCTCTAGGAAGACTAATACTGTTACTTTGTCACTTGTTTATTCCTATAACACTTTTGGAATATTTTTGAAAGTATTTAGATGCTGTGTTATTCAGGTACATATTTTAAGAACCTAGGGATACATGAACTGATGAAAAGTGAAGTGAGCAAAACCTAGAGAATAACTGATACAACAACACTGTAAAAACAAACAACTTTGAAAGAATTAGGAATTATGACCAATTCAATGATCAACAATGAATCTAAGGGACTAATGATGAAGAATGTTACCTACCTTCTGAGAGTGAGAACAGACTCAAGATGCAGTGTAAGATATATTTTTTTGGATATGGTCAACGTGGAATGGGTTTTGCTTGACCATGGCTATGAGTTTTATGGCTTTTGTTTTTGTTACATTGTTTTTGTCAGGAGGGGAAAGCGAAAGGAAAATAAAATAAATACTTGTTAATTGAAAAAATCAAAATGCATTTTTTTCTGGTAAGATACTCTATACTTTGGCAAAATGCTTTCCATAGTACTAATTCATTTGATCCTCAGAATAACCCTGTGCAGTAGGGGTGATCAATCCATTTCACAGAAGGGGAAACTTGGCATAAATCATGGATTTTGAATGTTGTTACTGAGAGAACCAGAGAAGAGAGTTAGTAAACGGTTCATACTTAAAGGTTCCAGCAAGCCAGAGACTTCAAGGTTGTATGAAAATGGTGGAAAAAGATACACCCTCTCTTGTCATGATGACAGTAATATTAATGACAAACATGTTATAGTGTCTTAAGTCTTATAAGGTGCTTTTAAATATATCACCTTACTTGACCCTTATAACAATACAGCAAGGAAAGTACTATAGATGTATTATTATATCCACTTTAGCTGAAGAAACTCATATAACTAGGAAGTATTGGAAGCAGAATTCAAACCCAGGTCTCTTCTGATTCCAAGTCTAGCCTTCTTTCAACTATAACACATTGCCTGTGCTTGTTTTTCTTGGGCACAGACAGCAGAGCTAGAAACAGTACAAATTTCAACTTGTAAGGAAACGTATAAGGAATGTAAAGGATGTAAGGAAAAACATCCTAACAATAAGAACTATATAACCATGGAATTGGATGCCTTAGGAAGTAATAGGATTCCTCTCAATATGTGTCTTCAAGTGAAGCCTAGATGACGTGTTTCAAATGTTATGACTATCATAAAAATCACAGTCATAGATCATAAGATCATAGGTTTAGAATTTAGAGTCCATTGAATATGACTCCTGAATTTTACAAGTGAGGAAACTGAGGCAGTGTCGGGGGTTACACAGTATCTGAGGTAGAATTTGAACTCGGATCTTTCTATTACTCTTTCCACTGTACCCCCTGGCCACCTCATCTTGTAGATGAGCCTACCTATGCTTTCTGCTACCTCCTTTGGCTGCTTCACAATGTAGGAATAACTCTGGCACTTGCTACAGCCATAGCTACTGAAAACCCTAAAGTCTTTGGCACTGTCAAATGATGTAACATCAGAAACTGATATGATTTTTATCAGTGGAAATAACGTTAAAAGTGAGGCATTACCATCTGCTTTGCCACTGTAACCTAAGAACTGTGGGACTTTTCTATCCGTTAAAAAGCTGGCCCTGGAGCCAGGAAGACCTGAGTTTAAGTCCAGCCTCCGATGCTGACTCCTGTGTGACCCTCTAGTTATTTGACCTCTATTTGCCTCAGTTTCCATGACTGTATAATAGGAATAAGAACAGCATCTACTTTGGAGGGTTCTTGTGAGGATCACATGAGATAGTATTTGTAAGACACATAGCACAGTGACTGTCACATAGTAGGCTCTTTTAAAAAGGCTTATTCCATGCCTTTCCCTTCTATCTGACTTGCAGCTGAAATCTTCTACATGTTTTGTTCACCCCCACACACACACATATAAACAAACAAACACACAGATTTTTGAGCTAGAAAATGAGCTACTGAAGAGCAGGAATTGTCTTACTTTTCCATTTTTATCCCCAAGACTTATCCCCTTTATCCTCTAGGACTTTATCCCCAGAAGAATGCTTTGCATACAGTAAGAATTAATAAATACTTTCTTCAATCATTCATATGTTCTATTTTTTCATATGTAAAAATTCAATCCAACAAATATATTAAATGCATTTTAGTAGTAAAACACTGTCCCAAAGAGTCATTAAACTACCTATACCCTTTGACCCAGCAATACCACTACTTGGTCTATTTCCAAAGACAATTAGCGTAGAAGAAAAACAATCTATATTTTGTAAAATGTTTATAGCAGCTCTCTTTGTGGTGACAAAGAACTGGAAACTGCAGAGATGCCCATTAGCTGCAGAATGGCTGAACAGGTTATAGTATATAATTATGACAAAATACTATTGTGCAATAAGAAATGATGAGGTTGATGATATTAGAAAAACATGGAGAGATTTGCACAAAATAATGAAGAGTAAAATTAGCAGAACCAAGAGAATATTGTATACAGTAACAGCAATATTATTTTTAAAATGACTTTGGGTGAATAGGTTATTTTGTCTACTATAAAAACCCAAATTAACTATAAAGGACATATGAAGAAAGATAATATCTATATCCAGAGAAAGAACTGATAAATAGAAAAATAGAAGTATGTATAGAATATTTTTACATATACATATATGTATGTGTGTGTGTGTATACTCATTTGTGTCTAGTAGTAGCCATCTCTGGGGCAGGGAGGAAAAAGAAAAAAATTTACATGATAAATTTGTTGTATATTTGATAGGAACAGCAAATTGTGAGTAGAAGATTTGCAGTTTCATATACAATCATCTTTTTATTATACTATGTTATGAAAATATTTGTTTTATTCCACAAATTATAAATAAAATAAAGAAGTGCTGTGCTAATATGGGGTATAAAAAGAAACAGTTCCTGCCTTTAAGGAGTTTAAATTATATTGAGGGGACGAGAAAACAAAACATGGCCAAAAAATAAGTACAATAAGAATGACTGAAAAGTGAATGAACATTAACAACCTGAACAAGAGAAGACTTCCTGGAGGAGGCACTATCAGAGCAGAGCCTTGAAGCATGGTAAGAATTTTAAGAAGTAGAGATGAGGCAAAGGGAAGCCACCTGAAGATTTCTGAGCAGCCAAATGACATGGGAACTGCTCTGAGCCTCTGCTTAACACCCAATCCCATAGCTGCATTGCAGTATAAAGATGAGCCCTGGTTCTCAAAGGCTCAAAATTTTACTGGTTATGAACATATTTCAAATAAGGGAAAGGGAAGAAGAGGGAAAGGGAGAGGGGGGAAGGAAATGGGATGGGGGAGGGGAAAGGAGTGGAAGAGGGGAATAGAGAGAGAGGGAGGGGAGAAGAAAGGGAAGGGGGAAAGGAAAAGAAAAGGAAGAGGAAAGAGAAGGCAAAGGGACAGGGAAGAAAAAAAAGGGAAGGGAAAAGGGAAGAAAGGGGAATGGCAAAGTGGAAGGGGTAAAGGAGGGAATTATCTGGGATGAGTTAAGCATAGCCCTTAAATCAAGGGCATGAGTCAAAAGTCTTCTCTAGATTCCTTCTTGTGCTAGGGCCCTATCTTCAGACAGAAGCTGAGAATCCTCAAGAATCAGCTGATGATACCAGTGAAATAATACTGAATGACCCTAAAATCCAACCACAATGAAAACTAGAACAGCCTATGAGGCACATTTCTAGGGCATGGAAGCTGGATCACAGTGAACACTTCTACTCCCAGGGCTTGGATAAATATAGCCATCCTCTGCTTGCATGTGATTCATTAAGAATACACAGTATACAGCTGAGAACTCACTAAATGCAAATGAAGCCCCATATGGCATGTACAATAATCCGGCACCACCTCTGCCATGCAGGTACACATAGTAGCTGATTAAAGTTGTTATTCAGATTCAATTCGATATTAAGAACAATGTAAACAAACTTAGCCTGGGCAAGAAAAAACAGAAAAGGGACATTTTGAAAGCCTGGAATATAAGAAACTTTAAGAGAATTTCTGGTTCATCTCTATTTTGAGTGAGTATCACTCTTTTGCATCTTGGAAATGACCAGGATCAAGAGAAGATTCATCATAAGATTTTAAGATACATTTTAAAATAAGATAATGGCTTCTTAGAATCCATCGCAAACTTAATCAGATAAAGACATATAAATACACAGTTTGTGACGTTTACTAGCTATACAACTATGGACAAGTCACTTCTCTCTCTAAACCTCAGTTTCCTGATCTGAAAAATGAAAATCATAATACAATTTCCCAGAGTTTTTGAGGAGAAAACACTCCATAAAACTCAAAATGCTTTAGAAATATGAGCTATCATCACCATCACTATTATATTATGACCAATGGAATATTCTGAAAGAAAGAAAAAGATAGACTATATCCAACAAAACTTAATCATAGGTATTAAATGTACCCACGAGTACAGTAATGTGGAATGGGGGGGGGTAATAGTTTTTTGATCATTTACTTTGACTGAATGATACATTCCCCTGCCCACACTACATTGACTTTAGCAGATCAGATGCCATGGACCCACACTATTCATTATATTAGTCCTGTCCTGTTTGTGAAACTCATCAGCAACCGCACAGCTATTATACCCCAGTCAATCTTGAAATAATCCTAAGAAAAGTCTTAAGGATTTGGGGAAAGAAATATAGCAGTCCCTGCAAGGTTCAGACTCTCAAAAAGAGACCTTCTTTGTCTAGTCCCAAAAGACTGGGAAATGTTCTAAATGTCCTTGGATCTATGGAAGGCAATGGAACATTACCATGGCATAAAAAGAAGACAAGATTGATGGTAACTTTTTATCCTTTAGACCAAAATTGCAAACTGTAAGTGGTTTGACTTAGGTTTCTATTCCTGTACCAAAAGTGCTCTACAACTCATTTAATCATCAATAAATTTTTTTTATCAATCATAGTGTCAATTATCTTAAGATGATAGGACTAGGACCAAAACAGTCAAATTTGAGTTCTCACCACCAGCTAAGTCCAAGTGTCCAAAAGTCAGACCTACCACCATTGAATTCTAATAAAAGGAAGCTAAGGAGTTCAGTAGAGTAACTTCAATCAAAGATGCAGAACTCACAAGAGCCTCATTAGACAGTGACCCTCAGCTCTACATAGCAAATTAAATGAACCAGAGATTAAAGGGGAATGGCAGATTAAGAGCGAGAAGCCCAGTGGAGTGAGGACTAGAGTAAGCTTTCCAAGACCTTCATTTAATTTTGAGTTTACAAACGAGACAGGGAAAAACAATAGTGATGGAAGGTCCTCTTCTGATGGGTAATAAACTTGAAAGGTTCAAAGTAAAAAGAAAAGGAAGACTTTGGAAAAGGGAATATCTAATGAAGGTTTAAGGCAAGAGTAATATTGCCAACATGTGTTATCATAGGGGAACCATGGCCAGAGAGTTTGTAGTCAATTTCATTTAATTGAATAGCCCCAATCTGGTAGCCAGAAATCCAACCAACATGAAGTGCCAATATTCTTGCCAATGATGAAACTAACCTTGAAGTGCTACTTTCTGACATTTGATGAGGAACAGTCCCTCAAGACAATTGGCAGAAAAGTTTCTTTAAATATGCTACTTACTATAAATCACCCTAGGAAAGAATAATTAGTAGATACAGAGAAGAAAGGCAAACATAACATTCAGCAATCCTGTTTTGAAATATGCCTAGAAGAACACATAAAATTGAATGTAATCATGGAAGAGAAATGTCCTCAGGTAGGAGCATAAACAGCTTAAATCAAATATAAAAGTTAACAATATAGAAGAAATGAAAGAAAAGCCACGCATCTAAAACATTCACTTTGCTTTTGAAAATATGGCAAGCTTGGGCAATAAATTAATAGTAAGTAGGTAATAAGATGCAGGCAAAAGCCTTGAAAAGAACTATAAGCTATGAATATAGTACAATAGGTGTCCTGGGCCATCACTCACTTGACACCAAAAGGAACTGCAGCCTCTATGTAATTTGGCAAAAAAAGCAACGAAGTTGCATAATTCTGCACTTAAGTAAATTTCTCCATTAACGTGAAAAATGTTTTTGAGATTTTTAAAATATAATTAGAACCCGGGTGCTCAGAAGCAATACGAAGAAGGACAGAAATACACACACACACACACACACACACACACACTCCTTCTTTGACCCCAGAAACTGCTGAGAAGGGTTCAAAATTCAAATCCCAGAATTACAGAAGAAATAAATCAATCAATATACATTCACAAAATTGTTTGAGAGGTCTTAAGAGGTCATATAGTCTAATTTCCCTGTTCAAAATCTGAATCCCCATGATGTATCCCAGCAGGGTCTACTATCACTGTTCTGACATCAGCATTATTTCTTCCTAGAGTTGTCCTGGTTTCATAGTCATGACTGATGTCTGATAATTTAAAATCATTCATGTTCAGAAACTGTTTGGGGAACCATATTGTCTCGTCTTACCCACACAAGAAGATGGGAAGTGGGGGTGGGAATAGGGCAGGGCTGAATAGAAAGCAGGCCTCCAAATCCAGAAGACTTGGGCTTAATTCCTTCCTCTGACACATAGGTTTGTGTGATCCTGGGCAAGTCGATTAACCTCTAAGTGCCCCAGGCAACTCTCTAAGACTTAAAATTGCTGAAAAATTACTGCAGAGCAGTGATTCCGTGGTAACAAAATTTCCAGGGAATATCTTACATCTCTAAGATCACAGATCCAAAAACATTTACTACCAACCCACTCCAAGAACCCAGGATGCTATTATCCCAATGGGTTGATGAGAAAATTGATGCACAAAATGCTACTAAGTGGCTCCCACAGGAACAAACAAGTAACGAGCACAAAGGATCAAACCTAGATCTTCTGACTACAAGTCCAGTGTTCTCTCCATTATACCACACTGCCTTTAGAAGTCTTAATATTACAAAGACCTCAGAATGTTCCTGTATCCATTATTTCACAGTTTGACATCAAAGTAATAAATGATAAATGACAGGCACTCTCTCCTTAGGTAGCACAGTGGATAGAGTCTGAAGTCAGGAAGACTCATCTTTCTGAGTTCAAATCTGGCCTCAGGCACTTAATAGCTGTATGGCCCTGGGCAAATAACTTAACCCTCTTTGCCTCAGTTTCTTTATTTGTGTGTGTTCATCCTTCATTGCCAAAGAAGACCATGCCATCAGTGAAATAATGACATGACTTGCACTTGACTTTGTTTTGAGAGAGGGAGGGCTGTGCAGGTCACCAGCCTCACTTCTCTAGAGTCACCTGAATCCAGTGACTAGATATTCAACAAGATGACTGGAGATGACCCAGGATGAGGTATTTAGGGTTAAGTGACTTGTCCAAGGTCACACAGCTAGTGAGTGTCAAGTGTCTGAAGTGAGATTTGAACTTAGGGTCTCCTGACTCTTGCATTGGTACTCTATCCATTGCACCACCTAGCTGCCCTATTCATTTGTAAAATGAGCTGGAGAAAGAAATGGCAAATCACTCCAGTATCTTTGCAAGAAAACTCCAAATGGGGTCACAAAGAGTTAGACACAACTGAAAAATGACCAAACAAACAACTACAACCACTCTCTCCTTTGGTATGAAGCCCTCTTGCAGCCCCACCTCTGCCCTGTCATGAAGGAAACATTTTCCGTTAGTTTGGAAAATTTGGAATATTCAGAATAGAGGCTATAGATCGAAGCCAAGGTCATACAGAGAGGAAGACACAATTCTCACAACACAAGAATTCAGTAAGCTGTGAGGATGTCTCCTATACCTCCTTCCGAAACACACACACACACACACACACACACACACACACACACACACATCTTCCTGCCTTCCCCAGCCTATGCCCCAGGATACACATAGGGTAGGAAGAAGATGCCTATTTAAGAAATGCCAAGCTATCATTACTCTAAAACATGGTCATGCCTGGAGCATTGAAACTGTATCTTTTGAGTCTGTGGCTTCCTGAGAGGTACAATTAACCCCGGGGTCCTCCTTGCCCCATACCACGGAGAACTTTCACACTTAATGTTGAGTGGTTAAATGATATTTTTAACATTTTTATTACTAATGGCACCAGTTTTTTTTAAAATGCATGTGCAGTAAAACCTACTTAATTTGAAACTCTGAGGAACCTCTCCCCCAAAGTATCAAGTTGAAATAAAATGAGTTTGAGCTATGGCATTTTTAATCTATCTCAAGCTAGAGAGGAGGAGGAGTTATGCAAAGAGAAGAACCGTGAAATCAGCAGCCCTATATTTTTATCTTGGCAAAGTTATGAACTAGTGACACCTTGAGCATATACCTTAAACCCTTTGGGCCTCAGTTTCCTCTTCTGTAAAATGAATAGTCTTTAAGGTTCCTTCTCATCCTAACATTCTGGGACCCTAAACTAGAGCCTATGGTTAACCAACTGACTACTGAATGGAACAAAAATTGCAAGGTTGAGTTAATATATAAAATCAGAAGTTTTACAACTACATGGAAATATTGTTCCTATTAGTCATAAATTCCTTGAGTGTAAGAGTTATACGTTATATTTACTTGTATATTCCTACATCACCTGGCATCATAATTGTTCAATAAATACATGATAAATGAATGAACATTATCCCATTTACTGATCTGAAACCGAAAGACTTGACATTATCTACTATTACTACTCAATTTCAGTATTTCAATGGACCAGTGTGAGTTCTTCCTCCACCAAGTAAATTGTAACCTACTCAGACCTTCTCCTGCATAATTCCTGTCCATATCTTTCCATAAACTGAACATAGATTTATAAAGTTCACTGGAGGCCTTCTCTTTACTGTCACTACTGCTATTGCCATTACTAAAATACCACAAATAATTGGCAGAATATTTGCTTGACATTTTAATATTTACAAAAAACTCTTCTCCCATCCACTAGTTTTATTGAACTCATTTTACAGATTAAGAAACTGAGGCTCATTAGATTAAGCTATGTGTTCAAGGTCACAGAGCTAGAAAGCAGCAGTCATGACTATAACTCAGTTTTCTTCCTTCAAATCCAAAGCTATTTACCACTATAGAATATTCTGACTCTAAAAATGACAGATAGGTTGGTTCACAGAAGAGGTACTTATAGAGATTCTGGAGCCCAGGGATTTATTATCAATCTGGTAAAAGGTATAAATTCCCCCTACTTCTGGCAGGTCTCTCCTTGATTAACCGAATGCCAAGTGAATACTGTCTCCATTATAAGTAGCAAAATTGAGTCCATAAAGGATACTTAACATCTCCTGAGAGCACTCCTAGGGTTTCATGTTTAAGTGTTAACAAGTTATCAACAGTGTCAGAATTTATATTTTAACAGTATTTTAACAAGTGGGATTTGTATTGTTTGGTCCAGGAGCTGAACTTGTGAAGTAATCAAAGTAGATAACTTTCAGTGCAGAACGCCTCTTTGCCAATGAAGTTTAGCAACTGTTCTTCAAGTTACAGTCTTAGAAA
>CM053769.1:369149837-369240062 GCA_028658325.1 Potorous gilbertii
GGTATCACAGCCATGACTGGGCAAAATAGATTATTATATTTTAATATATTCACCTGAAAATGAAGAAAAATTAATGATATCAGAAAATACCTTTCAGTTAAATTTCTATTTGGTTAAAACAGTAGAAGCCTAAGAATTGGCCTTCATGCTCAGTAGGACTGAACTTCACTTGAAGAGGAAGGAGTCCAGGGATGAGAAATGAAGCCTAATTTATTCATGAACTGAAGGGTAAGCTGGTATACAATATTTGTATAGTAAGAAGGTGAGCAGGTCAGGAGAAGAAGATAGGAATATGAGATCATGCAGAAAGCACTGTGAACCCCTAGGTTCAGTACCTTAGCTTTAGGTGACATTGAGGCGTATTGCAGCATCCAAGCAATTAGAGGTAGGGCAATAGTGTTTGGATTTTCATTACAAAAAGGCAAAAGAAATAGAAAATATAATATGAGTTAAAGCTCATTTTGTTTAATGTACAGGGCACTGACCTGGAGTCAGGAAGATCCGAGTTTGAATCCCACCTCAGACACTTACTAGTTGTCTAACCCTGGGCAGGTTATTTAATAGGGATGTCCTGTATTATTTTATTTTATTTTTTCTCAGTCACATCTGACTCAATGACTCCTTTTGGGATTTTCTTAACAAAGATACTGCAGTGGTTTGCCATTTTGTTTTGCAGATGAGGAAACTGAGGTAAAAGGTTAAGTGACTTGCCCAGGGTCACCCAGGTAATCTGAGGCCAGATTTGAACTCAAGAGGAGTCCTCCTGACTCCAAACCCTGAGTCTATTTGCTTCACCACCTAACTGCCATTAATAAGGGTGTTATGAGGATTAAAGAGTTAATATATGTGAAGTATCTTTGCCAACTTTAACGTGATATATATGTATATATACATATATATAAAATCTACTTATTAATTATTAAAGATGACAAGATCACTGGAATCCCAGAAACCCCCAAAAGATGCAAAGAGCATTGTATACCTTATTTCCCAGTGGTGAAAGATAATCCTTATTCAATAGAATATGAATTTCCTCACCTGTTAAATGAAGGATGCTGGACCTATGTTCAAATCCCACCTCAAACACCTGCTAGGCTCTGTGATCATTTACTTTATCTCTCACAGTTTCTTCTTGTGCAAATGATGCCATGCTCCTATAATTCCACTTATTGATCTCTAAGATTCAGGGCAGCTTTGGCATTCCATGATTCCACAACCATTTCAGTATGGATTGTTACATTAGGACTAGAAGTTGACTTTCCAGGCATAGAGGAGTGACAAATGGAGAGAACAAAAGCTTTCTCCCTTGACAGCTCCTTGCTGATTTTTTTAATGGTTCCTTACTTTGGAGATGGTGGGGTGCCAAGGAAGTAGAAAAAATAGAAGAAGCATCATGAAAATGCTCCCTCACACCTTCAGTGACAAAGTAATTTCACATCCATCTTATTTGAGCCCCACAGTGATCAAGAATCTTCATTGGCTTCATACAGCCTCTAGGATAATATGTGGACTCCTTTGTTTGGCATTTATAGACCTTTGCCAGTCCTATCTCTGCATACTGATCTCATATACCTCCCCCTCATACACAGCATGTTCCAGTCAAACTGGTCTACCCCAGACGTGGCCTTGCATTTACCATCTCCACGCCCTTCAACAGGCTACCCTTGCTGTGTGTTCAGCTCAAGAGGCACTTCTTAATTGCCTTAGCTAGTTTTCTGTCCCCTCCAATTCCCAAAATTACATTACATTTATTTTGTGAATATTTTGTATTTTTTCAAAGTTTTATGTGTTATTTCCTCTGATGGAATATAATCTTCTAGAGGCCAAGTACTGTTTGGTCTTTGCATCTTTGCAGACCTACAGAGTGCCTGGCTTATAGCAGGAACTTAATAAATGGCTGTTGATGGATTAATTGTCAGATTATAGCAATTTGCCCATAATAGATCTTCGTATTGAGTTAAACTAAATTGAGACCATTTTTAATACCTTCTGTACCTCCCATTGGGTTGGATAGATCATATGTGCAAGATAAACACTTACTAACTGATGAATGAAGACATGCTTTGTGAAGCATGTCTCATTCCTGTCCTTCTTAAGTCAGCTGCATCTCTCATCCACTGGACATTACATTAAAAAAAGTACCAGATTCTAAGATTTGTTTGATCTAATATATTTGGACTGTCCTACAAAAGATATCAAAAGATACTATCCCATGAAGGGAATAAAGATGGGGTGCTTGGAAGGACAAATTGATGGGGGAGAGTGTGTGGGTAGAATTCTATAGTCTTACTTGGGGTACATAGGGAGAAAAAAACGGAATAAGAGCAGAGGGAAGTGAAATGGAGTGACTGTTGTTTGCCAGTGGCAGAGAAGAAATGGAATGTTGCCAAGAGAAAGTAAAGAATGGGAAAACTGAGTTTCAGAGTTCAGAGGACAAATGACCTTATGAGGAAGGGCAGCTCTTCAGCACATCAATGTGTCATTGACTGCTTGTGGAAAGTTTAGGATCTAAAGTTCTAGAAGTCCAGGTCAGGGAATGATGATGAGGAGGAGGAGGAAGAAGAGGATGACAACGATGATGATGATGATGATGATGATGATGATGCTATCCAATCAGGAGTGTTCACATTTATAACAATAAATTTTGGAGATAATATAGTGAATAGCTATGGTAATGGTACCAACACCAATATGATAGGATTCCTAAGGACCAGAAAGTTGTTTCCTTAAAGCAAGGTACTAAGAAAATGTAGAACCTAGGGCCCAGCCTGGAAAGTGTGAAATTCTACTGTTAATTTTTTTTTAAGTGCAAGGAAAAATTGAAGCTATCAAGAGCCTCATCACAGAGAACAGGGTTTCAGACAGGAGAGGGTGCTCCATTGAATTTCTTCTTACTCATTGTGTTCTCAGTTTCCAAAACTGAATGTTTTTACTCTGTGCTGCCTCCTTTAGGTGAAAAAATCATCCCATTCTTGAGGATAAGGAGAATAGCAGTGTGTAGAATGTGAGAAGGAAAAGAACACAGGAGGAGGAACGAGGGCAGTGCCTTCCTCTGCATAGGTTATTTCAGGTTATGTATTTTGTTTGTTGTTGGTTTTGTGGTTTGTTTTGTTTTGCTTTTTTGATAGAGTGTATGAGGATATAAAATTTTGACCAGGAATGGAGTCTTGCTTTCTGGTCATGTAAAAATGGTTTGTGCAAATCCACATCAGTCACGTAGAAGAATGAAGCCATGGGATGGCATTCAGTTTCCAGAAGTTCAAACCAGAATGGATAATAAACAAAGCTATCACTCTGATTCCAGGATAAATATCAGAGTAGCATTTAGGAAAGAGAGGCTTAGTATCTGAAAGAAGTCATTTCTGCACCTCTTCACTAACCATTGTACTTCACAGGGGGTCAGTCATTGAAGGCAAGTTTTCAGGGCAATAAAGAATATCATGGTGTTTGGATCAGTAAATGGAGAGGAAGTAGGAATTCAAAGTGCAGTTTACAAGGTTTGGGGAAGAGTCCCTGCTGAGACTCCAGTTGAGAGAAGATGAGTTTGGCCTGGGATACTGAGGTATAATTCAAGACAGCAGAGCACAGAGGTCTCATGGAAACATCACTGGCTCTGGAGTCAGGGGACCTTTTTGAATTCAAATCCTGCCCCTGAGGTTCACTACCCATGTGATCTCAGGTAAGTCATCTGCCTTCCCCGGGTTTTCTCATCTCTAAAAGGAGGATGATAATATTCATTTCCTTTGAGGTTCATTCCAGCTCCAGCTCTTTGATCTTATGCCCTGGGTTTGAATCTTGGCTCTTTTCACTACCAGCATGCCTTTGAGCATGTTCTTTGAACTTACAAAGCCTCTGCTTCCTTCCTTATAAAATGAACATATGCCCTTCATTTCTGCTGGTGAATAGGGACTAATGGTATGGCATATTGCATATACTGTCAAAATTGGCTGATATGACAGCTTCTTTTGTTTAACTATTTTTTTTCCCCTTTATTTCAAGGGAAGATCTGTGGCAAGGGTGGGAAAACATATCTGTAAATCACTAATTCAAAAATATAAGGTATCAACACAACCCCCCAAAACCAATATAATAGAGTGAAATCAAATTAAAATAGGGTGTGTACTAGGTGAAGATTCAGGCTCTTTCTGCTTTCTAAACCTTGTAATCCTATGAATCTCTATCACTGCTGCATAGCACCAAGTAGATTGCCAGCTATACAGGAGACAGTCAAGAAATAATGTTTTTTACAGTCGCTTTGATAGAATACATTTTTCCCCTGGTTCTGCATACTTCACTATATATCAATTTATACTTTATGAACCCTAATCAATGCCCTGATCAATTATAATTCCAGAGAACAGATGATACCATCAACCTCCAGACAGAGAGGTGATAGAGTCAAGAAGAGGTTATGAAATATACATTTTTTGGACATAGCCAATGTGGAAATTTGTTTTGCATATCTATGCATATTTGGTTTTTTATTAATTTATTTGTTTTCAGTTTTCTACAATCACTTCCATAAGCCTTAGATTTTCTGTCCCTCCCTCCCCAAGATGGCATGCCATCTTATATAGGTTCTACACATACATTCTTATTAATCATATTTTCACATTAGTCATGTTGCATAAAAGAATTAAAATGAAAAGAAAAAAGCATGAGAAAAACCCAAACAAAACAAAGTCTATTCATATTTGCTATGTGTTGTTGCTTTTTTTTTTCATTTAGTTGGTGGACAGGGGATGAGAGGGACATAAAATATTGAAAAAATATAGTAAAACTTTTTTGAAAAAAGAAATAATGGTCTGTTATTGTTAGATGGACATACAGAAGAAGAGAAAAAGGATTGATATATGGGGAATAAGAAAGAATCTTTGAATTTTCTGCATGAACTTTAGGAAAGGAATGTACTGGAAAGAAATAAATAATCCCAATGTAATTTCAAGCATTCCGAAGTATCATGGTACAGAAAAATGAACACTGGATCTAGAGTCCGAGGACTTTAATTCAAATTCTGCCTCTGATACTGACTACTGTGAAATCTGAGATAAGGCAATTAACCTCCCCCAGGTCTCAGTTTTCTCATCTACAAAAATGAAACGGTTGAACAAAATGACCTCTGAGGTCTCTTGCAATACCAGAACTATTGCCTTGTGGTTCTTCACCAACCTTGAACCATATCCTGACACAAGACTACTTCCTTGGTTGCCGTAAAGGAATATATGCAGTGTGAACAAAGGGGGAAAAAGGTGTGGAGAAACAAATAATGGGAGATAGATACATTGTAATTACACCTATGGGAAGGCAGAACAAAAGAGTGACAGGAAACAGAAACACAATACTAGACACAAGTAAAGAAGCAGTAATTACATTCCTATCTCTTTTCAGCTGGCTCCAAAACTCCAAGGCAATGAATGGGGATGGACACAGGATGCTGTTCAGCCTCCAAAAACCCTGAGGAAGTGTCCCACAATGCTACAGGCTGCTCTTTAGGCTCCTCCCTAGATTTAGCACAGATAAAAATAGGTAAAACAGTAAATTTACCCCCAGTACAAAAATCCTTCCATCCTGGAAGAAGGCACAGATGAAAATACCGAGTCTCTTCTATCTTGCAATTCCTGGATGGATGCAAATGTTGTTAGGGGTGTTCTTTACCCTTGGATGGAGTAGAAAGAGGACCAGGGTCATGATCTGACCTCTGATACTTACTACTTCTTTGATCTTGACCAAGTCATTTGATTTAACTCCTTGGGTCTTAGTTTCCTCATGAATAGAATGAAGAGGTTCTATTAAATGCTTTCTGAGGTCCCTCCGGACTCTGATTCTATAATCTGTAGATTCCTCCAAATAGAGCCTTCCACCCCCATTCCCGTATTGGCATGTAAGTTCCTTGAGGGTAGGGTTTTCATTTGTCTCTGCATCTCTAACACTCACATAGAGCCAGAAGGCGCATGGTCGCTGTTTAAAGAATGTGTATTGAATTAAGTTATATTTACCCCAAAGCCCAACTCTCTTTACCAATTGCATTTTTTTTGTAAAGGAAAATAGAATACAAATAAAATAACATTCCAAGAGAAGGGGGGAAGCAAAAAAATAATAAAAAGAATGGTAAAAAATCAACATTTATGAGGTGTTTATTAAGTGCCAGGCACTGTGCTAAACTCTTCACAATTATTATTTCTCTGGATCCTCACAACAATTCTGCCCGTAGGTGCTGTTATTATGCCCTTTTTATAGATGAGGAAACTAAGGCAAACTGGCTAAGTGACTTGCCCAGGGTCCCATAGCTAGTACATATCTGAGGTCGCATCGGAACTCAGGTCTTCTTGACTACAAGTTGTGCTACTGAGTTACCCCAAACGCTACATTGCAAAAACATTAAAAGGGTAAAAGGCAAGAAGTCCAAGAGATAAGAGAGTAAGAAGAGAGGATGGGAAAAAAAGAAGGAACTCTAATGGGAGGTGGAGATGACAGGGAGAGGGTGTCAGGGTCGGTGTGTGTTCCATTAACTAGAGATGAGGCAGCTCTAATGGAGCTCCAGAATCAAATCCTGCTTCTTGTTGGTCTCTGGGATTCAAAAAGAAACCAAAGCTATGCAAAGAACTTTCCTTAATGGCTATCCTGTGGCTGCTGGAGTCTCCTTTTGTCTTTCTACCAAATCCTCACTGAGTCAAAAGCATTACACTAAGAAGCAAAAGACACGGTCTCTGACCTCACAGAGCTTACAATTTATTTGGGTGGGAAAATATTTTCCCTTTCACTCCATGCAAATTTGATTAAAACCCTAAAAAGTCCTGTTCTAGAAGTGTACTCATGGACTCCTGGCTAAGAATCCCTGCTCCTGTTCCTCACAGACTCAGTTGTAATCATTCCTTCAGGGGTACTGAATATCAAGTGTACAATGCTCCTCCCCTGTCTGGGACCTAAATTTCTTTACAATGTATCTCCAGCCTGTCTTTCTAGATTCGTCATGTTCTGTCCCCTTTACATTCTACATCCCAAACTGACCCTTAATGTGATACTCCACCTTCTATCTCCATGCTTTTGTATAAACTGTCTCCCACGCCGGAAATATTTTCTCTTTTTACCCCATATTTTGGGTTCTCTTCA
Source organism: Potorous gilbertii (assembly GCA_028658325.1). Lineage (NCBI taxonomy): Eukaryota > Metazoa > Chordata > Mammalia > Diprotodontia > Potoroidae > Potorous > Potorous gilbertii. The sequence continues at coordinate 369,156,948 of CM053769.1, forward strand.
AGGCTTAGATCAAGTGCCAAAAAAATTTCCTTGGTTGTCAATACTCTCCCCACTAATTTACTTTTTTATTTTTCCCACAGTAGAAGGTAAGCCATTTGAATTTTTGTTTCCAGTAAACTAGTACACACATAGGTGACATTTAATAAATGATTGTTAAATTGATTCCAGTGTCCAGAGTTCCATAGTATTTTACCAACCGGTAGTAGGGTGCTAGAATCTCAAGGACAGTAAGTTAAAGCTCAGACCACTGCCCATCTATCATACACAACTTTGCTGGATCTGAATGAATACCGAATCACCTAAGGTGCCCTGAGGTCCCTCCTTGAGGAGCTCGGCAACACTGAATATAGATTCTTGAACTGTTATCTTCATGTCTCAAATAAAACAAGGAAGATGACTGGAGAAAGCAGGGCCTGTAACCCCAATCTACACTAGCTGGATAAAATACTATTCTTCGAGCTTTTAACTTAAGGTGAACAGGCAAGAAGAGGGATTTTTTTTCGAAATGCACTTAGATAAGATGGTACATTTGTTATGATTCTGTAACTCACTGGGTTTCAAAAGGGAAAAGTTGTTTCTGATCGACAACTAGTTATAATTTTCTAAGTGAGTTTCTCCAACAGTATGAGCACTGTTGTATCTCAGTGGAATTGCAGAGTTAATCAATCACTCTTACATAACAGGTACTTACTGTGAAAATAATGTTCTCGACCGAACAATGAACTTGAATACGTATTCCAAAGCTTTCAGAGTTCTTAGGATAGGTTCGCACTGCTCCCCTCTGCTGGAAGTATCTAAGTAGGTCTTCAGGACTGTCATCAGTTTCCTAAGCAAGAGGTTACATTTTCAAAATACATCTCTTCCCAAGACATGGTGCAATTATTAGTTTATGCGCAAAATCATGAAGCATTCAATCCATAGTATACAGTAGTGCAAAATAAATTTATCTTTGGTTGTAACTATGTGTATGTCTATATAAAAATCCCTGAAGTAAATACTATGAAGAAAGTCGATTATGCTAGGAAGGTTGTACAGAATGATTTTGAAGATTCCTTCCAGCTCCAGCATTCTATAATTCAGTGAAAAAAAGAATCACTAGAAAAAAATAGGCTATAGACAAGTGGTTAGTGACTGGCTATTAGTGACCATGTTCCAATATGTCTGTGGGTAAAATGTGGGGTTAAAAAGTTCTTTTCAGTTGGAGGAGGACAGTGCAAGAAGTGTGAATGGTGCTATAAAGAGTTTTTCCACATTTGGAATCTTGAAAGGATTAATCTCAGCCTATGACTTAGCTCTTTCCATTACCATGAAAATTAAAGTGATCCTATATGCCTGAGAACTAGGGAATCTAGAAACTAGTTCTAATACAAAGTTTTGTCACTCCATCTCTGTTCTTGTGATTTGTCTCCAAGAGAGCCAGGAGCAAGAATATTCTTAGAATGAATGAACAACAGGAAGCCCCCTGTGTTCTTTGGGCCTTTTGATATAAGAGCAGATGTGGAAGTAGGAAGGACAGAAAGGGATTAGTACAATTAAAACTAGAAGAATTTAATTTAGAGGTCATCTAAGACAATGGTTTCATTTTGTAACTAAGAAAAAAACTGAGGTCCAGAGCCTTTTCCAATTTTAAATCTATAATCCTATGACCCTCCATTCAAGCGGTTAGCTACATGTACTTTCAGAAGACTAAGTTAGGAGAGAAAAGCTGAAAAAAACTTCCAACAAATTTATAGACTCAGTTTCTTTGTCTATAAAACAAAAATATTGAACTAGGGTCTCATTTAATTCTAATATTGAATAACTTCTAAAACTCTAAAGTCACAGTTTACAAAATGGCTCTGGTCCTTTCTTGGGAAAGTTAATAGGGAAGCTCTTAGTCTTTCTAGAAAAGAGAGCTGTGGACTCAGTCTCCAGGGAACACTTAAGGGCCAAGGTTTTCCTCTCAAGATATATGGGTGATAATTTTCAATCTGATTATCAAGAGGAACCCCAGAAAGCATATACACTTACTTGTAAGCCAATGTTGCACTGAAATGTTGTTGTATGTAGGCCTCCAGGACAGTATTGAAATGTTGGAATTTCCGATCAGCGATGAGCCCTATTATATAGATCTGATAAAGATGTCAAGAATGAATATTTATGAGATTGACTTTCTGTGTAGATGATATGGATATGGATGCTTACATGATGGGACTTGAAGGGTTCTGAGATGCTACCTTGCTCAAAAAAAATCCCCTTCATCTCTCTACAAGTCCTGAAATTTCTGTTAGAGATTCATTTCTTTTGGGTAAAGTTGTGCTGTATCCAATTTGCATTTAAAATGTAAATGCTCCTGAATTGGGATAACAAATTAAGCCATAATTGGCCATTAACACCTTAGCTGGCTTTTCTCCATGACATAAGAAAGTCACTACTTTTCATAGGGGAAAAAGAATGCAAGGAGTTTGGAAGATAGGCCATGGTGGAGGGCTATGATAGAAGGCAACCAGGGACAGCATGATGACACTTTAATGGCACTGAGATAGGACTTAGGCTGCCCAGCAGTCCTAGAAAGTCAAGGGAGAAGATGGCCAAGAAAAATGTTTCCTTTCCTCAGCTAGGTTTTGGGCTAACCCTGAGGATTCAGCAAAAGCAACCTAGACATTTCCTGATATCCTACTTCCTATATATCCAGTCAACATTAATTTGTCATCAGGACTTAGAATCTCTTTTCCTTTCACTCCACTACAGTTATAAATGAAAATCTGACTTAAAGGAAACGTGACTCCATCCATCTATCCAAAAATCAATCTCATGAAGTCAAAACTACAGTAGTATTCTTATCAATATAATCTGAGTTCAGAACATTTCCACAGTTTTCTACCACTCTCTTACCAAGGCATCGAAGACCAGTATGTCATACTCATTACTTTGGGAATGTTCCATCATGATATTAAAGAGGGCATCCAAGGTATCTTGAAGAAACTGGGAGAAAAAGAAAGCTTGCATGAGTCATCAGCATGGTGAAGAAACATGGGACTTGTGATATAACAACTTAGAAGACCCTGGATGTACAGGTAGAATGGACCTCAGAGACCAACTAATGTAATCCTCTGATTTTTCAGATGGAAATTAAGGCTTAAGGAGGTGAAATGATCACAGAAGTAGTGAGAGCCTGAGGAGGGATTTGATTGCACATCTCCTGATTCCAGAGGGAGTGTTCTTTACACACTACATTCCCACAACTAGTAAACTGCCTTCTAAGGCAAACAGGTTCCTAAAAGGTAACTGACGCTGCCTGTCACAGGTAGTTCAGTATAGGCACGTGGAACATCAGTTTGTAATAATAGTCTATACTGTCAGGTTGTTTTTGTTTGTCTGTTTTGGTTTGGTTTTTGATCTGGACCTATGATTTCAAGGGTATAGAAAATTCCCAGGAAAGAAAGTCCTTTTAACTATACAGATCAGAAACTCTCCTACAGCTTATAGTCTTAGAGAGTTGCCTGGGAATATGGAAAGTCATTTGTCCAAGGTTACAGAGGCAATTGTGTTAGAGATAGGATTTGAACCCAGGTCTCCCAGCCTCTGAGGCTGACTCTTGGTTCACGGTGGCAGGTTTCCTCTTGTCCATAGTTTACATGCTAGCAAATAAAGTAGTAAGAAAAGACATTCCTATAGAGCTTTAGAATCTGAAAAGCACTTATACATACAACCCTGTGAGGTGGGTACCGTAAGTATTATTATGTAGCAGCTAGGATAGATCACTGGGCCTGGAGTCAGAGATCTCAATTCAAATTCTGCCTCAGATACTCACTAGCTGTGTGACCTTGGGCAAATCACTTAAACTTCAGTTTGCCTCAGTTTCCTCAATTGTAAAATGAAGAAATAATAGGATTTAACTCCCAGGATTGTTGGGAGGAATAATGAGTATTTGTAAAGTACTCAGCACAGTACCTAGCAAAAGTGAATGCTCTATAAATGTGGATTATGACTGTCTGTCATTATTAATAGTATTAGTAGCATCTCCATAGGTTAGTTTTATTTTGCTTTGCTTTTGGATTGGATCTGGAATTTGTTTAGTGTAGGAAACTTCCATGTGAGAAAAGTCCCTTTACCAATGCATATCAGCCCCTCACTGAGACATATAGTCTTTGAGGCACTGAGTGTTCAAGTAAGTGGCTCAGCATCCATCAAAGGCAGAACCCGACCATCAGTCTACTTCACTCAGAGGCCAGCTCTCTAACCACCAAACCACCATGTCCCTGGATCTTCATGTTGCAGAAGAGGAAACCCACATACAACAAGGTTAGTCTTTACAGAGCTAGTTAAGTGTCAGAGGCAGGATTTAAATCCAGGTTTTCACTCCAAGTCTAGCACTCTTTCTACTACCCCAAGCCTGCCTCCCTCAGGTAGTGTGGATCAATATTTCCCAGAACCTCTGGGATGGGGGCTCTGCCACACAAAGTGTTTATTCCTTGGTTTTCTGACTATACAAAACTCCTAATGTAAACCAGGTGCCTGCTGAGGTACTTCCCTTAATCTTCACTGTGGGGAGAAAAGGGCTGCTTTAATTAGACCAATACCTGAAACACTTTATATTCCCTCTCTGTCACCAAATGGACACAACCAAAATATTTCTAGCATTCTGCTTGTTCTGGCAGAAATCTCAGCTATATAGTCAGGTCTCCATCCTTTGAGATTTTTTCCCCTTCCTCATCTCTGCTTTATCAAGTTCAACAAGCAGGTCAAACCAGCTGTATTTTCCTAACTCTCCTATCAACCAACAGATTCATAATAAAAAGTCACCAGTTACAGTCACATAGCTGCAAACATTAACAGCATGACAACTTAGAGCCTAGTATGTGCGAGACGGAGCACCTCATCAACCCAAGCTTCCCAGGAATAATTTCCCAAGACACTTCGGGGCATGCTGTTATGGTGTACATAATCTATTAATCCATCATTTAGCAAACGTATTAAGTACTTACTATGTGACAATCATTGAAGATAAAAAGTAAAAGGAACCTGACTTCAACAACCTCTACCAGAGGAGACAAATGTGTACATATATAGATAAAAAATAGATATCATGTTATTGGGGAAGGGAGGAGGAAGAAGCACTAGTAGATAAAGGATCAGGAAAGACTTTATGTATGGTAGAAGGTAGTCATCCAATTAAGTTATCAAAGCAACCAAGAATTCTCTTAGGTTGATGTGAATAATAGAGCACTTCTAAAAACTTGGGTTCAAATCTCATGTTTCTATCTTTGTTAAACCACTTTACCTCTAGACCTCAGTTTCCTTATCTGCAAAATGAAAAAGTTGTGGCCATATGGTCTCTAAGTTTTGTTCTAATTCTAAATCCCATAACCTTTTCTCTGTGACCTATTTTTATAGGCATTTTCAATACTCATTCATAGAGGGAAATGCTGTAACCCATTCAGAGACAGCCTAATTCTGTCCAATTTTGAATGCATGCAAATATTTCAATGCATATAAAGGGATTTGATTAAAAAATAATAAAGAGATGCATACCAACCTTCACAACTTCTTCTCCATCCACAATTTTCAGTTTCTCTAAATTCTCTTGCAGTAGTTCAGGTTTCATACGCCACTTTAGCAGACCTAGCAGACCCACTAGAACACAGACCAGACATATTATCAATCAGATCAGCCTCTTACTTTCTCCTGATTCTCACTCTTCCTCTGTAATACACCCTGAGATGGGAAAGCGCTACCTCCTTTTTACCCCCGACTCCACCTCACCCTCCTAAGCAGCCCCATTACCGTTCTGAGTTAGCTTGGTAGAGCACACAAGGGTAGAAATAGAGAACACATCTCTGGAACTGATTGAGAGTCCTCCTACACTGCTGGAACTTCTGCTCAGGGTGGAACCCTTGTTTTCAACGTGGTGCCGATAGGAAGGAAGAGTCAGGTAAGCACTGGCATCCTCCATCTTCTTGCTGTCCCCCTGAAAACATCACCCAGGTTACTCCTCCAAGACAAGAGTCAAGTGACTGATATAAGTCAGAGATGGCAGTGACCAAATTCCTAGATAGTCATGGGAAGCAGGAAAAAGGAATGTGGAAGGACTGAATGAGTAGAGAATTAGTGAACTTCTGCTGAGAATTTAGATCTATTTGTGCAGTAACGTAAAGCCCTGAGAGTTTCTTTAGTGGAAAAAGAGGGTGATCCAACAGATGGAGGCACCCAGACTGATTGTTTCAATTCAGTATATAGTAACTAAGAACCTACTATCTGTCTACTTGTGGAAAACATTAAAAAGGGATGCAGAAGAAAATGGCTAAAGTCTTCCTCCATAGAACTGACCCGTTATCCTAAACATAGAGAAGAGTTATCTTTACTCTACAAAATTATCCTTCACTAGTTTTTATTCTCTTCCCTCACCTTCCAATCATCAGGAAAGAGTGCTGGTAAGGTTAAAAGAAAATCAAAGGCAATAAGCTGGAAGCTAAATCATCAGGGTTCATTCCTAGCTTCCCTTAATGTGTCATATTCCCTTGTTCTATAAAAGAGGAAGAAGCAAAGTATAGCAAGCTCCAGTTCATTCCCATCCCAATCAAACTCTAAGGTGAAACTCATAGGATCATAGGTTGAAAGGTGGAAGGGACCTTAGAGGGTATCTATGTCTATCTCCCCTATTTTACAAATAAGGAAACTGTGGTCCAAAGAGGCCAAATGACTTAGTCACATGTCTACTAAATAGTGGACAGGATTTGAACATGATTCCAGTCTGACTTCAACTAAAGCAATCCTTCTGCTGCAGTACACTGCTACCCTCATTGTATATATAATTGGACACTTAACAAACATACCTTTCATTTGTTACTCTTCTGATTTTTCTTTATAAAATGATCAATATATTTCACTGTCTCCTCTCCTGAGTGAAATGTTAAGGGTTAAAAAACAGGAAAGATAGGTAGCAATCTTGTATTTGGTTTCATTGTAGACCGATATTTATTATAAACATTGAATTTACAGTCATAATAATGGTTTATATCTATGAGAGAAATGATTATTAAATAAATGATTGTTAATATTGGGGAGTCACAGGATTTATCCCTTTCTGAAATTTTATTGTTTGTTAGCTCAAGCCAGCATCTGAAAAACATTGCTGATAAGGAGGTTGGTTTAACTTTCTCTTGAATCTTGTTCAGACACACCCAGGTGCCATTGTGTTATACTACTGGTTGGGTTGGGATAAATTCTTTGCTTAGATTACCCAAGGCTGGGGGTGGTTTGGAAGTAAATGACATAATGAAAGTCACATTCCCCCTAGCTCTTCATTAGAATAGGTCCACCTCTTATTATAATATTCATTCTTCTCATTACTTGTTAACCAATAAAAGTCGATTGCCATCCACTCTTCCAAAGACATATAAGTGTTGAGTGGGTTCCTCTAACATTCCAGAGTTTCACTGACCCTTTCCGTTAATTATATGCTAGCATGACTAATAAAATCATTAATTACCCAGAAACTGCATCTCTTGAACTTTTTATACATCACAATCTATCTATATTTACACTCTATTAAATATATTAAGCAAAGATATTCTTGCATGTATTTTATCACTTCTATTACAAGTCTATGTCAAGTTAATTCAGTTACAGCGTTGTGCTAAAGATAATGAGACCAAGGTCATTAATTCAATTCTAGTGTGGACCAGTTAAGTTTGTTTTCCATGATCTCTCTTTCACTTTGCTTCTAAATTCATTGTTTTTCTTTTTGTTTTGCAAATATAGGCTACTGTCACAAGAGCTGAGGTGAAAGAGTATATACATAGATCAATACAAACCCACCACTGGAAGTTCATGTCATTGCCTCTGAATATGTGCAGATTTTTAAGTGTGACTCTCCTTTATCACTCACATTTTCCTTATTAGGTTTCTTTCACCTCAATAAATAGCTATACTTTCTCTGAAAGTAGTTGAAGCTCAGTCCTTACAGAACACACACACACACACGCACGCACACACACACACACACACACACACACACAGACACACCCTTTCAAATTGATTAAGAAATATGGATATATATTATAGAGATAAAGAACTTTGAAAGATTCAAGAGCTCTGATCAATGAACTGACCAACTCCTGTTCTAGAGTACCAATGAAGAAGCATATTTTCCACCTCCGAATAAAGAGGAGGAGTCAAGATGCAGAACAATACATTTTTTTTTTTTGGAAATGACCAATGTTGGGATTTATTTTTCTTGACTATGTAATTTTGTAACAATGGTTTGGTTTTTCTTTATCTTTTTTTTTCCCTCAAGTGGCTGGAGGCAGGGAGGGTGCGGGGGAGAGTGTAGTGGAGGTAGAGTTCACCCTCCCCCCTCACCAAAAGGAAATGAGAACAGAAGGAAGACCAGAAGGAATCACAAAAAAGTAGGGAAGCTTGATAAGTTACATGTTGGATTTATTATATACTTAAGAAGAAAAGCAAGCTTTACATAATAGAGATTCACAGTTTTATGTCCAATACTATCCTTCTGTTTTACAATGTATATGGAAATGTTCATTTTATTTGGTGTTCATTAAGTTCAGAATAAGAAAAAAAATTAAAGAAGAAATGCTATTGTACCTTCAGGACTAACAAATCATGACACCCATCCTGTAGAGTGGTTCCATCTTCCTTCATCAGCTTCACATAGGACATGGCAAAGTTCTTTTCCCCTTTATCTTTAGCTGGAAATGGAAAATATGTTATCAGAGAAGAGAAACTTGGACAAGTCAGTCATCTCATAGTCCCACCCACAAGGACCCCTGACAGCCCCTTGGGCTAAACACTTACACTCTAGGGATGACCGGTGCCGAAACATAAAACGCAGGTGAATCTTCTGCATGTCTTCAATAGGGACAGCCACCTTTGCAAAAAGGGACCAGGACTCAAGAAACAGAGGGTTAACATCCCCATCCCCACCTCCACCACCCATTCCATTTCACTGAGGGCTCTGCACACTGATTTATTACACATCCATCAAATCTGATGAACCACAAAGAAATTACACAAGGACTATGAAGAGAAAATAAAGTACCAAATATAATCCATTTGCAAATTGCATCCCTAGTCAATAAAAATAAACCTGTAGATTATGGTGGGGAAAAATGAATCTCCCCAAATTGATATAAAAGTCACATAACTTAAGCACAGGGTTTTATGCATTGCAAAATGCACAACGTACATTTCCCTCTCATACTCCAGGAGTTCTGGAAATTGCATCAATGCTTAGCAAATTAAGTGTGGTCATTAGGGGCTTTGCTTGAGGAGCCTCATTTATGCAAATTAATAACACACTTTAATCCAATAAATATTAAATTCAGAAAAAAATCCTGGGGCCAAATCCCATCCCTGATTATACATCGAGTTTCTCCTTGGTATTTCTTTCCAACAAGTTGTTATATTAAAAACTAGGACCATTAACTTCTTTAGCTACTCAATATAAACCATCTCAGGATGACTGGATAGAGATCCCTGAAGTTCTGTTCCAGCCACTCCTCACACCCAGATCCCAATTACCAAGTCCACTGCAACCTGATATAAGCAGTCTACTAAGTTAATATTGTAAGCAAAGGGCACAAAAGAATATCATGGCATGCATTAGCAAACCATTTTAAATGGTAGATAGAATGCCAGAATTGGATTCAGAAAGACCTGGGTTCATATTCCACCTCAGAAACTCATTTTTTTTTGATCCAAGGAAGTCACTTAACCTCTCCGTGTCTCAGTTTCCTCATCTGTAAAATGGAAAATTGGATTTGATGGCCTCTAAGACCCTGTCTAGCTCTACAATGATCCACCTTCAGGAATGACTATTAAAACCCATTACAGATTCATGCTTTAGGGAACCTTCCTCTGCCCAGAGTATGAGCTTACTATCTGGGACTAAGTCTGTCTACTACTCTGTCTCTTTTAGACAAGGGTATTGAAGGTGCTCCTTACCATCGCCATCTCCTATAAAATATTGTGCTCAGATCACAGAGGAGCAAAGATCAACAATTTCAAAGAAAAGAAAGGATTTTCTGGGGGGAAAGGAGGTCCTTCCCTTGGGAAAATAACATATAAGGCATGCTAGGTAGTGTAGTGGATAGAAGGCTGGGCCTGAAGTCAGGAAAATTCATCTTCCTGACTGAAAATCCAGTCTCAGACACTTACTATGTGATCCTGAGCAAGTCACTTAACCCTGTTGGCCTCAGTTTCCTCATCTATAAAATGAGTTAGAGAAAGAAATAGCAAACCACTCCAGTATCTTTGTCAATAAAACCCCAAAATGGAGTCACAAAGTCAGACACAACTGAAAAATGACTGAAGACATCAACGTTCCATAGATTTTAAAAGTTGAAGCTGAAAGTGAATGCCAACATATATAGTGTTTCTGTGATCAGATGTGTCTGAGGGAGAAGAGTAGAGAAGGAGTGTCTCAAGCAATGAGGCAAATGTGGATTGAGATGGTGAAAGGGCTCTTACTGGGCCTCTGGCTAAATCCCAAACTTAGAATAACAGAGCATTAGTGTTGGCAAGCCACTCATTTTAGGAATGAGGTCCTAACAGGTTAATGGACCTTCCCAAGGAGGCACAATGAGTTATAAAGGTTTGGATGAGTTTAGATGAAGTTCATATGAGTTTTTGTGTCTTTTTCACTTGCCTAATTCATTTCCCCCATTAGATTATCAGCACCTTTCAAGTAGACCCAATGACTTCCATTTCCTAGGTCACTATCCTTGCTCCTCCTCTTCTCCCTTTCCAATAGGGTATAGGACAAAATTCACAAGATTACCCAGGGAACATACGTTTAGATTTGGAAGGGACTTCATACCTCATCTAGTCCAACCTCCTCATTATACAAATGAGAAAACTGAGGCCCGGTGAGATTAAGGGCCTTGTGGTAGACCACATAGCTAAAAGTATCCAAGATAAGAAGTTAAACCCAGAGTTTCCTAACTCTAGGTCAAATGCTCCATAGGTCTGACAATAGATTATCATAATTACAATTAACTTAGAAATGTAGCTTCAAAGCCAGAAAGGACCTTAGAAGTCATGTAGTCCAACCCTCTCTTTTTACAGATAAAGAAACTGAGGTAAGATGGCTACTCCAACTCCACTCAGTTTGAAAGGAGCAGTGCCAACATTCGAACCCAGGCTTTCTGATTTCAAATGCTGTACTCTTTCCACTGCACTAGCAGCCTTTCTTTTAAAATTTTTACTGGAATATCATTCAAAGTATCATAAATTGATCTTCTACATACATAGAACTGTCCTAGGTGGCAAAACATTTTAACATACTTTCACCAAAATGCTAATTGGATTCTGAGATGCAAAATGACATTAGGACAATGAGTCAAATCACAAGTTTCTCCACTCACCTCCTGCCAACCCCTTCCCCAACATCTTCCATACCTTGACAGTTTCCATCCAGCGAGGCTGCTTGACTTGGTAGTAGAGGACAGATCTGTATTCACTCATAGGCTTGTCCCCAGCTCCCACACAAATGGCATTCTAACTCAAAATGAAGACAAGGAAAAAGTTGTGGATTTCAGTTTTCTTCTATTTGACAACTTTGGTGCCAGTGTCTTGGCTGGCCAAACTACCTAGGATAATCCTATCTCCTTCCCAACCTTCCCACTGGCTACCTATCATTTCTCCTCCACATTACAGATTTATATATGAACACTCCAGCCCCTGAAAGTGACAGCTGCTTAACTACAGAAATTCTATTACTCGCATTCTGTAATGTACTGAAGCAAGGCTGGCACTGATGACACCTTACTGTAAATAGTAACAGGTCTGGTAGCTACTGAGAACCATTGGTCTTATTAATCCGATTTGTTTCCTAAATCTAAATGTGCACCAAGTTTACAAACAGGCTCAAAGCAACCAAGCAGCAACTCCTTCTGGTGGATTTCTAAGATGAATACATTGGGTAGGGGAAAAGTGTAGGATCTAGAAGCATATGGACATCAGTGTTAGAGAGGAAGGTTGGCACAGAGAGTACAGGGTAGTCTAATAGAAAGGACATGAGCCTATGGATAAGGAGACCTTCAGTTGGTGGCTGGCGCTGTCACAAATGAGCTGTGTGACTTTACCCATAAAATGAGTGGGTGGGTGTAGATGAATTTGAAGGACCTTTCCAACTCTGAATTTTCACAATCTGATGGATCGAAACACTTTTTATCATGACTCTATGATCCCACAACACAGATATCACCCTAAGTAAGAGAGTTTTAGGGTATAGTAATTTTATAAAAGGCAGAGCACACTGCCTTTATTCTCTCCACTTCTTCTATTTATAGCAATAACTTACTGAGAAACAAATCTAAGAGTTTATTATTGTTAAGATGAAGAACAATCATATTTATGTGGCACTTTTAAGTCTTGAAAATGCTTTGCATGTGTTAATTCACCTGATCCTCATAGGTGCTATTAATATCCCTTTTGTACAAAAGAGGAAACTGAGGCTGACATTGAGTTAAGTGATATTTACCCAGCATTATACAGCTGGCAAGTGTCTGAAAGAAGATTTGAAACCAGGTCACCCTGAGTCCAAGTGCAGTACTCTATCCAATGCAGCAGTACTTTCTGCAATGTCTGGAGGGGTGTGTGCGTGTGCATGTGTGCATGTGCGTGTGTGTGCGTGTGTGTGTACTAGCTATGATGAGAAAATATATACATTTTATTAATTTACTACATATTAATATGCTCCCTATTTTATTTTACTAATTTACCATAATATTTTATTATTTTATTAGTTCCAAATACTAAAATATTTTAAATTCTAAAATGATAAAAAAACCCCACACATACTATACTAGATATATAACTTTTTTTCTTTCACCAAAACTTTGATTTCACTGCCATAGAAACTCTACTAATGCAGATCAGAACCTGTTCTGCAGCTGACTATACAGAATTACCTGGGAAAGTAAGGGGTCAAGTAACCGGCCCAGGACTGAGGGACAGTATGGCATGCCCATCATGGCAGAAGACCATCTATGTTTAGTATATAAACTAAATACCTGTTATGGGAAATAAAAGCCTGATTGTTTCAAGAGAACTCATCCTTCCCTCCTGAGATTTCAAGGAAAAATTCAAAAAATACTAGTCCACATTTCTAAAGTGATGTAAGTTATTATTGTTAACTCTACCTTACAGATGAGAGAATTGAGACTGAGAAAGGTCAAGAGACTTTCCAAGTACCATGTAGCTGGGCAGTGTCTGAGACAGGAATCAAACCTACTACGCTTTGTGCTCTATCAACTAATTGATTCTATCTACAATCAAATCTAACTTGGCTGAGAGTCAGGACCCAGAGTCCTTTTGAAAGGAATACTTAGAGAGGATACTAACTTTCAAAGAGTTTCAGGATGTGTGACGTTAAGAAAAGGTCCTGGGCTTTTAAATTCCTATCAAGATGTTGAAACATAAAAATGTACCTTCAAGATACTTCAAATTCAAAGCAATCAACAAAAAAGTAGTCAGATCTTAGAATGTCCACTAGTCTTCCTCTTTTATGTTAGAAGAATAACCCAAAGTACAAAATTTAAATGTGGACCCAATGGGATCCCATTGCTGTCCTTTCTAGAGGACTATCACCTAGGTGGCCACAGAAACTCTTGAAGACCATTTCTTGTGTAACAGAGAAGTTGTGATCTGTGTTTGTGGAGGAAGTATCCACACAAGGGAAATCATAGTTGCATGAGAGTCAAACTAGAAGGCAGTCTTCCAGTTTCTCATTTTGCAGATGAGTTAACTGAGGCTTAGAGAGATATTGGTGATATGCCTATAGTAGCACAGATACTAAGTGTCAGAGGCAGCATCTGAATCCAGATCTTTCTTACTCCAGGGCCACAATTCTATCCATTATGTTAGTGGTTTTCATAGTGAGGTGGTAGGACCTGTGGAGGTCCCTAAGACCATGTCAAGAAGTCCTAGAGGTCAAAACTATTTTCATAAGTGTACTAAAATGTTTTAATTTCTAATATATCAAATATTTCTAGACATAACTGACAACAAAAGCTCTTGGGGTAGGGAAAGAGTCTTTAATAATTTTTAAGAGTATAAAGAGATCCTTAGATCAAAAAGTGTGAGCACCATGCTACAAGTCCCATACTATGCTGTGCTGCCTCTCACTAATTCCTGAAGCCCTGCAGGAGTCTCAAGCGTAAAGCACTGTAGCAGCATTTTCTGTAGTAACCCAGACTCTGATTTAAACCAGGCACTGGGTGATATTTATAGGTTTACAGTTTTAGCAGCATCAGGGAATTCTGTATGGCTTACAGATTCTGGAACAAAGATTGGTCAACAAAGCAAAATCTCTGCAGACGAGTACAGACAGTCTCAAAAGATCATCTCGTACCTTGATGAGAGTTTTCAGTTTTCTGAGGTTTGAAAGATTCCCTACCCTACCCCCATCCCTAAACCGATGCCTGAGATGGTTCCTTTTGGTCTCAGAGCTTTGAAGATAAAACTGAAAACTTTCAAGTGGCTTATTATACCACTGAGGACCAGCCTGGGTTTATGGGGATACTCAGGGCTGAGTAAATCAATCTGAAACTAGTCAGGTTGCACGAATGTCTTCCAGATTTCCCATAAATACTATATAACACTTGCAGCAGCTTCCTGCTACACAGTGGGACTAGGTGTGTGTCTGTTTCTCTCACTCCTGCATTTTCCTTATGTTTAGATGCCAAAGACGATAAAGAAAAGCAGAGCAGTTTGCAGACTAAATCAATATAAAAGTCAGCTGTGCCACAAGAGGTGGTGATCTCTGGGGGCACTTCTTAAAAGGCAGAGGCAGCACCTCCTACTCAAACTCCCTCTCATCCCTATGAACAATGACAAACTCCTGATTGGCAGTAAGCATTTTTCACAGCCCATCTCCCACCTACCATTCTAGTCTTGTTATATATTCCCCCTCCCAAGCCCCTCAGACATGCTATGGTCCTACTATATTAACCTTTGTGCTATTTCTAACATGCATCATTCCATCTCCCATATCTTTGCATTGGGTATCTAGGGTACCACTTCTGTATGAAGCACTATCAGCTCCCAATGCCTTTCTTTAAGGTTATCTTGTATCTATTTTGTATGTCCTTTGTGTGTAGACCCACGCATTATCTCCTCCAGTAGAATATAAGCTTCATCATGAGGGTCAAATCAGAGGAACCCCAACCACTCTCTACTAGAACTCTAGAGTCTCTGTAAGTCACAGAGATGAAACAATTTCCTTAAAGGTTATTCACTGATGATAGAGTGTTTAATTATATTTTATGAGTTTAGATGTGAGTCTTGCTTCTAGTACATTGTAAATAAGACAAACTGTTCGTGTTTTTAGTTTTATGAATCTGTGCTCTTGAAAGAGAAGCTGGTGACTTCCCTTGGAAGAATGTCAATTACCAGTTTCTCAATTATTTAAGAAGGAAAATTAAGCCAGAGACATTGACCAAGTATATGTGGCCCTGCCTTGTTAAGAGGGAGCATTCTGGTATAAGGGCTACGTATTTTATCTGTGTAAACATTGTCTTGCTTTTACTCTAAATCAATCAATGATTTATTAAGCATTCACCAAGGATGTACAAAGAAAGGTCAAAATGATCTTTTCCCTCAAGGAGCTCACCTTCAAATGGGCTTGCAGCTTCTTTGAATCTAGGTAAGGCAACTGAACTCTTACTGTTCCCAGGCAACTCTTGAAGACTACAAATTCAAGGCAAATGGCTTATCTGCACTGGCAAAGGGTGTCTATTTTTTTAAACCAAGAGCTTCCTCCCTACTAGGCCCAACCCAAAATTAAAGACTGGAAGTTACAAGTCTTGATTATCTAAATCTCCCTCAATGCTCTTGCAGTGCATTGCACATAATAAATGATTTAAAATATGTACTGAATGAAAGAATGAATATTATAGCTGTTAAAGTATTGTTATTATTTATAATAATTTATGGTTATTATAATAATATAGTAAATATAATATTAATTATACACTATAATGTTATTTATAATAATGTCATATTTTTGTATCATCAGAATTTTATTCTTGGAGTTGTGAACTGGATAATGATTTGGAATTATATAAGAGTTAGTATTGTTTGACCCAGTGATCCAACTCTGGGAGATATAGTCCATGGAATGAAAGATATATATCCAAATATTCATTCTAATATCTTTTTAAAAATTAATTTTTATGAACTTTACAAATGTCAATAAATGTGAACATTTCCATATACAAAGAATAGGGGAAAGAGATATATATTGTATATGTACAGACATGTGGATATACATGTGTATACATACATGTATGTGTGTACACATATGATTTTGTGTGTGCAAACATATATTATACATGTATGTGTATATAGGTAGCTATGTGGAACAGTGGATAGAAGGCTGGGCTTGGAATCAGGAAGACCTGAATTCAAAGTCGACCTCAGATATTAGCTGTATGACCCTGGGAAAGTCACTTAACCCTGTTGGCCTCCATTTTCTCATCTGTAAAATAAACTGGAGTAGGACATGGAAAAACATTCTAGTGTCTTTTCCAAGAAAAACCTAAATGGCGTCACGAAGAGTCTGACACAACTGAAATGACTCAATGACAACAAAATGTGTGTGTGTGTGTGTATTCTTCTTTAGGAAGGGATCTGTTTTGTCTTGGTATTCTCAGCATCTGTGCACAGTAGGGATTTTAAAATGCTGGCTGACTAATTAATTAAAGAATTAAGATGCCTGATTCCCAGTATAGAATTTATAAAGTAGCCTTGGGTAAGTCACTTGAAGGAATGAAAATACATTTGTAAGCCCTTATTATATTCAAAGCATTGTTTTAAGCATTACCCAGCCCTTAAGAACTTATATTGTAATAGAAGGAGACATTTAGGGCTCAGGAGAGGTGTGTGCATAACCCCATCGCTAAAATGGGGTTAATAACTAGCCTCTTTACGTGATAGAGTTGTCTAGCAGCAAATATAGCATTTGTCCAAAGAAGAGTCCTTAGAGTGGATACCATAATATCTCCACTTGGGAACTCTCTGGAGCAGGTATCCAAGAATTGGATGCTTAAGGTCGTCCTGCATGAAGGCAACATGACATAATGGAAAGAATACTGGATTTGGAGTCAAGAAGACCTCTGACAATTACTAACAGCATGGCCACTGGCAAGTCAGTCAGCCCCTTTGAGCCTCCATTTTCTCCTCTGTAAAGTGGGGATAATGATAGCTGCACTATCTATCTCACAGAACTGTTGTGAGAATCAAATGAGATATGTTACGTAAAGTGCAGCACAGACCTTACAGCCCTATACAAATGTCAGCTCCTACTATTACCCTTTAGCATTTACCCACTCTCCAGGAGGGTTCCACTTTACACTCCTTCCTGCCTTGCTGGTTACCAACACTGTGACAATCAACCCTGATTCAAACTCTCCTTTCTCTGTCCCCTCAACCCCACCCCAAGAAGTCTCAGCTAAATCAAAAGGAATTAAAAGCAGGACCAGGACATTGCTAACTGAAGGAGGAATAATTACAACTCTTTGCCCCAGCCTTCCCAAGGGCAGGATACATCTAGATCAGGGCGAACTTGGCCACATTACTAGAAATCTATATTCCAAAGGGGGCTTTTCCCAAAGGTTTCTGTTCTTTTCTCACAGGAGGTGTTTGCATGTGCTGCCTGGTACTTAATTAGGCAATAGTATTTGTTTCTGTAAATTAAAAAAAAAGACCTTACGTAGGCTTCCATAGTGATTTTCAGTAGTTAGCTAAATTCCCCCATAATGTTCCTAAAATATAAAACTAGAAATTATAATCATTCCTCACATCATTATAATAGGTACTATTCAAATTCAATACTTTGAAAATCAACTTATATCTTCATCTGGAATAAGTCTGCCCACTCAGAGAAAATCTATGAAGTTCTAAATAAAAATAATTCATTAGAGCCAGGGATTATATAAGAAGCTCAAATTCTGGTTTTCTAACTTTTCCTTATAATACGTCCTTGAGAAACATCAGAAGCACCCATATCAATGCTCTGAAATGAAGCAGCTTCAAGAGTTCTTTAATGGGCAGCTGAATAAAATATCTTCAAAGAAAAGGACTGAGGACTCTCTTGAAAGGCAATTCTCCTTTAAAATAAAAAAAAAAATTCTTCTCCTCCTTTATATGACTGTGGGCAAAGTGAGACTTTCTCCCTTAATTTGGATTTTGTTAGGAAGGTCTTGGATATTCTACAGAATAGGGAGGATCCAGACACTTCAATTTTTGTCTCCTAATATCTGCAGTCTATATGAGATAGGGGATAGATTTGAGGGGGAAAAATCGTTCAGCTTTAAGATCCAGAAAAAAGAAGAGGAGTTAATGGAATCTCCCCACAGGTCACATACCTGGGAAGGAGGAAAACTGAGACCTTCTTACAAGATCACTTTTTTTCCCATGATCCCTTTCTGACCTACACTCCTCACTCTCCCACCCCTACCTTTTATAGTTGGTCATTTGCCACATCAATAGATGAATATTTGCCTAGGCTTAAATGTCATCTTATAGCTGAGTTTATTTTCAACTCAGGCACAGAAAGAGAAACAGGAAAAGCAAAACCCTCCCACACACTGGACACAGATACTGAAAAGCTTAAAGAAGAAATAAGCAAATAAATGTAAACACACATGATGAAAATTGTATAGGACATATGCTGTATAAATATTTATAGCTATGTGCTTTGCATTCTTAAGTGTACTATGCTAGCCCCCTGGAGACCAAATTAGGAATTGACTTTTCACCAGATTTTCTGCTTGAGCACTGACAGGTTACATAAAGGGATCAGAACGGCTGTTTTGGGGACATACCAAGTTATCACATTCTTTCCAGACTTCCAATTTATCCCTCTCTGTGTGTAACTTCTCACAGACCCTGACCAAGTAAACTAATATGGGTTTCAAGGACAATGACAGCTTCTTTCTTTAACTGGACGGGGCTAACTTATAAATACAGACCAAAGACAAATAGGAAAGATAGGAAAGAAAGAGAGAAAGAAAGAGAGAAGGAAGGAAGGAGGGAAGGAAGGAAGGAATGAAGGAAGGAAAAAGGAAGGAAAGAAAGAAAAAGGAAGGAAGAAAGAAGGAAAGGAGAAAGGAAGATATACATATGTTTCCAGAGGATGCATGATGTAGTGGGAGAAAGGGCCAGCCTCAGACTCAAGAAGTGTTGAATTCAAGTACTGTATCTCACACACAACTGGTTATATGACCCTTTACTTTACTTTACTTCTCATGCCCCAAGCAACCCTATAAGACTAAAAGCTGCACAAAAATGGTTGATCTACATTGGTCCTGGGCGTTTTCTCACCAGAAGTTCTCCTTTACCAGTGAAATCACAGATATCATATATCTATCTATGTATACTTAAAAGAGCTCACATTTATGCAAAACAGTGGGTCTCAAGTTGTAATTTACAGAACTCTGGAGGTCCCCAAACAACCTGAGGGATCTTCAAGGTCAAAACTATTTTCATAAAAAGATTATGACATTATTTGCTATTAAAATACTCCTCCTTTTTCTAAGTATATATCTGTGTGAGGCTGGATTTTCTTCATATAGTTTCAAAACAACTTAATGCAACAGATTGAATGCAGATGTGAGAAAATTCAGCCATATTCTACCAAGTCATAAAAATAAAGAAATTTTCAAAAATAGGTAAAACAATGGCACTTTTCTCCTTGTTTTGTTTTGGAAAAGAATTATTTTTACTAAAATATTTTATTCTTGTTCATAGGTAATGGGTTATTATTTTTAAATGAATACATACATATATAATTTCTAACAATAAATATTGATCACTATCACCACGTAAAAGATCTTTGGGCTCCCAGTAACTTAATGTAAAGGCTTCTTGAGACTAAAAACATTGGGGAATCTGTTGATACAGAGCCTTAAGGTTCACAAAATGTCTTATGCACATGATCTCATTTGGTCCTCATAATAACCCTAGGAAGCAGGTGCTGCTATTGTCCTCATTTTACAGATAAGGAAACCAAGACCCGCAGATGTTAAGTGACTTGCCCAGGATCACACAATTGACAAGTGCCTGAGGCATAATAGGAACCCAGGACTTCACAACTTCAAGTCCCAGACATATTCTATCATGTTCCATATGTAACTTCTCAGGAAAGCAGAGCCAGGTCTGAAGTAATGAAAAATACAGATCATGTACTTCAATACCAACAAAGAAAGGCAACGTAACAGAAGGTAGAATTTTGAGGAAAGGCTTTCTGCTAAGCAGAAGCCCCCAGAAATTGCCTATGTCCCTGAAGGGAGCAGAGTAATCCCTTACAGGCAGCACTTTGCCATCCTCCGCACAGACACACATGATCACTTCCACGTTCCTCTGTGTCGTCTTGTTGTACTTGTCAAAGTCTCCTTGTAACAGGGTGATGTAGATGTCGTTCCTGACATCCCCTGAGGCAGAAAGACAAGAGTTAGAAACGAAAGTCAAAGGCAGCAGGAAGGGAGCATTCAACGCACTTCAGCTGGAGCAGAAGATGACTTAAAAGACATCATGGGAACTCCCATCGATCTTGCTTCCTCATTTTAGTGTAACCATCAGAAGAGCTAGTGGCACATACGCTTATCCTAAAGAGAAGATGGGATTGGAGTTGGTACAGGAAGGAAAGAGGGTTTGTGGAAGAAGAAGCCAAAGGGAGACTCAGTCTTGAAAGGTAGATATACAAGTTATCCATGGTTTTCTTTTTCCTTTTTATTCCTAAGTTAAACAACTTAATTTCCATCCTATAGTGACACCTTCTGGGAAAGCAAAGAGAAGACGAGAAATCTAATAGCTTAGGAGCTCCAGCCAAACATAAATCACTGGGCTTTTCACTGTGTGGGAGCAGAATAGAATAGCTTTTCTCAGTTCTTTGACTAGCTAGGCAATGAGAACTGGGCATCCCATGGGGCAACCCACAGTGTTGGATAGGGAAACAGAAGATCAAAGTGAATTATCATTTATCCAGAATGTCAGGGTAAGCAGATGCTGACTCAGGACCCAGAGAAGGATTCTGAGGGAGTATAAGAGGAAATAAATTTTTTCATAGTAAACAAAAATGTATCAAGTACAGAACAATCCAATTATAACAGATATTTGGGAACAAGGATAACAACTACATTCCAGTCTGTTTAGATTGGGATTTATTTATTTATCTGCAGACAGCAGGGACATAAATTGATTTACAATATAACCAAGTGGAGACCCAGGATTGTAAAGTCACTAAGCTTCCTTGGGTCTCACTTTCCTAATCTGAAGAATGACTAGGCTAGATTGACTTTGAGGATGCTTCTCACTCTAGTTCTCTGATCTCACAAGCTTATGTAATATAGTGACTTACTTCACAAGGTTTTAGTACATGGGTGGGCTTTTGAGTGTGAACTCTAGCCTACTTCCCACAAATAGTCAACTCTCAATAGATCTCAATCATCTCCCAACTATCTGACCCAAATCTTGCTTTTGCATTTATTCCCAGACCTGACTCCAAGTGCTTCCTTGATATTTCATTAATTCTGCTATTTAATTATCTGAAATAGTTAAGTACCTCCCCTGCTCTAGAGAAGATATGAGAAGAACCAGCTCATCTTAGGCTGGAAGCTTGCATTAATCTTTAAGGTCATACTGGTGATTCTCAGCCTAGAATGATGGTCAGGAAAGGAGCTTAAGCTATGGGAGCTAGACAGCATCTTTAGAGTTGTATCCACAGAGTTGTATTTCATACTGAATTGAATTAACAAAAAGATAACCATCTTCATGTTCCAATGTAGGTGGAAAGACATTTTAAAATCAATGACAATTGTTTAGGATTAACCATCACTTTGAACTAACCATGTTCCATCCAACAATACAAATAACTAAGATGTGACAAAACATCTCTTCAGAAGGAAATCTATGTGACTTTCCACTTTCATTTGTTCTGGTATAATCTATTAATACTTACATAATTTCTATAGGAAAGCCCCAATCTATATGGAAAATGTCCCTTGATTTATTAAATTTAAACTAACAATATTGAAAGCAAAAGCAACTTCTAACCAAAAAAAGAGTAAAGAATCTCCCTATTCAGCAAGCAGTTTGAATCTCCTATTTCTCCAGCTCTCACAGGAGAAAGGAAGGAAAGTGTACCACACTGGGAAAGTCATGGACCAGGTCAGCTCCTACCAGGCATGATGATTTCAGGAAAACCAAGCTTTCTGGCCACAACTGTCGTCCTGTCTACCAGGTGGGGATAGTCTTTCCGGATTTGAATGATGTCTCCAACCAGCATTTTCATTGTCACCCATAGGCCTGAAGGAAAGTATCCTTTGTAAAGATCTTTTGTATTTAGGGCAAATTACTTTATCTTCTGAATTGAACCACTTTTACTCTTTTCTCTCCAGCCTCCCTCTCTGGAATTGGTCATTAGGAACAGACACTGATCACATTACCAACAGAAAAAAAATTCCTCATCGTCTACCTAATGTTAAGACCTACTGTGTGTCTAATAAGAGCATTGTCCTGGGCATTGGAAAAGACATAAGTTTAGGTTAGACACAATCCCTATGGTTATTAAGAATAAACATTAGTAGAGAACATGGCACATACCCAGAAACTGAACAAAAAATACAAAATAATACTTGTGATTAGTACAAAAGAGAAGAGAAAAAACAAAATCCAACAAAAAAAGAGAAAAAAACACTAAGTGAAGAATAAAAGGGTAAAAGATTGCTCTTAACTGGAAAAGTTTTAGGGAATAATTATTATTTGACTTGGATAGAAATTCAACAGATGAATAGGGAAAGGGATGACATTCCTCGTACGTGGAACAGCATTGACAAAGGTAGAGATAGGAAAATATATGGTGCAATTGAGAGACATTTCAGTTTTATGGACATGGCATGTAAGAGCTAAAGTAGAATAATATAATGTTGGAAAAAGGCTGAAACTGGTAGAAAGATGAAAGATCTTGAATATAGGGGAAGAGAAGTTTAAATTTCATTCCTGAGGCAAAATAAAAGGTTTTGGGGTTGTTGTTTTGTTTTTTTTTAAAGTGACAAGGTCAAATACATCTTTTCAGGACAAAAATGATGTTTGTAGCAATGAAGGATGACATAAAGAGGGAAGAAAGGGGAGACTGAGAGACATTTAGACAAGTGATACAGTAATTCAGGGCCATATCTTCAGGGTGCAGGAATAGAAGACAGAGATGTGAGAAATGCTGCAGAGGCAGAATTGGCATGATTTGGTAACTAGTAAGTTATGAGAGGCAAGGGAGAGAGTAAAGTTAAAGATAATATCCAAGTTTCCAATATAGGAGCCTGGGAGTATAGTGGTGTCTATAACTGAAACGTTGTTAGGAAGAGAAACTAGTCGAGGAGAAAAGATAATCTTGGTATTAGAAATATTAAATTTGAGGTCTTATCAGACATCCAGGCAGAGTGCTCCTATAAGCAAATGAAGATATATATCTGGAGCTTGGATGTCACGGTGTGAGATACAGAAGGGATATTTGAGGTCATGAGAGAAATATTATCAGGAAGATTCAAAAATAGGTACTGAGCAAAATCTTGGGGAACACTCACTTTAAGAAATCAGGAAGAAGTTGAATCAGCAAAGAAAACAAAAAGTGACAGAGAAAGAGAAAGAGAACCAGGAGTGTGGTTTCTATGATGCTGAGGAAAGAAAGAAAATCCAGAAGGAGGGTGCAGAGAGGTTAAGAAGGACAAGGACAGATGAAAAAAAATATTCATTGGCTTTAGAAAGTAGAATTTCTCTGGTGGCCCTTAGAGGGAGCAGAGGAGATCTCCCCTCCTCTCTGAAATCTGTAGAGAGAGCAAACTTAATTATTCAGGGTTCCTAATTTCAATTGGGGACACAGACAATTTTAAGCAAATAAATACCACTTACTTACCTTGACCTCCACTGTCTCCCTTGGAGGCTGTAACTTTACCCAAGAGACTGTGTAGGAAATCATTTTCAGCTGTTACCCTAGAGGAGGAAAGAGAACACAGTGCCTGCAAGATACACTCATGCTCATAGGGATGGAGGCTAGTGGAGCTGAGGAACTCTGTGATGGCCTTATTCCCTTCATCAGACAGTCCATAGAAAAAAACAACCTTGGTCCATAATGGTAAGGGAAATTTAGCCATTGTGACCCAGCTCAGGGACACAATGTTGGACTCCATTAGGAAATAGGATTGTTTTTCTCTTCTCTGCAAAGCAATATGCCCCTAAGAGGCATGATCACAGATGTCATAACTTTTCTAAGGAAAGACTGATGATCAGGAGCTCTCATTTTCTTAAAGGTTTGCAGTTTCCAAAGCTTTCTCTTACTCCATTTTAAGTCCTAACAGGAAGCATGAATCGTACACCATAGATTGAGAAGAACGGATCTTAGAGAGCATCTAGTTCAACGTCCTCACATTTTACATATGAGGAAAACTTAGTCCCAGAGTGGTTAACTGACTTGCCCAACATCACAGAGGATTATTTTAGAGTAACTCAGTTAAGTGTCTACCCCAACAAGAGTCACCAGACTGACTACCACTGTCTGAACCTTCCACCAAGATTTTTCCATGGTAGAAACAACACAGTACCATGACAAGAGCCCTAACATCAGAGTCTAAGGACTTGGATTTAAAACCTACTTCTAATAGCATCTCTGTTACCTTGGACAAGTCATTTCTTTTGTGGACTTTGGTTTCCTCAATTATAAAATGAAAGTATTGCATGCTAAGTCAGTTCTAGTACTTTTCCACTGTAAACTCCTCAAGCAGAAAAAAAATGAACTGGTCGTTTTTACAAATTTATGCTCACATATGCACCAGAATCATACTCTATTTCCAATATTTGGTCCTGGTATCATCATTAAACACTCATCCTGAGAATCAAATAATTTATGTCTGAAGGGACCTTAGAGATTGTCTAGTCTAGTTTAATTCTTCCCTTTGACATCAGAGGAAACTGAGACCCAAAGGCTAAATGGCTTGCTCAAAGTTGTACAATCTGTGGCAGAGCTGAGATGACAATACAGTCTCATTCTAACTCTGAGACCAGTGCACATTCCACTATACCATAGTGCCTCATTGTCTTTCTACACTTGGCACAGATGGGCTCTGCCAAACTCAGAAACATACTGCCATGTGTAATTGAGGTGAAGTGAGTTGGGTGATAGTATGATTTATATTAAGACTAAAAAAGGAATAAACTTGGAATCTCTTACGGGTGAAAGGGGATGAAATGCTGCTTCTCTTCATCACTTTCTGCTTTCCCCTTGATGATGTCTGTTATGTCCATAACTAGAAAGGCAAGAAAAATAATGGTTTAAAATTATGCCAAGATGGAGGCAGCAAGAGAAAGACCATAGGGACAAGCAAGTCAGGACCAGTGAAACTGAAGCAAGTCTGGAAGGATGAAGAAACTTATCAGGGTCGGGACAAAATTGGGACTCATAATTGGGGAGGTAAGTCAGAGTCAGAGCATATGCAAAGAGAAAGAATCAGAACAATTAATAGGTCAAAATCCAGCTAGACAGACCAGTGACCATAAAGGTAATTTCCAAGCATATGCCCCAAGAGGTCCATTTTGAATGTTAGAGCCTAAAGAACATTTAGTTCTTGGTGGTTTTCTGAGAAGCAAGAATTCTGCAAAAGTCAATGAAAACCAACAGTAGGACAGATAGGGGGCATCAGTAATAAGGAAGACCCAGCTCACTGAGGCAAAGCTCTGTCCCACTCAGACTTCCTGCTTAGGAATTGGTTTATGTTTTATTATGCACATTGCTTGTGGTTCTGTAGATAGAAACAAATAAAGGGTCTTGCCTGGAGAATATAGCCAATAGCCAAAGTGGGGAGAAAAAGCTTTGAACATGTTGCTGTTGACTTTTGAAGAGATGAGAAACTCATTCTTGAAAGCAGAACAACATGACCTCAGTGGCTGATTACCAGAAGTAAGTAAGTTAAGAAAGGGAACATCAAATGTTAAAGTGACAAGGCATCTTATGGATGATTTTTTTTTTCAGATGAGAAAACAACTATTTATGGGATTTCTAAACTTTCCAAGGTCACACAGGGAGCTGAGGGCAGAGCCAAGGTTGGAGTTCAAGTCCTCTGACCCTCAGGTCAATGCTCGTTCTATAATCTAGCCTTCTAATCAAGGTCAGATCAGAAAAGAAGCAGAACGCTTTACCATTGCTGGCTCAAACAAAGCCTGTGAAATTATGTAAAGTCCACCCTGTTATTTGAAAGTATCTCTTTTCCCAGATATTCCAACTAGCCAGGCTAATCTTCTTAACACCCATTTTCATCAGGACTTTAGCTGTGATGAGATTCATTCTTTGATCTCTTATCTTGGACATTATTTTCAATGATTTGTTCTTCACAATTACATACTGCCAGAAGCATCTCTCCTCCCCTTGGGCCCCAGAGAGGAGCACATAACTATTCAGACTTCATTTTACCCTCATCCCTCAATTTCTAGACATCTGCATCCAATTATTCATCACAAAATGGGACTAGGTCACCAGTTACTTTGATTTAGTCATCAGAAATCTAGGTATTAAAGCATTCCTAGCTGAAAGAGAGGAAAGAATATATTGAATTCAGTCACATAAAATGAACATAAAGAGAAAAAGAACAGTTGACTAATAGAACCAAGTAGATTAAACCTCCTAGATATATGTACACAGTTACCTGCCACCCCAAATGGTCGCCTTAATCCCTGAGTACATTTCTTTAAATTAGTATCCTTGAGATCCATCCTCCCAACTCTGACAGTTTGACAAATCAAATAAATTTTATCCCTGTTGAGGTCTTTGTTCCCAAGATCCTGTAAGGCAGGAAAAGAACAGTTACAATACAATCATTTTTATGTTTCATTATTTCAGAAAAAAGCTAACAGGTTATACATCATATCTAAAAGGAAATCCCCAAAGAAATAAAACAAAAAAAGAGCCAAAGAAAAAAGTTAATTTTCTATTCAGGCATAGTTCTTTATAGACATTACTCCATTAGTGCTACACAAAGCAAAGGGTACAGGGTATCATCCCCATTCTACATATTAAAAAGCTGAGGCTAAGAAAGAGAAATGAACAGAGCCCAGATACTCTATCAATTCTTTAGACTCAGACATAAAATAGAAGAGACCATGTTGGATTTGGGATACGGAGATCTCTGATACACATACCCTAGGGGCTGAGAGATCACAAGCCAAATTCTTTGTGAGCCACCTATCAGTTTCACTATTGCTCAGCACCTCTGTGGGAATAACAGGAAGGAAGGGAAAAGAGGAAAAAACCAAAAATCTCTGGAGACCACTTTTCTAGGCTGAACAACTTTCTCACAAATCTAAAATCTCCACAGTTCTCAGATCTCTGCTCCACTTTTGAGAAACACTATGATTCTAAGACAATTCAGTTATGACATCTACAGTAGACTGTAAGATCCCTATGGTAGTGGCCAGCTCATAATTATCATTTTAGTCTTCCTTGCACATACCTGGCTTTTTTTTTTGATTGTGCACCCATCAATTTAAAAAGAATTAAGTTTATATGCCAATATGCAAATATTATTTGTAAATTATATAAAAGTACTACTGTGTACTAATAATTACATATTTTAAGCGAATACAAAAAATACAATTTTTAAAAATATGCAATAAAGATGAAATAACATTTGCTCCTGCAGTCAATGGTAGTTTATTTGAGTTTATTGAGTAGGCAATTGGCATTGTCAGATCTGAGTTTTAGAAAACTAACTTCAGCAGCAATGTGGAGCATAAATTAAAAAGGGAAGAGACTGAAAACAGAATGACAAATTAGGAGGTGTACAGTAGTCCAGGAAAGAGGGGATCAGGGCTGGAGCCAAGATGGTAGCCACATGAATGGAGAGGAGACAGAAGTGAGACATGTGGAAGAAAAGTGTCAAGATCCACCAACTGATCAGACATGTGGGATACCAGTGAGTGAGGAATCAAAGATGACCATGAGATTGTGAGCCTCAGTGCCATCGAGATCACTAGAGAAGTCTAGAAAAGAGGTGAGTATAGGGGAAAATATAATGTGATGATGTCTGCCCTGGAGATCACAGCACACCCAATTGCCTGCTTATCTTGTGTAACTTGACTCTCCCACCCAAAATGAAAAATGGATAGCCTGGGCCCCTGGGGTGCAGAATCTACCCTTTTCTGAATGGAGAACCCAACCAAGGGGAACAATAACAAGGTGATGTGAGGTTCAAGAGGTAAGTATGCTGAGGGAGAGGGGTTTTTTTTTAGTGCTACCTGTAAAGCTCCTAGTGTGGATATCCAGTTATAAATCAGGTAATAATTGCTATAAGGGACTAATACCTACTTATAATAGAAGGAAACTAGGAGCTTGTACAGTAGAGGAAAGGAATAGAATGAGGAATAAGAACGGGTATGGTTGCATTGAAGACAAACCCCAGAGATTTGCTATCTCAGGGCGGAGAAGGATGTGATTCCTCTTCCTTTGTTCTATACTCCCAAAAAAACAAAAACAAAAAAATTCTTGATATTAGGCCATGACCCCACCAGGAGGTCTCAGCCCCAATTTTGCAGACCATTAGCATGGCAGATAGAGTCTTGGACCACAAGTCATAAAGACCAAGGTTCAAAACACATCTTCTACTAACTTCATAACTATAGGCAAGTCCAGAGGTGGAGAACCTGCAGGCTCAAGGTCAAATATGGCCCTCTAGGTCTTCAAATGTGGCCCTTTGAATCGCAACTTTACTAGTGTATAAACCTGAGGACCTAAAGGGCCACATGTGGTCCCAAGACCACCGGTTCCTCACCCCTGGGCAAGTGCTTTAGCATCTTGGGGTCTCAGTGTACTCATCTATAAAACAGACAAAATAATACCTGGAGAATCTACATCATAAGGTTGTTAGAAAAGCCTCAAGAATATGTGGGAAATGTGTTTTAAGATACAAAGTGCTATATAAACTGTCAACTATTATTTTTAAAACAATGTAAGCTTCTAGAGGGCAAGGACTATCTTTTGGTTGTGTGTTTTTATGTCTAGAACCTAGTACAGTGCCTTGCACATAGTAGATCTTTAATAAATCTTTGTGGATACTAGTGTATTTTGTCTGGATTTCTCTGCTGATATCATACAACCTACTTTGTTTTATATTTATCTGTGTGTATGCTGTATCCTCCAGTGTAATATAACTTCCTGAAGGGCAGAGACCAGGTAATTTTTTTTTGTATCCCCAATACTGAGCACAGCAAATTGAATGCCTCTTTTCATAGGGACCTATTATTTTATAGATACAGGGAACTCTCTATGAGGAAACTCCCTTCACCAATGCAGATTTGGAACTATGCAGCAATTTAGAGTCTCTGAGAATTTTCTGGGGGCACTCAGGTTAATAGATTTATTCCCAGTATCACACAGTCACTGTATCTGAGGTATAATTCAAACCCAGATCTTCCTGACTTGGATGCTGATGCTTTACCCTTGTCTATAACCAAGCAACACTATTATTGCCATGGGGAAAGACCTGTCAATTGACTGCCCTATTGTTCCATCTACCACCTTTATGACTCCCCTGACCATAGCTGCCTCTCCTCTACATACTCCTTATTTGAACTGTTTGCCCTAACCCCTTAAAAATCTAAGTTCTTTGACAGCAGGAAGGTTTGATTTTGCATTTGTTGTCTCAGTTCCTTGCACAGTGCTGGACTTATAGTAAGGATTGAATAAATGCTTTTCATTCATTTCATTAAATTCTATCTACTACCCCACTGGGCTGCTTCTCCCCAATACACAGTGACTGCTTCTTAATGAAAGATAGCAAATGGCGGAAAAATTGTTAAAGGAATAGCAAGTTGTACATAGTAGTTCTGCAGTTTCATGTGCAATCATCTTTTTTATTATAACATGTTATAGAAATGGTTGTTTTATCCCATAAATTAAATATTAAATTATATTTTTAAAAATTTTAGTTATTTAATTGGACTGAAAAGTAGAACTGACTTGAATTGAACTGACTTGAATTTTAATGAATGTCAGAATCACGAAACAAATCTGGGAATGACTATTTTAGCCCTCATTTTAGAAAAAATATATCTTTACATGTGACGATTCACATGCTAGGTACAGGAGAAGAAAATCTGACTGCCAGATCATTTCAGAGAAAAGGGATGAAAATAGAAGCTACTCCCAATCCGTTTAGAACAGCAAGTATGTGTCATGAATATTCTGGGACCACAGAGTGGAATCCATGGAATGGTCAAGCTTCACCATCCTGAGGCTTATATTTTTGTAACCATTTGCCTGAAGGCCATAGTAAACATCTGCTGCTTACCTCTTTTAGACCTTATTGCCTCAAACAGAGACAAAGGTAGCCTCCATTGACTAAGCAAACCCCAGCACTACAAGTCCAACCTAAATGCCATTAAACTGACCCACAAACATTCCACTCCCAAGCAGTCCCTTGGGTCATGTGACTCAAACTGAATAATGAGAATGAGTAACACAAAAGAAACTCAGATTCACTTGCTCTATGCATAAGTACAGAGTAAAAAGGAAAACCACGGTAACGTAGTTTAAGGCAAATTACCCTCTAGTTTAAATAAATGCCCTGAGCTTTTCAGTTAAATATGTCAACTAACTCTGGCAGGCTTTCTGGCAAACCAGTAAGTACTGAAAGAGTTACAATCCAAGAAGCTACTCGTGGGAGATTTCCCTTGATTTGTCACAGGTATGGACCTCTCCTTCCCCCTTCTCATTACTAGCCTCTTTGCCACTGTCCTAGACTACTACAGGATCGTTCCATGAGGCCTCCCTGGTTGTAATCTCTTCCCCTCTAATCCATCCAGCCTATCACTACTAAATTAATTTTCTTAAAATTCATCTGTCATTGTTTTATTTACCTACTCAAAGACTGTCAATGGTTCCTTATTTCATAATGAATGAAATCAAAATTCCCCTGCTTGCCATTCAAGGTCCTCCATAATCTGACCCAATTTTATTAGTCCCAATTTATTTACTTTTACTCCTCAATATATGCCTTCTCTCTTCATAACTATCTCTTCAATGGTCTACACAAATGTGCCACACTCACTTCCAATACCCTGCCTTTGCAAATGGCATTTTGCCAGCCTGGAATATTTTTCTTTTTCCATTCCTATCCATCCTTCAAGTTCCAGTTTAAGTCTTCCCACCTCTATGAAACCTTCTCCCTTTGATTCAAAAAAGAGACAGTTTATAGCTACACAATTTATCATGTAGTTAGTTATAAAATTATACATCACATGAAAGACCATGCCCATATTACATGGAGTCCCAAAAATCTTAGTGTAGTTTTAAGTTGTAAGAAGTAAATTTACTACAAATTTATAAAGAAAATTTAAAGTTTAATTATTTAAATGTTTAAAATATTGATGTTTCTAATTAAAATTTACCATAATTGGTTTGTTCTATACATTATTTTTCATCAAATGCAGCTGCTCAGTGATGGAAAGAATTTCATTTAAAATCATATTCTAAAGATCATCCAGAGAGAGATGTGACAGTTTTGACATAACATGACTAGAAAAAGTCTAATGGAAATAGATCAGGTGATCAAAGCAGGCAAGCAAGAGGCCCTCCTCTACCAATCCACTGACCTGAGAAAATATTATTCAAAAACTCTCGCAAGCATAATGATGGGGATGCCATCTTGTTAAAAATTGACATTTAAAATTATTCTTCAAATTTCATAAAATGAAATAAGTGCAAAAAACTTCAAATGATTATACTTTCTAATGACATGTTTTGTAAGATTGGAATATTTAAACTTAAATATTTAAAACTGCACTAAGACTTTGGGGACATCCTATACTCTGCATCTCCCAGACAACATAACATTAGTAGGGATAAGATAGTGATAAGGATGGAACCTATGATTTCATCAATAAAGAGAGTGCCAGGTGAGGGAACTCCCTCTCCTAGTAAGTGTTCTATATATATTTGAGAATTTCAATGAACCATGAAGACCAATCCCTCTTCCCATAGAAGGAGGACATTACTCCATGTCCCTCAGGGGAAGGTCCTTACAGAAAAGGGAGAATAGAGGAAAAGTGACTTTTGAAGTTAGTGTCTGTCCATTGAAAAGATCAGAACTTGAGGACTGGAGGGGAAAAGGATCTGTGACTCAGTCCAAAAGAAGACATCTAGAAAGGGCCAACTCAAAGATATATTGGTAAAATCTCAGCATAACTAGTGCACCAACATTACTGAGCAACAGTGTGCATACTGGTCCTGGGACCAGAAAAACTCCATTTTTCTTCCAAGAGAGTCACAAGCTAGGTAACACTGTTTATCTCTATGTGCCTGTTTCTTCTATAAAATGTGGTCTCTAAGGTTCCTTCCAGCTCTGAATCTATGATCCTACAATCCTAGGTAACTCCTCATCAATAGCAAGAGGTGTTCACACTCAGGACTAAAAAAAAAAAAAAATCACACCTTAGTATTGCACTCCTCCCCAAACTGAAAGTTTCAATAACTTTCCAAACTCTCTCAATCTAGTGAAGTGCCAAACAAGGTCCTTAAGTTCACTTAGTCTAGAGAATAGATACAAAGGAACATGTAAAACCCTGGGGGAGTTAGATCATTTTTGCATCAATGGGAATTGACATTGATTTACTGATGTCTTCTCTTTCTTGTTTACATACAGAAGACGAATCACAAGTTGATTCTCCGCAAAATGAACATCTGATTGATTCCCATGTCCTTCTCTCACACACCAAACATCTGTCTCCTGGTTTAATCAGGAGAGCCCACAGGACTTTAATATTTATCAAGAAAATAAATATCCTGCCCACTCCAACTAATAATAGGTAAACAGAATCTGGGCCCATTCATACATGCCAAGAAAACTTTGTCTAAGTAATTAGGAGCTATGACACCATGTTGTTTCTTGCAGCCCATTTTTCAGGAACGCACAAACAAAATAAATCACCACCATTCTTGCCTAATTGCAACATAACAGAAAACATTATGCTTAACAGGACCTAGCTGGAGAATTACTGTAAAGCAAAGCAGGTTAATCTAGCATGGTGGTCTTTCTTGGCTCAAACCTTTCTCCTTAGCAAAATACATACGACTACCCTTCTAACTTCTCTTTGATTCTCTAACATGGCTATCAGTCTGTTCATAATGAGGCAAGCAGATTTTCCAATCCAATGGTTCCTACCAAAGGCACCACCAAGTTTATCACATGTCCAATCACATTTCTAGGATACCATATGGAAAAGGCAAAAGTATTGGTAGGAAATCATAGGCAATTCCACTCAATTCAATTCAATAAGGAAATATTAAGTGCCTACTGTTTTGGGGGCTGGGGATACAAAAACAAAACAGAAAATATTTCTGTCCTCAAGTAGCTTATATTTTACTGTCCCTAATGTCTTATTTCTACTTCTTTTTGGAAAGAATAGATTAGTCTCACCTTCTGCAATCTGGCATCAGAGGCAATAATCTAATTTAAATAGCTTTTAGGTTCTGAAATTTCTTAGTTTTCTAGAGTAATGGAGGTTTTTATCTCTGCATATTTTTAGATTCAGAAAATGCTGGACAGCATGATAACTAATGGACAAATTTGTCAGCTGGTCCCTATAATACTTAATTTATGCTAAAATGCAGTATGAATATCATAGCCCAATTCATGGACCCTTTTCTGCCCTGCAAGTGCCTTTGCTCTAAGACTATCTCCAGCCAACTCTGTAAAAATCTTGCATGTCTGTAGCTTTTACATGTTGTCTCTCTTCCTTTAGAATATGATCTCCTGGAATAGAGGGACAGTGTTTTTGCCTGTCTCCTTATCCCCAGCATTATTACCTTGCACATAGCAAGTGCTTTTTGACTTGACTTCTTCTGCCTTCTATTTTAAGAGGCAGATTTTAAAAACAAACTCTTATCAGGAATTTAGTCACAAATTTCTTAGATCCACATTATGCCCAATATCCCTATACCTAAACAATGAAAACTCATGTTCAGAATGATGACCAAGAAGTACTGCAAGACCACTAATCATGAAAAGTCAGACGATGCTCAATCTACTTCATTTGTCATGGCAGGAGAGTCAGATCAGGGCACATTAGACCCTTTGATCAACAAAGATTACAATAAAAAGTAGTCTTTGGGCAACTCTTGACTTTGCCATTAAACTTAAATAACTAAAACAATCCATTCCCCAACATTCTAGTTCTCTCCCTGAAATTTTTAAGTTATTCTTTTATCTTTCATTGGTCATATATCCCTTTGGGGTAACCACTCCTGGAATATGAGGAATATGGAATATGTGTATGGTTGTGCACACACACGTATGTGTGTGTGTGTGTGTGTGTGTGTGTGTGTGTGTGTACTGTTTCTCCTATTAGGCTATAAGGAGGCATATTGTCTTCTCTTTCTTTTTAATTATTTTGATTTACTTTATTTTTAATTTGTAGAATAAAACAAGCATTTCTATAACACAGTATAATAAAAAAAAGATTGCACATGAAACTACAAATCTATCATGTACAATTTGGTATTCCTTTTAAATACATAATAAAGTTATCATGTAAAATTTTTTTTATTTTCCTTTTTTCCTCTGTCCCCCCTTCACCCTATTGATATTTACCCACAGCACACAAGACAGGTCTCTGAGCACATGATGCATTCATACAGATGGACTAACAGTCTTATCCCAACTTTCTGTGCTCAATTCTATTTCCAATTTCACCTCCATCATGGGTGGAGAGCATAGGCACTGATGCTTGGGAGTGCTGAAGGGGAAACACTCACCGTGAACACGACCTTCAGGTTGTTCAGCATTTCAATTTCCTTTGGGAAGCCTTTGCTTCCCCATCGTACCAAGTAGTTCTCACTGGAAAACAAAAGTAGCTCTGATTTTCCTGATCATACAGTTTAAACCTGCCTTCTAAGAACACTTCTTGGGTTGTCACCACCACTCATTTCGACACTTAATCATGGACCATCTTACATTGTTCTCTGCTCCACACAGATTACTCTTGTCCCTGCAGGAAGGCTTGTGGGCTCTTGAAGGACAGAGTCCATATCTTATACATGGCACCTTGCACAGTGCTAGGCACAGAAAATAACATCTTCTATGTGACTCTAGGCAGCTCATTATCAGTTCTTTCTTAGTCTCCTGGTGTGCAAAATGACAAGGTGGTATGTGATTGCATCTAAGGTTGCTAGTTCTATACCTATTATCTTATGGTACTATGACTTGAATCTGAAGACATAAAGAATATGCCTACCATACAACTACTACCTCTTGCTGATGAGAGGCAAGATGATGCAGAGGACCGAGCACTGGATTTGGAGTCCCAGGATCTGGCCCTGAGTTAAAAACACCCTTAGCCACAACTACCCATAGAACCCTAGGTAAGCACCACTTCAACCCTGAGTTCCTATTTCTTCAGCTGCCTTCTCACCCACTATGTAGATCCAGCCCTCTGCTGTTATGGTTCCCTCTTCCCAGTGATGAATTTCTCATACAGCCTCCATCTTGAGGTTGTGCTCAGTTCTTCACTCTTCTGGCTCTTTGATCCTGTGGATTTTACTATGGCCCTGCAAAAGCACCTTTCCACCTTCCCTCCCCAACCCCATCCTATGCTTTTAAGTTACCTTTTACTTCCCCCATTAAAAAGTGAGCTCCTTGAGGGTAGGAACTAACCTTTTTTGGTATTCTTCCTATCAGTAAAGCCCATCTTCTGCAATAAGAACATTCCATTCCTCATTAATGCAAGTGCTTTCCCCTCTCAGATTCTCTCTCATTTATCCTCTACATAGCTTATCTGTATATAGTTGTTTGTGTGTTGCTCTCCCCATCAGACGGTGAGCTCCTTGACAACAGGAACTATTTTGTTTTCTTTTCTTTTCTTTTCTCTGTGTCCATAGCATTTATCACAGTACCTAGCACACAAAAAACTCAAGAAATGTTGTTGATTTGACTTGTGGACAGTCAGCTTCTGCTTAGTGTTTCTCTCTTTCTGGTATCTTTCCCTTACCCTCCACCCACCCTAGAAATGGAAATACCAGCATCTCCCAAAACAGATTCATTAAAATTGAACTTGTGGTAGCAATGGTTACACTTCATGGTTAGACCTCAACTTGGCCAACACTTAGAAAATCAATCAACTCCAAATAAAATGCCCCTGAGTTTTGGGTTGGTGTTTTTGATTTTTTTTGGTGGGGGGAGGCGATTTAAGACAGGTCTGGTGCTAAAGTAACTGAAATCATCAGCAAAACAAGCACGCAGATTTGATCCAACATGCCTTTGTTCTTGGTTCCTTCTTGCCTGCAAACCTGGGATTACACTTTTTCTAGAATCTTTCACTGGATAAAGCAAGCCTGTTGGTGTCTGAGCCAGCCAGGTTTAAATAGTAAACACTGGCAATTTTCTTCTGAAGCAAATACAGTCATAAATAAGAAAAGCAATTTAAAAGCCCAGGTTGGTCTCATCTATTCACAGACAGGAAAACTTAATCGAGTGATCAGAAAGCAGCTGCAGCTACAGGGTAGAAGCTAAGACAAGGCTTCTGCAAAACATTTCATCCCCATGGGGGATATGTCAGGACCAACTCAACTCTTCCCCTGATATCTGGTGACCTTCTACTGAAGGGACAGGTGCTCTGAGTAAGTTTTGGCATTCCATGTCTCCTGATCATACAGCATCACTGGAAAAACATCTGAATTTTTTTTAAGAGTAGACTTTTGGTTGAGAGGCAGCTTAAGATTATTTCAATCACTGCATACCTTCTCCACTACAGTCTGGCCTACTTTCTTTGGTTTAAATCTACAACCAACTCACTCTCCATCCATGGTGCCTGTCCCAGATGGTCATCTTAGGCATAGCTAGAGAGTGCTAGGCCTGGAGTCAAGAAGACTTGAGTTCAAATCCACCTTAAGCACTTACCATCTGGGTTACCCTGGACAAGTTACTTAACCTCTGTCTGCCTCAGTTTCTTTCTCTGTAAAATTTGAATAACAGTAGTACTTACTTCCCAAAACAATGAGAATCAAATGAGATAATATTTGTAAATTGCTTAGCATAGTGCTTGGCACATAGGTGTTTAATAAATACTCATTTCCTTCCTTCTGACTGAATGTCATAAACAATTTACATTTTTCAATCATTTAATTTTACCTGTACATACTGTTAGACCAATCTCATAAGAAATATAATCAGCAAATGAACACAGAAGGACATTGCCTTCTCTATACCTTTCAGTCAATTACAGGATAATTTAAAAGATACGGATTACTGAATAAAATAATTTGCTAAAGCCCACCTATTCCTTTTTTTTATATCTTTATCATCATCTTCAATACATGTGCAGAAACATTTTCACAAAGATTATATAAAAATAGAAAAGTTGACATATGGATAAACAATTATTGACATCTTCTCAGTTGTCTTTTGGAGGGAGTATTCTAATCAGTGATTTTTCTCCCATTCTTTCGATATCTTCCACTACCTGAAATACCTTGTAAAATGTTCTTTGCTGCTTTCAAAATTTTGTCACTGCCAGTACAATTTTCCTTGGTGTACAGATAGTTTGGTCTAGCTCCTTTTCTTGATTTTGTCTTTTTAAATGTCATATTACTTTCTTTTACAGAAAATCATAAATGGGATAAAGGGGCTCAAATGTAATGGTTCTACTTCATTAATTATGGGGAAAATTGCTATAGAAATGTTAATAAATCTGTTCTATTTTCCCTCTATTTGTTGTTCCCCACCAGTTTCATGTATGAATGTTGCTGGGTTTTTGTTGGGTATTTTTTGGGGGGAAGAAAGGACTTAGCTGGTTAATGTATTTTTATGTAATCTTATTTTCCATTCCACTGCTTTTCACTGTTTTATGTAATACTCTTTGTGATCTTCAGTCATACTAATCCATAACATGTTACAAATTAGTCTGCTTTTCCAAACAGTTTTCTTCTCTGTTGACATATCTCTCTGCTTGACAAGAAGATCAGGTGCTTTATCGCTATGAAAGATCATGAATTATTGGTCTCTTTGTTGTAGCAACTGCTTTATATTAGTAAAACTTTTACAGCAAGGAGTGAAAATTAAAATCGTCACCTTCAATTTTTTCCATTTCCTATTCTTAAGACATTAATAGCTTGCTAGTCAAAATGGTCTCCCTCTACAAATTTTGTTGATTCTGATACAACTGTTTTGGTTTTTTTTTTCCTGGATCCAGAATAGGGAAGACCTCAGTTCAAATCCAGACTCATAGACTTATTAGTTGTGACTTTCAGGCAAGACACTGAACTTATCCAAGACAGAGTTTCTTTATCTGTAAAATGGGGATAGCACCTACTTCACGGGATCATTGTAAGAATAAAATAAGATGATGGATGAAAATGACTTTACAAATTTTAAAGTGCTATATAAATATGAGATATTATTGTTGATATTAATATATAGTCAATTCTGTTTTTCTGATATTATTACATGCTTGCCATGTTGGCCGAATGCCTTCCAAATCTCTTCTGGGTAGTCTACAAGTCTCCAGTTGCTTTTATTTCTTAAATATGAGCAATATTTTCCAACATACCTTTTATCATCCTCCCTTTAAATCACCTTTACACTGAAATTACTGAATATCAAAGTATATGCTGACTTGAATAGAAGGACTTGTCAGTTTTTGTATAAAATGTCTTCACCTCAGGCTACAATGATCTTTAGTTGTCTTTATCATGCATTATTTCCTTGATTGTGGTGATCTTAAGTAGTATAAGATGAGATAACCAAATGACTCATGAAGTGATTGTCTTTGATAAAGGCAAATCTCCAACTCTTTTATTTCCCTTTCTAAAGAGAACCTGGGAACCATCCTCCCATTTAGTTACAAAATCCTGGTGTCTTTCAATTTAGTTTATTATGAAACAGTAATGCTGATATAATTTAGTTCTACAATCACTTGATTTGTTAATCACTGAATAAAGATCATCTGGTCATCAACTGTAGAATTTGGCGGGATCTTAGAGGACATTGAAACTAACATATTCATTTTACAAATGGGGAAAATGAAGCATAGAGAGATACATTTAGAATACCAACAGCTAATATTCATAGACAACCTAAAATTACAAAATTTTTAGAATTCCTTTTAGATTAACATCTCAAAGTCACTTTTCTTCCACTCTGTAATACTAACCATGGAAGGAAAAGGGATATGCCTAGGACTAAAAGCCATTTTTTATTTATCTTTCTTTCATGAGTTGCCACTGCCAAAGATCCATTAACTAGAGTCCAACTATTGATGAGAAACTTCTCCATATTTAACTGGGTTGGTACTTAGACCACATACTAATTTGGGATGGTACTCAAAATTTTTTCAACATGGTAAAATCGGGTATGATTTATAATACAATGGAATAATCTTTGGGTATCCAGGGTTATTTCCATGTTTTCATGAGATATGACTCCTAATTAAGTTATGATAATATTAACATTTATTGGGCACAGAGAAAGATATAGGGAACTATTACCCATATTTGAAAGAAAAATATAATTTTATTATAGTCTACAGCCCAACAGTCCAAAGTT
The DNA here is from genome assembly GCA_028658325.1 of Potorous gilbertii. Taxonomy (NCBI): domain Eukaryota; kingdom Metazoa; phylum Chordata; class Mammalia; order Diprotodontia; family Potoroidae; genus Potorous; species Potorous gilbertii. The sequence goes on from CM053769.1 coordinate 369,196,526, forward strand.
TCTCTGTGCAAATTTGACAGGAAGAAAGAAATATATTTGGCCCTTTCCAAACGTGAGGACTTGGCCTGCCATGTCCTGCCACCATCTTCTTCACTTTCCTTTAGAAAATTTTACCTTCCTATTTCTTAAACCAAGCATCCATGGGGAGGCTTGCAGAAGCTGCCCGTGTTCCATCCCAAAGATGACAGGTCAATTTCAGCCAAGTTTTAAATGATCCATATCATCCAGAAGAGTGATTGTGGTCCCCTCAAGTTTTTTTGCTTTTAATTAGAACATATCATGCTGACAACCCAGGCATGATCAGACAAGTGTGGAGGAGAAGATGCCTTTAAGAAAAGGTTAGACAACCAAGTTCATATTGATGTATAAAGTATTCCTCTTCCTCTTTTCTCCATACTTTCATCCTTCTTTTTTCACTTGCTCATTTTTCCCCAGAGAGGGCACTATGTCTCTGGCATAGACAGAGGCATCACTCAGGCACGCCCTGTCAAGCACATCATACCAGGTGGCACATCAGGGAACCAAGCTGCCATCAGACTGATCCATTGCCTCAATTCATGGCGCTCAGCTTGGGTGATCAATCATGCATATGGGATTGTAGAACCATCACCCTGTCAGTGCAGCCAGGAGATATTCTAACGATGCTCAGGAGGTAGGGCTGTGCTCACCTCATCATTTTTAGGGCTCTTTATCACAGGATACCTTGAGCTTTGCTGACAGGAAGTTGTGAGTCTTTACTGAATTCAAAAAGTGCTTCTGAAGTTATCACAGGAAAGATGGTAAGCAGTCATTTTTTGCTATGCCTGGGGATGAGGTAAGATGGAATCTATGTGCACTGTACTTCGAGGAATGTGGACTAGACATAAAAGATAATGCAGATCTGCACCTGGAAAGGACCTCAGAGGTGATCTTGTCCAAGTTTCTCATTTTTATAGATGAAAAAACAGGAACATAGAGGTTAAGCAAATTGCCCAGGGTCACACAGATAACAAGTATCAGAGGCAGTATTTGAACCCTGGCCTACTGATTCCCATGTGAGCGAAATGTCCCATTATACTATCACCTCACCCTATAACACAGGTTTATTGGGTCTTTTTTTAAATTGAGATAGTATATTCTCAAGATCCACTCACCTTATGACCATTTGCTTGTTGGGATCATAGAGTGACATGAAGAGTTCTGCATCCTCTCCAATGCGGCATACAAAGTTCCTTACAAAGACATAGAGGCTGTGGGTGGGGGAGGAGGAGACCCGGGAATACATTCCATAATCTGGTTGATCCTTTGACTGCTCAATCCAGAGGAGAGAAGAAGAAAGGTTAAAATAAAATTAGCATTCTACCGCTTAACCACAAGATAAGAAATACAGCGAAATGGACAGAAGTTTGCAGTGGAAGCCACAGCGTTCCCACTAAAAGGCTGTGAAGCCTTAAGTAAGTCATGCCAATGCTAGGGCCTTCATTTTCCCCATGTATAAAATGGAGCTAATAGTACCTACACAGTATTTCTTAAATGGTTGCTAAAATGAGATGAAAGAGAACAAACCTATATGTCTCTTAATGACATGTCTCAATCTCTGAAAGCATCAGTTTCCTCTACTGTAAAAGGAGAGAGCTGGACCCCATAAATTTGAAAGTCCCTTCCATCTCCTAATCTAAGAGCCTACATGAAAGAAAAAAATGATAAGAAAATATATGATATTATTGTCTATCATGTTAGCACAGTCCAGGTAACACCCTCCATAACTGACAACTTGGCCTGTTCTCTAGATTCAGGAGAGTTGGGTTCTAATTTTGGTTCCATCCCAAACTTAGCGTATGAACTTGAGAAATGCACTTTCTTCTTTCTATCCGTTTCCTCCTCACTAAGGTGAAAGGTGGGAGGTACTGGATGTCACTCAGGTCCACACCACCTTTCATACACCTTGGTACTAAGATGCAGATGTGTTGGTCCTCCCTTTGAAACCCAGGCTTGCTTAGAGGACACAGACCATTTCTTCTTTGATGCGCTCAGTAATTTTATTTGTGGCTTCCTCATGTGCATGGAACAGGCTGATGACACTGGTTTTATCAGGATCCAAGATATTTCCATCTTCATCTCTGACAATCAGATCTAGCTCAAGGATCCTGTCAAGAAAAGACTGGATGTGAAATTTGGTGAAAGGACTCAGGTCACTTAAACTGTCTATTTTATACAGGTATGTGACAAATGAAGAGACTTTCAGCAGGAGTAGAATCACATAGAACACCCTATCAAAGCTGTCAGGAAGCTAGCTGTAACACACAACTCTCTCTTGACCTGATTATTCAACTACTTCCCTGTGAAACTCTTTTATATTTTCATTTGTTTTTCAATTACAGAAAGCATTATTCTGATCATTCTACTTTAAATTATACTCACTGCATCGGCTTCTGGAAAGGTAACTGAACCATGTAGAATGAAATCGTATATTTTATATAAAGTGTTTTGTACATTGGGAGTGGTACAGTAGATAGAGGGCTCACCTGGAGTCTCAGGAAGACCTGAGCTCAAATCCAGCCTCAGACACTTGCTAGTTGTATGACCCTGGGAAAGTCACTTACCCTCTACTTGTCTCAGTTTCTTCAACTATGAAATGTGGATAATTCTAACCCCTGTCTTGCAGGGTAGTTGTGACAAAGAGATCATATTTTGAAACATTTAGCACAGTGCCTGGTACCTAGTAGATGCTATATAAATGCTACCTATTATTATTTGAGGCAGGTAGGTGGGGCAGTGAATAGCATATTATTCATGAAGGCAGGAAATCATTAGTTTAAATTCAGATTCAGGTACTTAGTGTGACCTTACGCAAGTCACTTAAATTAGTAAGTTTCCTCATCTGTAAAATGAATGTAATAGCAGCACCTACTTCCCATAGTAGGCAGGTTATTTGTATAAAATAAGGTAATGTTTGTAAAATACTTTGTAAACCTTAAAGCACCATGTAAATGATACCTGCTATTATCAAATACTAAAATAATAGTTTAAACAATTTAATATAATAAATAATTTAAATGAAATTTAAATTTTAGATTAAGTAATTTAGAATAATTAAAATAATAACATTCAAGAAAGGCTATGATCAAAGTACAAAACAATATTTCCTAGTGAATGATAAGGAAGCATTTTTATATTCTAGCAGCAAGACGCCTGTGCTTGAAACAACAGTGTCTGAAATTGATATATAATTATTTTAATGTTGGGAGCTGTCTTGTTCTTATTCTTGAAAATGTATCCTGGAATTCCAGGCTCTACTTCTTTACTTTCACGTAGTTGGAAGCCCCAACTACCAGAATAAAGTGTGTTCCTAAGCTTAGCAATCTCAGGTTTGAGAGAAAGAAACGTAAGTTTGGCTTGTACCTAGACTATAGAAAAAAAAAAGAAGAAAAGAAAAAAAGACCTCTAATTTTGTTCTGACTAACTTTAGGACCTTAGGCAAGTCTCTTCTCTGGAAATTAGGATACCACCCTAGCAGTCTATGATTTTGATGCCCACCTGGAATCAGGGAATTCTCTCAGAGACAGCAATTGGGTGAGAACTAAACGGTGAGGACCTAGACGCAGGTTAAAATCTCAGCTCTGGCTCCTTGCTATTCATGGAACTACTTAACTTCCTTGTGCCTAAGTGTCTTCATCTATAAAACAAAGGGGTTGAACTATGACCCTGCCGGACCCTTCTGGTGCCAAAACTTCAGCACTCCAAATTGTTACCTAGGGCCCACTGGTGGCAAGTCACCTGTAAAGTAGGCACTTAAATGCTTATTACGTTTGTTGAGTTTTTTATCATCACAGAACTATTTCTTTCTTGGGAGGCTTTTTTCTATTTTATTATATTACACTTGTTATTATTAACATTATATTACATTTTCCTATCTTGCTCAGGCAGAGCTACAGTGGTCGCTTGTAAACAGATTTAAAGTAGACAAATGATTAGCTTTAGCCATATTGCAGCTCAGAATTTGCAAATTCAAGCATCAAACAGCCTCAATCTCCCCTTATAGCAAGGATTTTATGTAGGTACTGTCATGGCCAGAAAATAACAAGGCGTTAGTCCAGAGCTGGAGATAGAATCTATACTTTTATATGAGCTCCCAGACAACGTTGTCACTTGGTGTAATGGAAAGGGTTTGAATTCAGAGGACCTGGATTCAAATCCCTCCTGGGCTACTTACTATATGACATTAGACAAATTGTTTCACCTCTCTGGACCTCAGTTTCCACATCTATAAAGGGAGAAGGTCAGAGTACTACTCTTACTGCTTGATTCCCTTCCCCCAAAGTACTCATCTTGCTCCTTGAAGGCAGAGTTTATTTTAATTTTTGTCTTTGTATCTCCAGTAACTAACACAGTGCCTGGCTTAAAGTCAATGTCTGTTGAATTGAATTGAACTGAATTAACTAGATGACCTCTATATGTCCTTCCAGCTCTAAGTCTGTGATTTTCTTGGGGTCTGGGCTCTTAAGGTTAAGCCCAGTGGGCTGCAGGGAATACTTCCCACCTTGTAACTCTCACAGCTACAAAACCAAAGATCCCAAGAAATCTATTCCAGGGCTACAAGGCCCAGTACATCTTCACTTGGAGAAGAAGGTGGTGAGGAAATTCCTTCAGCGCTTTGATTCAGATTATAGAGAAATCTCTGAGGCCACTTTTTTGCCAGGCTGCTGGATCTCTAGAGCTTCCTATTAAGTGAGCTGGACACAGCTCTAAGCACTCTCTATGAAGCAATACTTAAAAGTTGTCAAAGCCCCTATTGTGAAATGGTGTGCCAATGAAATTCCTCAGACTTACTGAACTATGCAATACCCTACAGAGATTCTGCTCAGCCCCTGAAATCCTTTCCACCTGCTTCTCTCGTCCATTCAAGTAGGTCAGACTGTCACTCCACCATCAACAGTGCTCGCAGCAGGCAAAGGTAGAAACACATTCCCAACCCACCAACCAACCATCTACATCAGGGCCCTCTGGAGGTTCACAGCAAAGACCTCTCAGGCCCAAAGTCTCCCTGACTAGAGAAAAGGTGGCCACCTTTCTTGTTGAGAAAATGTAGTTTTTATTTCAACTCATTTCACTTTCCTTCCCACTGTAAGTGTATTTTTTTTCATATGCCCATATTATTTCTCCCAGGATGGAGAGTCAGTGCAGGTGATGGGCTAATTCCGTGGAGGCCAGGGGCATGAATCAGTGGGCTGAGATTCTGAGCAGGGGGTGGAGATGCACCAAAATACTTAAAGAAAACTGCCTCTTAGATGAAGAGAATCCAAATGACTAAGCACACCAGTCATTTGGAAGGAGGTTAGATGTATGCCCCAAATATCTTAGCCCAGTTAAAACTGCAACACAAGGATTTTCTCTGCCTCCATATGCCCACAGGTCCCAGGGGGTGACTGTGAAACACTAGGAGCATTGCTGGGGACAAGAGCCATCCAAATAGAAAGTGGTAAACTCCTACCTAAAAATAAAACCATGGTTATCTGTTCTGCAGGGTGGGAGGGTGAGGGAGAAAGAGAGAGAGATTAAGACAAAGAGAAGAAGAGAAGAATGGGGAGGAGGCAGAGGCAGAAATGAGAAAGGAAAGTAGAAAAAGAGAAGGGTAAATGGAGAGAGGAAGAGGGAGGGAAACAGAAGGGAGTTTGAGAGAAGAAAGATGGGGTGGGGAAGAGGGTCAAGAGAGAAAGAAGGGGAGAAGGAGAGAGAGGAAAGGAGAGAGGTGGGGAAGAAAGAAACAAAGATAGAGACACAGAGATAAAGAGGGGGAAAGGGAGGGGAAAGCAAGAAAGGAGTGGGGAAGAGAGAAGAACAAGAAAAAGAAGAAAGAGGAGAAGGGAAAGAAGGAGGAGAAGGAAAACGAGAAGAAGAAGAAGAAGGAGGAGGAGGAGGAGGAGGAGGAGGAGGAGAAGAAGGAGAAGGAGGAGAAGAGAAAGAAGGAGGAGGAGAAGGAAAAGAAGAAGAAGAAGAACAGAAGGAAGAGAAGGAGGAGAAAGAGAGAGAGAGAATGTTTAAAAAAAGAAAAAATGTACCTGTTGCCATAGTCAATTTTTGAAGTGACTTTCTGCTTAAGTTCCTTCAGTTCATCTTTTGGCAGAGTCCCAGACAGAAGCTGAGACCTCCATTCCATCAGGTCATACATCATACTCTGAACTTGAAGAAACCGCTCTTTTTTGCTGGCCTGGGAAAGAAGAAAAGACAGTATGTGTTACCTACATTTTATCAACAAAGGTAGCACACTGCTCCCCCCCCCCCCCACCTCGGGGGAGAACACAAACCCTAGGCTAAACAAACAAACGTTTAGAGTGCTAACAGACGTGTCCACACTTAACAGATCTGTTCTCTCCCAGCTCTGCTTCTAGCTCTCCAGACTGTCACCATGCCTCAGCTACCTCCTTGCCCTGGATTTTCCTCTGCTTTCTTTGTCCCCTTCTCCCATTGGTGAATCTTCCTGGGGCCTCCATTTTGGAGAGAGGCCCAGGCCACCTATACTCCATTCCTCTCTTGGATTTACTCCTGACTTTCCAGACTTCCCACACCATACTCCCAGGTACTTTCCTCTTCCCCTTCAACTTTTCATGTGTTGTCTTCCTCTGTTAGAATATAAGTTATATGAGAGCAGGGACCAACTTCTTTCTTTTCCTTCTATTTGTATCCTTAGTGCCTAGAATGGTACCTGGCACATAATAAATACTTAATAAATTCTTGATGATTGACTAACTGGTGTCCCAAAGTAATTACTTTGGGTAGGATGTATGCCCATGAATAAAATAACGTTCATAATGCACAATGCTAGGTTTACCAGGAAATTTTCTACAATGAATGAAAGATGGGGATAGAGCTCCTATTACCCAGTTATGAACTACACAATGAGTTAGATTGCTGTTGTAAACTCCCTCCAAAGGTTCCAGCTGTCTACCACAAGCTAAAACTTTCAACTTGTTACCTTGGCTTTTTAAAAGTGTTTGATTTGTCTCCCTAGACCAGGGATTCTTAAAGTAAGGTCTATGAACTTGTTTGCTTTTTTAAAAATATATTTCAACAACTCAATTTTAATATATTTTCCTTTGTATTTCCCACATATTTATTTTATGTGTTAAAAACATTCTGAGATTACCAAAGATAATCATCAGAAGGACCAAAAGATCCTCTAATCTAGACATGATCCATCCCGAACATGGCCATCATATTAATCTTGAACACCACTACCTTAATGTTATCTCTCCCCTGAGAGCTCCCATTGGCAGAGGTATAGGCTCACCCCGGGGAGATAAGATGGTGCAGGCAGAGCTCCTACACAAACATGTGCACGCACGCACGCACACACACACACACACACACACACACACACACACACACACACTCCCCAACATTCTATTTCACCAGATTTTCATGATAACTTTGGGTTTGATTTCTTCCCTCCCCCTACAGAAGCACACCTTCCTGTACTGCTCCCCAAACTACTACAAGAGGCTAAATTAATTTTATTTCTTTTAGATTTGCGGCTTAATTTCTTTGGGCCCAAAGACAATATGAACAGGAGCTGAACTTCATGGTTGCTTTATTTATAAAGAAAAAAGGAATAAACACATACCTCCAGAGTCTATCTACAATGAAAAAGTGCACTGAAGCCAGGAATTTTTATTCTGCTCCCTCAGAGACAGCATTAGTCTCTGCCCTTTGGTCAAATTATTTCCTCATTTTAGCTTCTAAAAAAATCTTTCCTGAAACTACCGCAGCTTAATTCCAAGCCTAGATTCAGTTTTCTTCGATAAGCCCAAACACCATCATGTACATGTCTGCCAAAGGGGAGCAAGTCTTACCACATACAGCTGCTTCCAGATGCTGCCCCACTCCCAAAGCGTTGTTGTTACTTCCTGTGCCAGGGGAAGCTCAGCAGGAATAATGTTCTCAGTATTTCTGGGGGTAGGGGTAGGGGTTGGGGTGGGGGGCAGAGGGAGAGGGAGGAAAAGAAAACACACCAAGAATATGAGGTCTAGGATGTTAACAAGATTTAAAAAACTAGCAAATCTTTAGAGAACTCATAGCAGCTCAGGGCTGCCTTAGCTGCATGAGATGGAACCATCTGCAATAGCCATGCTAATTACATTATGCAAATTTCAGGAGCTTCCCTTTCTAAATCACTGCCCTCACTAGGGTGGACTTTTCATGTTCCTTACTGAAGATTAATCTTCAAATGAATACACTTTGACAGGATTTGACTACAAAATGCTTGATCCTGGAACATTCCTGAGCCCAGTACTCCCCCAGAAATCAAAGATCTGAACAGGAATCAATTGGTATTATACCTTCAGATTAGGAAAAGAGAAAAAGCCACAGTAATTGACCAAAGAAAGAGAGAGAGAGAGAGAGAGAGAGAGAGAGAGAGAGAGAGAAGAGAACAGCATGGAATATTATGGGGCTATAATACATTCCCTTTCAAAGTGATTCGACAATAAGTGGTATTCAAAGTTGCTAAGGACAAGAATAAGCCATTTCAGAGCCCACCAGAAAAGTCGAGATACCTTCTTTTTTCAACGGTAACTTCTTTGATGTGAATAAAGGATCTTGGAAATATCCCCTGTTGGAAACAAAATGAGTGATTTTTAAAAATACATGTCACTACCCAAATGATTTACTTTAAATCTTCATGTTCTCAGGACATCAAGTGCAAGTCCTGATTTAGTTTTCCTTTAAATGAAGTTAACAATCAGAGCCAATGTCAGAGGAGGGAAGAGGCTATTTCTGCCAGGTGATGGTCTCCATTGCAGTTTAGAATCAGTATGTATTCCTTGTTCCAAAGAGCTCTTCATCACCAAAGGCACCAGAGGATGCCTTTCACAGAACAGATGGGGTGGAGAAAGCTTCTAGGTGCATATCATAACTTTAGAGTTAGAAGCATCAACAGGGAATCACAACTTCACCAAACTTACATGAAAACTAGGTTTATTGCAAGAGAAGTGAACATGCATGTGGAACCCAAAGAGTTCACAATCCACATAGAAGTTTGCATTTTATGACAGCAGGACAAAGGAAGGGGGACAAAATACAAATCTCTACCTAAAGGGGTGTGGCAGTGAGGCAGAAAAGTGCAATAAAGGTAGGAAAAGGATAAAATCTCTCTGGAAGGGAAGGAGCAAGGCTATAGCACAAGCCACATTCTTTTTCCTGGGGAACTGCTATACTATGAAAATAGAATGGTCTGCTTTTCTACAAAGATCCCAGCAGCACAAGCAATTTCCCAGTCTAGTGTAGACTGGTGCCTGTCTTGCCTTCCAAGGACACATAGGGAGTCTAGTTTGGGATGAAAACAACAAATTATGTCAGCTGGGTCTAGAGTTTCTGGAAAATATGACAACTCAAAAAGACAAGTTCAGGGGACCCCTTAACATTCCTCAACAGAAGAAACCTTAGGGATCAATTAGTTTGACTCCTTCATTCCATAGATATAGCTGAGGACCAGAAAAGTTAAATAACTTGTCTCAAATTAGTCAGGTACTAAGGGAGAGAACTAGGACTCAAAACTGGGTCCTCTAGCTCCAAGTCCAGAATTCATTCCACTATATAAAACTATATTGATTCTCCAAATATTCTACTGAGATTGCTGGCTTCTGAACCACTAGTAGGGAAAAGGAACTGCCTCCTTCAGCCCTGTAGACCAATTGATGTGTCCCATAAAAACTTTTTTTGGCTCAAGGGATAAAGAAAAAGAGAAAAAGATGCAAAAAAGAAAAATACGGAAAAATTTCAATCACCAAATCATGTTTTTGAAGATTTAAGTCTCATAAGCTTTGGGGACATTTCAAAGTTTAAACTGGTTTTCACACTAAAGAATCCTTCTCCTGGATGTCAGATAAATTTGGGATAGAAACATTTCAACACAGATTCATTTGAGTGTGTTTTGAGTGCTCAGAATAAGAGAAGGCTACTTTCCCAAGAGGCCTGTCTATCGGAGGGAAGATAAAAACACTGTTTTCTTCCTCCATCCATTTGGTTTAGCTTACAGGAGACACACTAGCTACCATACCAAGTTCAATGATGACCGTGACAAGTGAAACAACTTAAAGTAGGTCTTGAAAGCAGTATGGGGAAAGCACTGGACCCTGAGTCAGGAGTCCTGGGTTATAACAGTCCCAAGTCTGCCATTGACTGTGGCACAACCTTGGACAAATCAGTGCAATTTGTTGGGGCTTCTGCTTGCTTATCTATAAAATCGAGAGATGGGACGAGTCAGAGACTCTTAACCTTTGTGAATGTGTGAGTATGTATTTCCTATGTAATCTCATGAAGCCCATGGATACCTTCTCAGAATCATGTTTTCAAGTATACAATAAAATATATAGGATTTGAAGGAAGACCAATTATATATAAACTAATTTTTTAAAATAAGTTCATGGACCCCAAGTTAAGAAGCTGTGGACTTTAAGTCCCTTCCAGCTCTAAGATTGTAATCAACTCAGACATGAAACAAAGTGCCTTACCTCTAACATTTTGTGCTTTATCAGGTATCCCCTGTACCAATCTAAAAGAAAAAAAGGGGAAAAAATGAAAACATTTGCATAATATTCTGACAAGTGTTTTAGAAATAGAACAAAGACTCTTTAAGACATCTAAAGTTATCAAGAAGATATAGGAATTGCAGAAAATATCCTGAAATACGGTTGTCTGTTCTTAGAATAACTGATATTAAGACTCATGTACAAATACCAAAACTTAAATAACAGACAAATTAAGGAATGATGATTTGGCATTATCACCTCCCCATTACCTTTCTTTGTATGGAATTTTTTTTGAAGGTTTTTGAGGTTAAGTAACTTGCCCAAGGTCACACAACTAGTATGTGAGGTTAGATTTGAACTCAGATCCTCTTGACTCCAGGGCCAGTGCTCTATCCACTGGCACCACTTAGGGGCCCCTCCTCCTCCCTATCACCTTTCACAACCCTTGCTTCTTCCCATTCCTACTCATATCACATACAGGCCCACCATCACCTTTTACCGGGACTCCTTAAGTCCAAATGGACCTCCCTGCCTCTAGTTTCTCCATTCTCTAAGTCATCTTTCTGAAAGCTGCCAAAAATAACTCCAATGTACAAATCTGAGCATATCTATTCCCGACATATAAAATCTTCAGTAGTTCAGGTTCCTAGAAGATAAAATGAAATCTTTGTATAATATGCTTGGAGAGGCCAGGCCTTACTTAAGAAAATCAGATGAGTCAGGCTCCAGAAAGAACAGAATAAGACACTCTGTGGACCATAACTTGCAAAAAAAAATTACCTTATTAATAACAAAGGATATAAGTTCTAAGGTTAAACAGAAGGCTTAACCTTAGCCTCTGTATTTACCATGGCAATCCCCCACACTAATAGATCAGAAATGTATTCCCTTCGTAGCAATAGGAGCCCTGGTAAAAAACCTCCACATCAATACACCACAGGCTGAGTCTTTTATGTCTCAGGCAACAAGGAAACCAAAACAATGATCACTAACCCCAAGAATTGATTTCCTGTCCTTCTAAAGGTAAGCCAGCTGAGGTCACTTAAACATGGGCTACTCTTACCACACCTGGCTTTAGCATCTCTCCACAATCTTCCAATCTTATTTTGCACGAGTCTCTTGTATTTGCTCTAATTTTCTGTTCCTCAATCCCATTCTACTATGTCCATTTCTATTCTTTCCCAGGAAACATCCATCCCTTAAGCCTGGAAGGCACTCCTTGCTCATTCTCATATACTGAAATTCTTCTAAATTGTATTTTTTAATTTAATAATTCTTCTCTTTAAGGCAACCTCAAGTATCATCTCCTTGAAGCCTTCCCTCATCATTGCCTGCCAACTGAAATGATCATTTTTCCTTAGATTTTCCATCTCTTTGCCTGGATTTCTCTTTTGCCTCTATTCCACCCTACCTTTTATCATCATCACCATCATCACCATTATAATTGTTTTGTTGTGATTGCTGCGTACAAGTGAGGACAGGTACACAGTAATATAGGACTGTGTCATTTCTTCCTCCATTGCCTAGTGCAATGGCAGTATGTAGTAGTATTTCATGATTGTTTTTTTTAACCTTTTCTTTCCAGAAACACCCAAAATAAAATCAAAGAACAAGACTATGATGTACACCTCACCTTTCAAGAACATCCCATCTTGGCACACAGGGTAGAGGGTAGCTGGTCCTAGAGCCAGGAAGACCTGAGTTCAAGTCATATTTCTAACACATACCAGCAGTGGGAACATGGGCAAGTCATTTAAACTCTCATTGCCCCCAAACAAGTCTCTAAAACATGAGTTAAGAGTGGATGAAAGTTCCACAATGAGGAGCTGCCCATATGGATGAAATAGCAATTTAAGATAACCAATACCCTTCTCATCCCGTCCTCCAAAAAGAAATATCATACCTTAGATATACCTGGAATCAGGAGGACCTGAATGCATATCTGGCCTCAGATACTTACTACCTATGTGACCCTAGGCAAGTGACTTACCCTTGACTGTCTCCAAAAAAAAATAAACCTATTATGAAAGATCATATATGATATAAACAAGAGAGAGGACTAGCAGTGAACCCAGGAGGAGAAAAGAAGTATGAATATAAATAAAAAGAAGAGAGAAACCAGAGAATCCTATTCATATTGTCACCTGTTTTTCAAACATGGCACAACACTGCCAGTTGCCTTGAGTTGCCAAATCAATTCAATTCAGTAAGTGTTTGATACGTATTTACTATCTACCTCTTCACTCCTACTCCCATTCTCCATCATGATTTAGAGACAACTTTGGGTTCTCAGAGCTTATGCCATGGACAACAGCTTCTGGGTAGCTCCTAGCAAGTAAGAAAAGTTTTGAATTAGGGCACAATTTTAGATTATTTGTCTGTCCTCCAAGAACCCAACAAAGACCAGAAAGGCTTATCATCAAGTTGATCCTAGAGCAATGAAATTTTTAGCTAAAATTTGCAACCTAATTGGAGAAACACAATATACAAACATGAACAAAACTGGAAAAGAGTATAAAATCATTTCAAAAATACATGCTAAAGAAAAGAGATTGCTGGGATGAAGAGGGGGTGGAATAGGCTCAGTGGGAAAGATATGACTCAAGCTGCACTCTGAAGAATGAACACAATTTAGCTAGAAGGAGATTATTCTAGGTGAAGAAGCATCATAAGCAAAAACTTCAGAATGAGCATGGAATATTTTGGAGATAATAAGAACACCTTGGCACAAATCATTCATCCCGGAGAGGAACAAGAAGATGCTGGAAAAGCAGTTTGGAACCAGATCATAAGAGGGAACTGAATTCCAGCCTGAGGAGTTTAGATGTTGTCCTGTAGGCATGTGGGGCATACATTGTGGGTTCTGTAGCAAAGAAGGAGCATGATGAAAGTAGCATATTAGAAATGAATGCGGTAGTGATATACAAGATGATTTAAAGAGAAATAGATTACAAGGAATCTCATGTACTCTTAGTTCCAGTGATCTACTAGCCATTCCCCAAAGATGATATCCCATCTTCAGGGCCATGTCCTTGCATCCCTACCTTGGCCTCTTAGGACTCTCAGCTTTGTTCAAAGCACAACTCGGGAGCTACCTCTACACGAGACCATTTATGATCCCCCAGTTGCTAGCGCACTCCCACTAGACTCCTCTCTTTACCGAAAGCATGATTTGCTACAAGAGCAGATAATTCATGGGAAATAATTCAAGAAGCATCAGTTAATTAAATGCCTATTTTGGGCAAGAAACTGAGTAAAGTGCTGAGGCTCCAAAAACAAAAAGAACCACCTCAACCTTCCAGGAGATTACATTCTACTGGAGAAGACAAGTACACACAGATTATGTACAAAGTAATATAAAGTAACTCAAATAAGGAAAAATTACTAGAAATCAGAGGATTCTGAAAGGTCTCATGCAGAATCTTCCAAGTTCCCTAAAATGTACTGTTGACAGAAAGTGGAAATTCTGGAAGAGAAGTGAGTTTATAGAAGGTTTGAACATGTTGAATTCGAGATATCTTCAGAACATCCTTCTTCCACTCTCCAAGGTTCTTAACCTTTGTGTCATCCTTGAGTCCCTACCCTCTCACCCCCACAGAGCCAGTTAGTTATCAAGTCATGATGATTGTATCTCAACAAAATCATTCCCACATGTCCCCTTTTCTCTACTCTGCTACCACAGTTCAGGCCCCCATCACTTCTTGCTTTATCGTAACAGCTTCCTGATTGGTCTCCCGCCTTAAATCTCACCATGCCACTCCATCCTACATCCTGATACATAAGTGATCTTCCTTACATAGAGATCTGACCATGTCACTTCCCTGTTCACCCAATTCTGGTGGTTCCCCATTGCCTTTAGAATGAAACATAAACTTCTCTGGTTATGTTTTATAGCCCTTACAACCTGAGTCCAATCTGTATTTCTAGCCTCATTGGCTATTATTCTCCCTCCCACACTCTATGATCCAATCAAATTGGCTTTCTCTCTGTTCTTCACACATGATACTTCATCTTATATATATATATCAACTTTTCACTAGATGTCTTCAATGCCAGAAATGCACTCCCTACTCACCTCTGCCTCATGGGCTCCTATTCTTCCCTCAAAATGATACTTAAGCACTATCTTGTACAGGATAGTGTACAGGAAGTCTTTCCTGATGCCACACATACCCCCTACCTTTCCAAACTGTCTTGTAGTGAACTACTTTATTTTTATTTGTATTTTATTTTATTTAGATTTATTCTCACTATTCTTATATATATATATATATATTTTGTTTTTTCCCATGCTGGAATGCAAACTCCTGAGAGTAGGGCTTCTTTCATACTTCATATTAATATTCCCAGAACCTAGCATAGTACCCAGAACACAGTAGGCACTTAATAAATGCTAGTTGATTGATGATTGAAGGATTAGGAAAATGGCTATCTTGGCTTGAAGGCCAGAAGCTCAAAGTTCCATTCCATCACCACCACCAACAAATATTTGTTATGCACCCATGTGATTGGCATTGTACTAAAAACACTGGGGATACAAAGAAAGACAAAGCCAAAATCCCTGCCCTCAATGAACTCATAGTCGAATGGAGGAAACAACATTCAAATAACTACATTCATATGAGATTTTTATGACATAAATTAGAGGTAATCCCAGAGGGCATGTACTAGCAGTGGAGGGAGGGGGAGGAAAGAAGGAACCAAGAATGGTCTCCTGAAGAAGATGGGGTTTGAACTGAGTCTTGAAGGAAGCCAAGAGGCATAAGAGATGAGGAGGAAAAGTATTTTAGGATCTAGGAATGATAGAAAGCTCGGGCAAACATGCAGAGACAAGAGATTGTCTTACTGGAGAAATTGCTCTGAAGGTAGACTGATGCGGGGTGGTTGACTAGTCAACTATCTCCAGAGATTGCTAAAATTATTGTCTCTCTATAACAAAATGGGTGCAACCCTCTGCAAACATGAGTTTTGTGTACAGCCAATATTAATGAATCCTCTGACTTGAAAAGCCTTTGAAATTATTCAAGCAGATCCAAATGCTAGCATTCATCATTTTAGTAAATAAAATGCATCTGTCAGGAGCCTCTTTACCATAACCTTATTACTGGGATGACAGATTGTTGTTTAAATGTGTCCACAACAAATGGGGAACCCAAAACAGCTTAAAATGTGGCCACCCAGCTGGCTCATTATTATGAAGAGTGGACAGATACTACAGAAACCTCAGAAGCCTACAGATGCAAGCTGTTTACCCTATCCTTATCATCTAGAAACTGTAAAAACATCCCTATAATTCCATTTCTCTTATACATGCCTCAGTCAGGATAATAGCATGCTTACATTCAGAATTCCCCCAGTTAGAATTACCTTCTCACATCTTAGGGCGCAGGGCTACCCATTTCCACTATGAATATGAACAGTTGTCAGGCATACCATCTCTGACCACGGTTAAGTACTGACTCTTTGATCTCTGCCTTGACATCCTAGCTTCCACTCCTTTATTTGGTTTAAGTTTTGTGTTATTCTTTGTTTGGATATGGCTACTCAGTCTGCTGAGTCCAGACCTGGCCCATATTCAAGGCTTTTCAAGCTCACTAGGAACTGACAGCTGTTTCCTAATTCTAGTCTCTAATGTAGGACCTAGGTCTTGGTGCATTCCACAGTCTAGCAGATACCACTGACAAGAAAGTAGGCAGGCAGTGGAACAACAAACATTTATTAACTTTACTTTGTGCCACATACTGTACTAAGAGCTGGTGATAGAAATATAAACAGTAAAAAAGAAGATAGTCCCTTCGATCAAGGAGTTTAGAGTTTAATGGGAGAAGATAAGACATAAAAGAAAGATGAAAAGAAGGGTAAGAAGGTAACTAAAAAGGTCCATAGACTCAGAGGCAAATGATGTACAATTAAATCCCAGGTTATACAATGATATAACAAAGAGAGATCTCTGTAATAAAGCATTTTTCAAGTCTCAGAATCTCTTAATCTCTTCAACTAGAACCACTCCTTCTACCTGAAATTTCTCATGACACCCCACCTTTTTTGTACCTTTCCTATACACAGATCTGCAGTACTTCGAGGATCCACATTTCATTTCTGTTTATAACCTTTCTATCAATCCAGATCACAATTCTTCCATGTCTTAGCTTCATGACTGCTGTGGTCAAAGAAATCATCTCTTTGTAGCCAACTTTTTGATGCTGAGATTTTCTGGATCTAGCCAGGATGGTTCTTGGATGACAGAAATAGACTAATACTAGGTCTGAACTCAAAGCCTTTGGCTCTCCAGCTGGGTAGAACCAGAGTTTATAATCCATTGGCATAGAAAAGGAGGAGGAAATGGAAAAGGAACATTCATGTGACTTGGTTACTGTGGTACAGCATTAGATTTATAAGATATGTATGAAGTTGTTCTGTTCTTGCATTTCAAGTAGTTACCCCCAGTATGACATTATCCAAAACTAGGCTTTGCATGAGTATAAATGGAGGACAGGATAAATTAGCACACAATATTAGGCAACTATGCTGTAGGAAATATACAGAAAGAAAACTCCTTCCATGGAAACAGATCATGATATATGTACAATTTATAGTTTTAAAGATATGCGTGGAGCACTAAAAGGTTATATGATTTGCCTTTGGTCATACAGCTAATACTCTAAGAGTGAGAGGAAAATAATCCTGACTTTTAGGACCACTCTCTATGCATTATACTATGCTACCTCTCCATTATTAAAATGATAAAGCTTGATATTAACTGAAGACTAATTACCAATATTAGCATTATATTTTTTAAAACCATACATTCAAGTGAAATGAACAAGCATTTATTCAAATACTATGTTCCAGGAAATATGCTAAATTCTGGGAATACAAAGAAAGACCAAAAAAAAATGTTTCCTACTCTCAAAGAGCTCACAATCTGATAAGGGAGGCAATATACATATAACTATATACAAACAAGATATGTACAGGATAAACTGATGATAATCAGCCAAGGGAAGGCACTGGAATAAAGACAGATCAGGAAGAGTTTCTTGTAGAATGTGGGATGTTAGTTGAGATTTGAAGGAAGCCAGAAAGCCAGAAGGAAGAGATGAGAAGGGTGAGCATTCCAGGCATAGAAGACAGCCAGAGAAAATGCTTAAGATAGGGAGATGGGATGTCTTGCACAATGAACAGCAAGGGGCCAATGACAGTAGTGAGCAGAATCCCTGGAGGTGAGTAAGGTGTGAGAAGATTGTTAAAGTACGAAAAAGTCACATTATTAGAGACTCTAAAAGTCAACCAGAAGGTATTATATTTGATCCTGGAGATAATGAAAAGCCTATATAGGAAAAGCCACATTAGGAAAATCACTTTGATAACGGAGTGGAAGTTTGACAGAATTTCTGCAAAGGAATACAGTGGTTTATTTTGTAACAGGATCAAACAGAACATGGGCAAAACTGACCTTTTTGCTTCAAGTTTATCACCTAGGCATGATTTAGCTCTGATAACATTTAATGTCATTTTTGGGCTTTAATAACTGTCAGAGTCTGAATTAATCAATTAGAAGAAGAGCCGGGATCTAACAGTCTTTGTTCTCTGAAGTAAACTCAGAGAATGCCTCTTTTTATCTCAACAAGGCCAGATGCTACTGACTTAGCATTCTTTATGAGATCCTTAACCCAAGACACTATCTTGAATAATGGAACTTTTTCCATGTCTTAATATTTTGTGGATGTATACTATGTTATGGAATGTTAATGGTAAGGAAACACAAATATCCTGGGTCGTAATTTCAATTGAAACTTTGTCAACTTTCTTATTGTATTTACAACCTATTCAATTAAGAAGTTTCTTTTCTCATGGTATAGTTAACACCTACAGACACCATAAATCTGAGGGATACAGACACCCTTGAGTTGTCGAAAACATATTTAAGCCTGGTCATTCTTGTATTAGTCAGTCAGAGGTTTCATTCTGGCTCCATGGCTATATAACAGCTATCTTTTAGGGAATAAACAATATTCATTTAGTTGGTTTGATTTTTTTTTAACCAAACTTTCAGGTCAACAGCTCTAAGGAACTTAACAGTTTGAAATGATCAAGCAGCTGCCCAATTGGCCACTGAATAGGAAAAGATAAATTCAGCAAGGGGCAGCTAGGTAGCACAGTGGATAGAGCCCTAGAACTGGATATGGGAAGACCTAAGTTCAAATATGACCCCAGACACTTCCTAGCTCTGTGACCCTGGGCAAATAACTTAACCTTGTTTACCTCAGTTTCCTCATCTGGAAAATGAGCTGGAGAAGGGAATGGCAAACCACTCTAATATCTTAGCCATGAACACCCCAAAAAGGGTCACAAAGAGTAGGACATGACTGAAATGACTCAATAATATAACTACCCCTTAAGCTCTCTTCCCTTGGATCACTGGGAATTGCTTCAGGATTTTTTTCTAGTTGTTTCTAGTGAAGAATAGGGAGGAAAGTGGCTAACCCCATCCCCCAACCCTACCATACCTAAGCCTTGAGCAATTTTTCCCTCAGGCACCAAAAAAAGTGGGGAAGGAGGAAAGACTCTCATGGAACTTAGTCTGACTCAAGTTCTGGATCCAGAGCAGATGAGCCTCTAGGAAAGGAAGGTAGTGAGCACCATGCCCCAGCCTTTGGGACCAGCCTCTGTCAGGTAACACTAAATTTCTCTAATGCCGAAAATATTACAATAGATGCTATAGGAATAACAACAGAATATAGTCCAGATACCTCACAAGGAGGGGCAATGCCACTTTCAAAGAATACCAACCACTTACCTTCACAGGTTTCCTGGATCCGCACCACATCACCAATCTGCAGGGAGAGCTGGGGGGCTCCATTGCCTCGAAAGTTATATATGGCTGCAAAGGGGAAAGAGAAGGACAGGTAGATTAGAACTCTGAGAAAGCAGACCATGATCAAGCAAGAGTTGTGGGATCATGGAGAGGATCATGAGATCACAGATTTAGAACCAAAAGGGATTTTAGAGTTCATCTAATCCAGCACCCTTATTTTACAGTTGAGGAAAATAAGGCTGAAAGAGTCAAAACTCACGGTGTTTCTGACTTCCCAGATTTCAACAATGTGCCTCAGCTGAATCACTCTCCTTGCCCTAGAACAGCCATCACCTCCTGAATTTTTCTAACCCTAGAACATACCTCTTGTGCTGCTCCTACTCCTTTCTCCCACTGGAAGGATTGAGGCCCTTATTCCCCTCCTTCCTCTTTCAAGGTAAGCCCTTTAGAGTAGGGCTTGCCTTTTTTTTTTAAGCTTTAATGTATATACTTAACATGGTGTCAGGCAAATAGTAAGTGCTTAATAAATGCTTTTTCCTTTCCCTCGTAAATTGAAGACAGGTCTTTCAGTTAAAAGAGAAACAAGTTATTCCCCTAAGAATAAAACAGGAGACCATTGCTATGGTTTTGGGGGATGGATTTTGGGGTGGGAGGTACAGAAAGCTTGCTGAGAGGCAGGAGAATATACAGAAATTCTATAAACCTCATTCAGGCCTCAGCAACTCTGAAGAATCCTACAGTCTAATGGAAAAGATTCAAATACCCAAATGGATCCAAGATCTCAAAACTCAAGTCAACAGTCACTTCACCAGCATTTATTAAGCACCTACTGCATGAAGAACTAGGGAGACAAAGAAAGGTAAAACAAAACAAAAACATTACCTGTTCTCCAAGAGCTTACAGTCTAATGCGGGAAACAACACGCAAACAACTATGTAGAAGAGGGAGGGGAAAAAGCATTTATTAAGCACCTACTATGGGCCAGGAACTGTGTTATGCATAGCTTGCCAGGGTCACACAGTTTAAGGCTGAATTTGATCTCAGGTCTTCCTAACTCCAGCTGCAGAATTGTATCTACCATACCAGCCTATGTTCAAACAAGATGCATAAGAGATAAACTGGGGGTAGTCTCAGAGCAAAGACACTAGCATTATGGGGGATCAGGAATGGCTTTTTGCAGAACATAGAATTTAACAATGTGAAGCAAAGTTCTTACCTGAAAGAGTGGGTGAGGGGAACCATAGGAGGCTTAAGGAGGGACGGTAAATTTGGGAAGGCTGCTATAGCAAGAAAGATAGTCAGTCTATAAAAGGATTGCCTTGCACCTTTGAGGGCCCAGTTGAGATTGAACAACATGAATTTGTACTGAGCCTAGTTCCTATGGTTTCATAACTTTTTCCAGCTTCATTCAGCAGCACATGAATAGGAGCAAAGGAAGTAGATGGTGGGAGGAACTCAAGACTGAGGCTTGAAAAGGCAAGGTTGGTGACATAATTGAGCAACGAACTCGAGAAGAGAAGAAGATTGAGTTGAACTGGATCCCCCAAGGGTCAAGAGAAGAATGTATCCAGGGCAGAAATGGTGACCTAGACTCCCTCCAAAGATGCAGATCACAGTCCATTCATGCTTGCCCACTCATCCTATGTGACTGTTATTCAAGTCTTCCCATAAGTTCAACACAGAGGATCCACCCAATGTACCTAGTCCTTTATTTGGTTTCTTCTGAAATTGAGAATGCATTACATCATGGAGGTTATTCACTAACTATCCCTCACTCTTGCACCAGACCAGCTCTTAGGAAAAGCCATGTCTGCCTCAAGTAATCTTGGTGAGTTTTTCCTTAAAAGACATTGAAACCATCCCAAAGTCTTAACTGGTTCAGGGAACGAAGGCTCAAACCACTGACATAGCTTCCTAATGCCCTCAATACAAAAGCCTGTACAGGAGTCAGAAGTTCCTCCTTCAGGCACCTGCACTGCAAATGCAAAGTGTGCAACTGCATCACAGCTAGCTCGCTGAATATTTTTTCCATGCCATGATTAAGTAAACCTCCTTTTGTTCATTACAGAGGTTGGTCTACAAGTGTATCATCCCATTCCATTCCCAAACCTAACCTTTGGAACACCCTGCTTCAAACCTGGCCTATAATATCAGTCTATTTTCTTTTTCAGTCATGGATTCTTTTTTGACATCCATTACTACTATTCTTTAAAACTCATTTGTTATGCTGTGAAGTCTACTCATACCCTCCATACATCACTTGTTCTCCATTTCCCTCTGAATGACACTCATTTTTAATTCTTCAGAATGTTCCATGACTCACAGGAACACATGTTTTAAAAGATGGGATTTTGTTTCTGGTAGAAAGTAGAGGTCATTAAATGAGCTTTACTGGTTGACGCTTTCCCTTTCTAATTTAGGGCTTATTCATTATTCATGTCATTGATTATAAGAAAGCATTTGGTTTGACAGAGTAAAAATCCATCTTAATGGAAAAGACACAGGATTGGAAATCAGGAAATGGTGTTTCACTATTAATTAGTTCTATGACACATCTAGAGAGAATTCAAGTTAGGAATCAGCAAAATCCACTTAGAAGAACTCAGTTCCAGTCTCAAATTTATCATAAACTAGCAGTGGAGACTATTTTAATTCATATTTTGTTGATGCCTACCATTTTTTCATCACAGTTCTTCCTAGATGTACCTCCCCATACAGTGAAACTTTTCTTGCAACTATCAAAAAAAGACCCACTAATTAAAACCAATCCACACAATTTCCAGACATTTGATTGTGTATATAGCATTCTGTACCCATAACTCCCTACCTTTCCAAGGAAAAAAGAAAAGTGCATTTCCTTGACTCCCCTGAAACTAATATTGATTATTATAATTAAAGATTTTTTGTTTCCTTGTTAGGGATCAAGCCTTAATACCACTTCTTCACCATAACCTATACTTTGATCCTCTTCACCCCACAAGATACCGTGACTCCACCTCCTAAATACCTTGGCCATGATTAGTGAGACTTTTCCCTCATTTTGTCAGAGCTCAAACCTTCATGCCATAGGTATCCCTCAACCCCCATTTTCTGACACTCTTTAATGCGGGGCCTTCCTCCATTAGAATAAAAACTTCTTGAGAGAAAGTATTGTCTTACTTATTGGTTTTTGTAATCCCAGAAGTATACAGCACTGTACTTAATAAATGCTTTTTCTCTCTCTAGCATCTATCTATCAATATCTAGCTAAGCCTATGGTGTGACTTCATTTTAGAGTTCATTTCATTTATATTATTGTAGATATTATGTACATTAATGTTTCTGGTCTGGTTTACTCCTTCTGCAGCATTTCATACATATCTTACCATGTTTCTCAGAATTTATCCTATTTATTGCTTCTTACAGCACAGTAATATTGCATCACATTCATATACCACAAAAAGTGTTCAGTCATTCTCCAGGCATTGGGAATCTACCTTGTTCCCAGCAGGGTTTTTTGTTTTGTTTTGTTTTTTGTTACTACAGTAAGTTTTGCAATGAATAGTTTAGTACACAAAAGACTCATTTTTATCTTACATTTCCTTGGAATGAAATCTCTGGGTCAAAAAGTAAAAAAAAAAAAAAAAAAAGAAAAATCATTCAAACCTGTGGTTTCACCTTGGTGTGGAAACTCCCTTAATAAACGTAGATGAGAAACTGAGTAATTTATAATCTTAGAGTTGCTTGGAGCATTGAGAGATTAAACAGTAATTTACAAATGATCACTCCATCAGCATGTCAGAAGCAGGATCTGAATCCAGACCTTCCAGATTCAAAGGCTCATCCTCTAATAATCACATTGTCTCTGGATGTGGGCACTTTGGCAAGCGATTTAAGCATATGAATCTCATCTATCAAACGGTGATAATATTTCCTGTCCTACATAATGGTGCTATGAGAATAAAATGAAGCAACTGATGTGAAAGTAACCACTACAGGGATGCACCACAAATGGACAATATCCTTGTTTTTGTTACTGTGGGGATTGAGGGGAGTAAATCTGAAGGCCAGCCTCAAACTTTTCGACCCAGAATGGAGGTTGTAAAATCTATGGTCACAAGGAACCTCTATGTTGTCCCTATGTTGTGCAAGGTCTTGACTAGATCCTGTAGGAAAAGCAAGTGAAATCCAGCCCCTGCCCAAACAAGTTTAAGATCTTATAGAACACATGAGGAATGTACACAGGGGAAAAAAATAAAAAGGGAACAACAGTCAGTGCCACAAGAGCTATGGGAATTGAGAAGGAAGAAACTACCCCAAGTCTGGTGGAATCACCCCAGCAGTTATCTAGAGGTTGGAGGCACTGCTAAGGAACCAGGATCTGGACTGCAATTTAAAGATGCCTACTCAAATTCCCTTATCTTAAAGAGGAAAACCCAGGTTTCAAAGTGAATGACTTGGTAATAAAGGGCTGGGGAGGAGAGGAGGAAGGGGAAATGCAGTCAGGCTTTACTTATCTATAAATGAATTATCTCTGGGCCCCAGGGTTTTAGTTCCACCACAAAGCCAATGGAGCTGAAGAGCAAATGGCCAAAGAATAAATATGAAATACGATGCATGTGTCTTGGACCCTATTCCCAAGCCAAATGCAACATTTTCTATCAAACTTTTTTATACGCCACTCTGGACAGAGAAGAGGTAACACACACACACACACACACACACACACAAACATACATGCATGCATGACTTAGCCAGATCACTAGAAATCTGCTTAGTTGAATATGCCAAGAACACAGTCAATACCTGAGTTTAATTTAGTGTATCTTCCTAGAGGGCAGACAGGATTAAAGTAGCCTTGTTAATCCCATAAACAGAGGAAAAAATATATTTGCAACAAAACTATAACAGATATAATAACACCAAACCTCAAACTGTTGCTGTGAATGAGGTTTCCAAGGCAATACACAGGATGTTGGTGGGCAGGACTGGGATGGAGCTTTCTTACACCTCCATTTTTGTGGGTGGGAAGCAGTGACTATAAATGCCATGCCCACATCGTCTGCCAAACAACATTACTACCATTACCAGCCTTGGGATACAAGGGAGGAAAAACTATAGAGTTTAACTAAATTTGTCTTAACATTTAACAAGCTCTTCTCTTACTGACCTCTGTGGCTACCACCCCAAGCCTATGATTCAGAGACATACATAAGATTTCTCTCTATCCCACCGGTTTCCAAAGAGAGAACTGGGAAAGCCTAGGGGACTATGAATTGACCCCCACAGATGTGTGATCAACCAGACAGTTGGATGTTAGTTTGTATCCCATTCTCACCACAATAGCCAGTCACTGGGACTTGTCTGCATCACAACCACACCTCTCCTTATTTCCATTAATCATTCTTACAGATTGATGGTTTCAGATGTAGTCCTATTTTTCTATTTTTGAAGTTTGTCAAGTTTATAATAACGGAAAAGAAAATTTAATTGTCCACCTCCTCACTATGTCATGCAAGTTCCTTTTGGAGCCCTGCATGGGTCCCTCAGGATTCCCAGGTACCAATAGCTGCAGCTGCTTCTTCTCCAAGAGAGAGAGCTCTTTGCTCAATAGGGAAAAACAGTCTCACCTTCTACACCCTTTCCATTAACAGTGGAACAAAATGAATAGCCCAGGATGAATAAGCACCCAGAATTCCTTATATTATCTTTCTTCTCAAACCCTTTCCTCTTTCAAACCTCCCCATGGCTGGTGTTGAGGGTACCACCATCCTTGCAGTCATCTAGGTTCTCACAATCTGATTAGCTTCAACTTGTCCCTTTCCCACATATATATATATATATATATATATATATATATATATATATATATATATATATATATATATATATATCATCATGTGACAAATATTGTCCATTCTACCTCCACATCTCTCCTTTCTCTCTACTCACACATCTACCAGCCAAGCTCAGGCCCTCATCATCTCTGACCAAGGCTATATTGTAATACTCTCATAATGGGCCTCCCTTCCTCAAAGCTCTCCCCACTCCAATTCTTCCATCATACAGATGCCAAAATAAGCCCAGGCTTGACCACTTTATTTCTGTACTCAATAAACATCAGTGGCTCCCAAATGACTCTAGGATAAAACATTTCATTCTTATCTCATCCTTTAAAATTTTTCTATTTTATATAATTTTAATATATGCAATTATTAGCATGATAGCACACATACATACTTCATAAATAAATAAGTATGCACATATTGGCATGTTCAAAATGTTTTACTGACAGGGGACACATTCAAAAAAAGTTTGGAAACCCCCGCTATCTTCCTAAGTTATCTCCTGGGAAAGTGTTGACAAAACTTATTTATATCAAAATGACCTGATAATGACTTGATCTTGTAACCCCTTCCAGAGCAACAATTCCTTTAATCAAAGGAATGAAGCTCTAACTATAGAATTTTAGGTGTAAGCAAGAGGGAGATCTTTGAGGTGAGAAGAACTTTCTTGTAGAACAGCCTCTTGGTTGACCTACAGAGCTATGCCTTCCTGTAAGAAGCACAGATGCATTCATTTTCATTGTGTCCAAGATACTTCTTGATAAGTAGGAAATTGTTTACATTTTTTAAAAATAATGTTTTGGATTTTTTTCCAATTAAATATAAAAAACAATTTTAACATTTTTTAAAGTTTTGAGTTCCAAATTCTACTATCCCTTCCTTCTCCCTCCCAACAATAAGTAATCTGATATAGATCATACATATGTAAAACATGCTTGCATATTAGTCATTTTGGCAAAGAAAACTCAAACCAAAGCTGTTTGCATTTTTTTTTAAGCCTGCTCAGTCCTTGGACATAATCACTTTGGATCAAACCATCTGTTACCGTGGATGAAGAAGCAGACGAGGCACATTAAGAAAGAAACCTGGACACTGAGTCAGGAATAGTCCTAGGGTCTGTTCTCACTAAGAAACTAACCATTAACAAGCTGACAATAGCCACATCACCTCTTGTGCCTCAGTTTCCAAGTTGGTGAAATGAAGAGATTTGACTAGAACCCAGACTGAGCTAAATCCTTGCTCTGGATTTGGATTTGCCTCCATGCTACAGGAATAGCTGAAATTACTAGATTCAATTAAACATTAACACTTTTAAAGCACCAACTTTTATACAACCCAGGGTCCAGCACTAAAGATACTAGGATGAACAGGAACTCACATTTCTTTAATGCTTTCACCTTTCTGAAGCAAAAGTGTTTATTTTCTGTAGCTACCAGGGACCTGATCTGAAGAGAGTTGCCAGAATGATGGCAAAGACTCTCCCAGTCCATGCCATGCAAGAATCAGTTGATCTACTGGCACATTTATCCTGAAAAAGAAAATACTCAGAGGGAACATAGCAGCCATCTTAATACCATTGTTTTTCCTCCATTGATTACCTCCAATTTATCCTGAACATTTCCCATTTGTACATAGTTATTTACATACCGTCTTCCCTACTGGAACAAGTTCCTTGACAGCAGGGACTGATATTTTTTTTCGTGTGTGTGTGTGTGTGTGTGTGTGTGCGCGTGCGTCTGCTTTTCCTCATATATCCAGCACTTAGCCTGGCACATATTAGTTGCTTAGTAAAATGATGATTTACTGACTGACTGAAATATCTGAAAGTTTGTAGTGTTTGACCTCAGATAAAAAAAAATCAGAAACAATATGAAAGTTGCAATTCCAGCTTGATGTCAGAAAAATCTTAACAACTAAAGAGATGTTCAAAAATGGAAGTGGCTTTCTTGGGAAAGTAGATATCGTCTGCCCCTCCCCCAAACTACCTTTGCTGGAGATCTTCACACAGAGGATAGATTACCAAGTATGTGTTAGTGAGTATTCTTTTTGTAGTATAGTTTGGATTATATGACTCTCCATTGATTTCTGACTCTGAAAGATTGTAATTTTGTGATTCTGTGGATTTGGATTATGCCTAAGTATTCTTGTGCACGTGGCAAGACAGAATATTCTAGCTCCTTTCACTGCTGAACATCCTAAATGTTCGAGGGATCTAACCCATGATGAAATCCACATTCTTCCCATTCTCTGAAATGCCCTGGGTGAAAGAGGAGGTCTCTGACATGTATTCTCAAACATAAGGCTAAATTTTAAGATGTGAATTGAATAATAATATTTGAAGGTATTGGTCTAAGAGAATTCAGAACGCAAACCTCTGAGATGACAGTTTGATTTACAAACTTACTTCATGCCTTTGCATACCTAAGTACCTTCATTTTCAGCATTTCAGATGTACCAGTAGAGGAAGTGGCTTTGCATACCAGTTCCAAATTCTGCTAACTTTTCAAAATGAGTAACAGGAAACAATGCCAAAATGGCTCCCTATGCTGAGTTTTGCTTGCTTACCTCTGATTGCTGTTATAGTGTGTTTCTGACCAGTGAGATAATAGATTTTCTCCTTCCTCACACTCTTTAAAGCCCTAACCCCATTTTAAATTTAAGGATGAAAAAAGTATAAACCCAAGAGGGAGCTGTCTCTGCTGCCAATAGGACTGAGATTATTGCTTTAAAGTTGGAAAGGACCTTAGAGATTTTCTAGTCCAGCTCCTTCTTTTTACTAAAAAACAGAGGAACCTGAAAGGTCCAGAAATGTTAAGCTACTTCTCCAGTTTCACAGCTGGGAAGTAGCAAAGTCAAGGCTCAAAACCCAACATCCTCTGACTCCAAGCAGCATCCTTTCCCTAAATCACAAGAGACCTCAGTATATGGACTTAAGCTGGAGTTCATATATGGACTGAAATAAGACTCATGTTAGTATATTCAGTTAACAATATAGTCAGCGCTAGTGGTAAAGCTGGGTGGCTGACAGACACAACTCAGGTATATCTTGGAATTTTCTTGGGCTTTCTTCTAAACTTCCAAAGATATTCTTTATTTCTTCTCCTATTTAATTCAACATTATTAAGCATTATTTTATTGCATTTGTCTTTTAAAATTATAGAAAGGCATGACACAGAACAGATGTTAGAGAGCATGTAGTTCCAACCTTCATTTTAGAGAGGAGCAAACGGAGAGCCAGAGAGATTTGATGACATGCTCAGAGTGGAACAGTATGTCAGAGCAGAGGCGGGATTTGAACGTGGCTCCTCTGATGCCAGATCCAGGTCTCTTTCCACTCTACCATATTATTTCATATATACATTATCAAAGTAACTGAACTACGTGTTGTCTTTTTTTTTGTAGGAACAACTTCCTAGTAAGGTAAGGTAAGTTGGTATTATGTGGTATTTTCTTTGCTACAGATGAGGAAACTGAGGTCCAGTAAGTGAATTGACTTGCTTGAGTTCACCTAGAGATTGAATGAACAAGAATCTTGAGAAACTTAATTTTCTACTACTCAACAGCCCATTTCTTCCACATTAAGTATATTAACTCTAAAAATAATACAAGCTGATAGTTACATAAATGGTTTAGTGTTTACAAAGTGCTTTTACTTACAACAATAATTTGAAATACTTAATGTATTATACTCCCATTTTGCTGATGAGAAAACTGAGGCTAAGAGCACATATCTGTGTTAGGTGCCACATGTGAAGTCAGATCTTAGGGCTCCAAGTGAGGGTATATTACCTTCTACCACAATCCTGTCTCTTCTCTACCACAAAATTTAGAATATACTTCTACTAGCATTTCTCTTCATTGTTTCATGAAATGCAGACCTAGCTAGGCTTTCTATTTTAATTGTGGCTAGAAAAGAGACTGCTCTATTCCTGGGTGTGTACACACCTCATTTGGGATCTTGTTATTTGCTGACAAGTTTGAAAATGAAGGGCTTCAGCAAATCTCTAGAATTAATAGCATCTGGGCAAGCGACCATACAGCCTAAACAGCCACGATAACGAAACAAACAAACAGAAACGATCTTAAGTGTTGCTTTCCAGGGACTGGGGTAGAGCTTCAAGAGGGTATTAGCTCCAGTGGGAGATGTAGCATTGAAACAAAGAGAAACAGGCCTAGCCTCATTAATTTTCTAATAAAAATGACCCCCAGTGAGTCTCCAGACTTGGAGCTGACAGCCCTTGCCACAGCCTCAGCTCCAAGGCAACCAACACTTGACCTTGCATCAGGACCTGAGTTGTATTGCAATGATAAAGCAAAAACAGCATGGCTAAGAGAAGGCAAGGTGGGCAAAAGTGTTTAGGCAACAGAAGGCCTGGAGGGGGAAGAGTATCTTTCAGAACTGTCACATGAAAGGCATTTTCCAATTCAGGATCTCGCAGCATCAAAGACAAAACAGCAAAGTGGCACCATGTTGGCCCAGATATTTGCTGAAGGGAACTTTAGGCAGTATATGAAACAACAGAGAGAGCACTGGATTGGAAGTCAAAAGATCTTCCCCATAGCCTCAAATCCAACATGGATGACCTTGAGAGCCTTCTTTCCTTAGTTTCTAGAGTTGAGGGCAGCTGCGTGGTACAGTGGATAGAACACTGGACCTGAGTTCAAATCTTCCTTTAGTTCTTCCTAGTTATGTGGCCCTAGGCCAGTCTCTTAACATCTGTCTGCCTCAGTTTTTTGATTTGTAAAATGGAAATGATAATAGCATCTATCTCACCAAGTGGTTATGAGGATCAAGTGCTTACATAAATGCTGGCTTTGATTATTCTCTTTAAAGTTTGTAAGGCACTTTACAGAAGTTAACTCATTTGATTCTCTCAGCAAGTCTGTGAAGTAGGTGCTATTTACAGATGACAAAACAGAGGCACAGAGAGTTTCAGGGACTTTCTAGGTATCACCCCGCTCTAATAAGTGTCTGAGGTAGAATTGGAACTTAGGATTTCTTGATTCCAAGTCCTCTGCTCTGCTCTGAGTTCAAATCTCTCTCAACTACTTAATAGGTATGTGACCCTGGGTAAATCATTTAACTTCTCTGTGCCTCCATTCCTCCATTTACAAAGTAAGAGGAATAAGGACACCTATCTCACAGGGTTTCCTACGGAAAGCAGCTTTGCAAATCTTAGAGCCATATAAAAAACAGCTAGCTGTTATGAAGATGATTAATCAAATGCTCTTTCTTGAATGAAGCCTTCACTCAAGTTCAATTCAATTCAATAAGCATGTATTAAATGCCTTTTGCATACAAGGCTCTATGTTCCTACTCCAATTCCTCATGGTGACCCTGGACCTTTAATGACTATGTCAGCAGAGCACAAGTTCTATCAGGTCCCACCATGATGGAAAGATTTCAAATTTAGGAATGGAAATATTCAAAAAAGTTCATCACAAGAGGACTGGCTACCACACTTAAAAGTGGGGTGGGGGAGGGAAGTGTGGGCACTGAAACTCACTCAGCCAACCTTTTATTCAACAAGCATTTATTAAGTTCTTACTATGTGCTAGACCCTAGGCAAGACACTGAAGATAACAACACAAAAATTATATAGTCTCTGCCCTCAAAGAGCTTATAGCCTCTTGTTCAAATCTATAACAACACCAAAACCAGTGAATGCATAAATACTTAAAGTATTAACTAAATCCATAACAGCTCCAATATCAGTGAACTCATCAATCCCTAATCCATAAAACCATTATTATGGCTTGGGTACCATAGGAGTAGGGGAGAAAACTGTCCTTATTAAGTTTATAATGCAGTGGAGAAGGTAAAATTAAGCCACATGAAATCACAAACAATTTAAGTGCACTGTGCAATTTAATTAGGTGCTAAAGTGTGTGGTATAGACTCTAGGAGAAATAAAGAGAAGAATAATTAATTAGAGCTGGAATCGTTTGGGAAGTTTCCAAGAGAAAATCAGAAATGACTATAATGCTTGATATAACAGCTGTCCTACTTAATGAGATTTCAAAATGAAACTGGAGTTGAGGCAAGGATGACAAAATGGGGAAACTGGGACCATTTGAAGCTGTTGAGACTGCAAGACCATAGGAAAATTTCTAATCTCTTCCCACTGCCACACAACAAGTTTTGTGAATTGGAAAGAGAAAGCAATTCTTTTTCTGTCCTTTCCCTCAACTCTGCCATGTTGCAATTTGTGAAATAGGAATATTATTATTTACTTTCATTTTAAGGAGTTAGTATTCACAATGTTCCTTGAGAGAGGCAGCCTGTCACAATGGATAGAATCCCTCCCCGAAATCAGGAACCTCTGACACATGCTAACTGTGTGACCACTGAAAAGTCACTGAATTTAAAATGCCCCTGCACAATTCTCTGATTCTCTCAGTTAGATTTGCCAGTCCACATGGGTGAAGGGAGTTCTCATACAGGAAAACCACAAGTCTAAACCAAAAACGACAAAAAAACCTATAGAGCCAAAACTGTTCCTCATAATCTCATTCATGAAGAGTAGTTTTACTGAGTGCATTCTAAGGTTTTGTTGATTATTTCTACTTAAACTCAATTTAAAATTCTCACTCTGCTCAGTCATTTCTTAGGGTTTGGGTTTTTTTTTAATACTCTAAAAGACCACAGCCTGTATATTTCTTGTCTGGGAGAAAGGATGAGGAGAAAGTTTTATCCCATTAAAAGGTCGGCAGGTATTAATGATTACCTTGCTCTCTTAAGAAATAGGATAACTCAAAATATCACAGTATGAGAGAAAGAACGCCTGAATAATTGGGTTTGTGTACGTGTTCATCCTTCATTGCTGAAGAAGACCATGTCATCAGAGAAATGATGACATGACTTGCACTTGACTTTGTTTTGAGGGAGGGAGGGCTGTACAGGTCACCAGCCTAATTTCTCCTCTAGAGCCATCTGAATCCAGTGACTAGATGTTCATCAGGACGACTGGAGATGACCAAAGATGAGGCAATGGGGTTAAGTGACTTGCCCAAGGTCACACAGCTAGCAAGTGTTGAGTTGTCTGAGGTGAGATTTAAATTCAGGTCCTCCAGATTCCTACACTGGTGCTCTATCCACTGCACCACCTAGCTGCCCCAACTGGGTTTAGGAATATAGTGGAAGGGCACAAGTAGGAGAGGTCCCAAAGCCAAACCGTGCCTGCCTACCTGAGCATCTGGTGTCTTCCCATCCATTACTGAGAGGGAAGAGGGTTTCTTGGCTTTTATCAACAGGCAACAGTTCATCTCAGGAGCAACGGAAAATTTAGGGGCAAGGGAACAAGCTATCGTCCCTTCACAGACTCAAGGTCCTCTTTCCCTTCCCTTATTGGGGTCAAGTTAGCAACAAAAGTTCCCTCTCCCCTGGAGAAGTGAACACCCAGGAAAACACCCAGACTTGATTACTCAGGCCAGAACTCCCCAAATTTGATACTTTTCCACATCCACCTTCCCTCAGACCCAAGTGGAAGAAAACAGAGTCCCAAGCCCAAAAGCCTCAGGAACACCAGTGTAATGCAAACCACCAGTCTTTCTTTCAGCCCTGCCCCTACAGACATCATCAAGGGTTTTATCCCTTATGGAGAAAGGGACCTCTATCTCTGTCACCTCCAACACCAAGCATCCAACCAACTGCCACCAAAGAACACGTAAACTTAAGAGGTCCAAGAATAGCCACCAGCCTAGTCTCTGATTCCCAAAGTTATTATCCAGAAGAATAAACCCTGTGGAGAAGACATCTGCCATCCCCACTGTTACCGTAAATGAACTAACAACTGCCATTGATGGGGCAGACAAGCCAGCTTATCCCAAGAAATAAGGCATCCTGAGGGAAAGTCAGGAGGTAGAATGGGCCAGCCACGACAATCCACCACTACCACTATCTTCCTTCAGATGTGGGTGACTCACCTAGTGTGTGAGAGTCCTAGGAATAATAGCACTTCCTCCAGTCTCAGGCTACCAGACCTGGCCCTCATAGCCATTGTCCTTATGGAGATGACTGGACAACTGCCTTTATTGATGCTATGGTACTCAACTCCTCAGTAGCCACAGCTATTGAAGACACAGAAAACTCCATTCTCAACTCCAAAGTCTTTGATATTGTCAAATATTGTCAAACCTTAGAAACAGATGTGATCTTATCAAAGGAAGTGATACTAAAGACCATGGGTTACCATCTGTGTTGCCACTGAACTCTAAAGACCATCAAGCCTTCCTATCTGAATGGCAATTGAAATTGCTGTCTCTCCAGTTAGAATGTGACCTCCTTAAGAAAAGGGATTATCTCATTTTTCTATCTGTATCCCCAGTGCCTAACATATGCTATAACATGTGCTTGGCACATACATGTCTTTTCAATTCACTCATTCATTCATTCTGACTTTTATGGCTCTGTTGTTTGTCAAGGAAATTACACCTTCTATGAGTAGAACTCTGCATGGATGTGCTACTAGAAAATGAAAGGAGAAACTGCCAGAATTGAGATCTAGCCTTCCTACTTTCTGCAGAGCTTTTAGGCAGCACAGTGAAAAGGAAAACTTTCTGGCCTAGCCCTCAAGAGACCTTGGTTCTGCCATTAACTAACTATATGACTTAGAATGACTCACTTTAACCCTCTGGGCACTATCTCCTCTGTACAATGAAAATCAGGTGACGGGGATGGGTCTTGATCAGAGATATCAAACATGCTACTCCTGAGGGGGGCCTGGACCAGATGAAAATGTAATTCCTATCTGATTTTAATATGTCAATGTATTAATTTTTAAAAAAGAAATATGTAAACCTGTATGACTTTCTAAATCAGTATGTGACCCACAGGGATCTTTTATGAATGTTTACTGGCCTCCATTTCTATTTGAGTTTGATAGCACTGGTCTAGATGTTCCTCTAAGGTCTTTCAAATTCAGTCTAAAATTATGATTCTACAAACCTCAAAAAAAAAAAAATCAAACTAGCCTGACCATTTATTCCGAAGGTTTTTTTTTGTTGTTTTTCTTCTAAGACAGACTAAAGTCTAAAGGAATATTACAGATTCCTTTTAAGTCTAAAGGAATATTACAGATTCCTTTTCATTGCCTTTTGATTTATAAAAATTGATTAAGGGGGAGAGACTAGATAAAGAAAATATATTTATGGTTTTTCAAGAGAAAAACTTCTCCAGACTTCATAGGCAATATCACTACACATTCACACATAATTGAATACTAAATTCATGAGTTTCAAACATTTTTAAAGTAGGTCCAAAAGTTTAGAATTGAGTGCATCCTGACATTTGCCACATTTTCCAGGGACATGGGAATTTCTGTGCCTGGACCAAGCACCACAAATGGTGCTTGGGGCAAGCCATGGGAGATATGCTCTCATTTGGACATGGGGGTGGGAGGAGAGACAGATCCCCACTCTTTGGGGGAGAAAAAGATCCCAAGCTCTCCATGAAGCTACTGGCTTCTGGGAAGGTTACCAACCCTGAAGAGGCTGGCCATCTGTTAAACATTTTAACTAATTATTTTTGTTAGGTCAGTTACTTATTTACACTTGACTTACAAGAAATCTGACCACTTTTTAGAGAGGAAGGGAGGAGAAAGAGTGAAAACCTCACAGATCCCTTTGACAGTCTAATGAATTCTACGGACCCTTTATCAGGATTACGGTTTTCAATGCATAAAATTAAATACTGAGGAGTACAAAAGAAACAAATTATATTGAGAGACAGTTAAAACATTTTTTTAAAAACTAGGTTAAGAAGCCTTGACTTGTAGCAAATAGATATACGCTTTAGGGGAAGTCTTAAAGTCAATCCCCATCTGCCCCATACATACACAAAAAGTCCCCTCAATATGTCATGTTAGAGCTAGAAGGAACCTTTCTGATCATCTGGTCCAAATCCTTTATTATACAGTGGGAGAAAATGAGGCCACATGAAAGAAGGAAAAAATAAGCATTTATACAGTGGCT
This sequence comes from Potorous gilbertii, assembly GCA_028658325.1. Taxonomy (NCBI): domain Eukaryota; kingdom Metazoa; phylum Chordata; class Mammalia; order Diprotodontia; family Potoroidae; genus Potorous; species Potorous gilbertii. The sequence continues at coordinate 369,231,646 of CM053769.1, forward strand.
GCTATGTGCCAGACACTGTACTAAATACTTTTATAAATATTATCTCATTTGACTGTGAAGGAGATTCGCGATTACTTTCTACATTTTACAGTTAACTGAAACTTAGGTAAAGTGACTTTCTGAGGGCCACTCAGTTAGTGAAGGAAGTGACTTGTACAAGGTCACAGAGGAAGGTACATCCAGCTCTGAATGAAAACTGAATCTGAGTGGAGATAGGTTTAAAATTAAATCTTACAGATGCCCAGGATGTTCCAGCTAGACACTACCTTAGAGATGACCTTGACCAAGCTCCTCATTCTGTTGAGCCCAGAGTTAGTACTGCTAGGGCAAGGACTTGAAGTCAGCGGTCTCCTGACTCCAGTAAAGAGTTAGGTAGGCCAGGTTATTGAAATTTGGCCTCTTCTAAGGGTCATGGCCCTTCCAGAGAAGTGAGTATCCCCCCTTTTCTCATGACTCAGAAAAAACAGCTGAAAAAGGAGGGCAGCTCCTTTTCAGATTTATTCTGGCCTCAAGTTCATCTACACTTACACTCCTACAGATAAGTCTTCAGGATACAGAGATCCCTACAAAAAGGTTTAGTCTTCTAGTTGAGCCTAAGGAACTGTCTCCTTCTTGTGTCTTGACTCATCTGAAGTCACTTGCCCTATCCTACCTCCAGTTCCATCTCTGCTAGAAGCAGATTGTACTTGGAGATTATTTTATTCCACAAATAAATATTTAAAAAATGTTTAATTTCAATTCCACATTCTCTCCCTCCCTTTAACTTCACCCTTACCCATTGAGAAAGCAAGAAATGATACATATTCTACATACACAATCAGGCAAAACATATTTCTGAATTAGCCAAGAAAGAGAGAGAAGAAGAGAAGGACATCCCTTCCAGCATTTGTCTCCACAATAACTCTTAGACAGTATATGCTTTCTTCCTTAAAGGCACTGTCAATGGCCCCTTAAATTTCCTTCTCTGGGACAAAACTCTGAAAAACCCACCTTAGTTCTGGCTCTGATATGATCCATCTCAACAAAACTTCCCCCCGAGTTGATAATACTATTTTCCACCATCCTTGAACTTCTCTTATTTCTGAAAGCTTTTTAATCCCCCTTCTATACTGTAAGTTCCACAGGGACAAGGACTGTGTATTATCCAAACATTGCACCTCCCCCAGCACTGAACCTAGCACTTGCTTTGTATGTTGTCCTGAATAAAGAATCATAACATAGTTTTGAAAAGAAGGAAGCAAAGAATGGAAAAAACGTCACTCAACAAGCATTTTTTAAGCACTTACTATGTGCACAGCACTGTTTGTGCAGGTACTGGCATTATGTCAGGCAACAGTAGAATGCACTTATCAATGAGGCACCTACTAAGACAGAATTAGGAGTTGAACAGATGGTCTACAGATGAGTTCAGAACAATGCAAGGGACCTCAACACACATCCCAAATAGGAAGAGAACACTGGAAAGAAGGGGAGCTCAGGGTATATGGGAGGAAAAGGCAAACTTCCAAGTTTTATTGTCTCATATTGGCCTTAAGCTTAATTTTTGTAGGCCACAACTAACTCACAAGCATAGGTAACAGGAAGTTGGGTGAATAGATAATGTTACCACATAAAGTTACCAAACTACCTCAGGTGGTACTATCCCTTCTTTCTTCCTTTTTCCTTCAACATTTTTTAAATGGTTTGTTGCCCTTAGCATTTTTCAGGCTTCAGATCACTTCGAGCTTTAGTATTGCTAATATTTTTATAATAGCAACTTACCATACTTTCATCTTCATCCTTAATTGCCTGCCCTTCTATCTATATCATATATATATACTATATATATAAAATATATATCTTCTATATATACTTTTTACACATATTCTATATATAATTTTTTTGGATTTAAATTAGTCAGTGAGTTCTCTGTGTGAAGGACCAACACAGACAGACTGACAGAATATGCGACTGTCTCTTTATAGAGCTCCCCCTTTCCTTCCCATTGGAATATTTCATATATCATGGATTTTGAGCTAAAAAGAACCTTAAAGGTCATCTGACCTAACCCCTTTGTTTTCTAGATAAGGGAAACTGAGGAAAAGAGGTTAAGTGATTTTTTTTCTGAATCACACAGCTAGTGTCAGAGACAGAATTTAAACCTAGATCTTCCTAGCTCCAAGTGTAGCACTGTCCAGTATGTCTTTGAATTTCATTGTTGAGAGTTTCCCTTCTCACCTGGAATGACTTTCCTAGTAGAATTTAGTCTATGGTAACCTATCTATTCTTTCTCTGAACCCTTTTAAATCTGTTTTTCCAAAATTAAGTTTGTGTGATTAATACTAGCATTCCATTCCTTCTCTATCACAAAATCTAGGATGGAGCAGTCATTTCTTGCCACCTCCACCCCCATCCCTACGTTGACTAAAGTTTCTATCACTTCTAATTAAGCAACCAATTCCACCTCATTAGTCAGTATCATGTCCAGAATATCCAGATGTTCCCTCATTGCTTCCTCTACCTTTTGAAGGATGAAATAATCATTAAGGGAAAGCAAGAAATCATTAGTTGCTCTGCTTTGGGCAGAGAGAAAACACTCCAGCAGACATCCAGATAATTGAAGTCCCCCATCACTGCTACATCCTTCCCCTGTCTCAGACTAGTAGTCTGTCTCCTGAACTCTACAGTTATTTCTTCCATCTGTTCAGGTCTTCGTCATATATTTTGATGATAGCAAACAAATGCTCAGCACCATACTTCCCCTATAGTTCCTAAATTCCCTTATATGAGTACAATGTACCTTCTTGCACATCCATTTAAAGGCATCTCTAAATTCATAGTAGTTTTTTGTCATATATTTTCTTAATCAATGGATACTAATAATACAACTAGTGACATACAGGGCTCCTCAAAACTGTTGATGTTAAAAAGTATTATCAAATCTGAAAAGTTCTGACATTAAAGCCAAAGTAGTTTATTGATCATTCCTTCAACATCATGTAGATCTCTCCCTTTGTGTCCTCATATGCATCATTTTGTAGACTGCTTCACCTTTTCTCCATCTCTCTGTACTCCAAGCCCAATTCAAGTCACATCTTATTAATTAACCCTTACTTCACTCCCCAGCACTCCATTGCTGCCCTTTCCTCTCAACTCTTACAGTATTTACAGTTCCTAATGCTCACATTACAGTTAGCATATTAGCATGTCTTTGAACTTCTTACGTGACTTACCTGTATATACACATGTAATAATGTATATACATATATAATACATATATACAACTTGAATCTCTTACCAGACCAAGATAGGCCTTACATACTACATTGCTTTGTATCCCTAGTGCCCAGCACTGAACCACAGAATTACATCATTTCAAAGTTGGAAGGGACCTCTGAGGCCACTTGACCCACACCCCAAAATAATTCTTACTACAAAATATCTTTCAAGTCACCAAACCCTCTAGTGAGGAAGAACTCATTACTCTCCCCGTCCCTACCTCCCAAGACAGCTTATCCCAACTTGGGATTGCTGTCATGATTAGGAAGTTTTTCTGGACATCAAATCTAATTTTGCCTTTTTGCACTTTCCACCCTTGTTCCTAATTATGCCCTCTGAGACCAAACAGAACAGGTCAAACCCTTTCATGAAACAGCACTTGAAAATATCACGTCTCACCCCCAAGTCTTTTCTTCTCCAGGACGAATATTCATAGTTTCTTCAACTCTAATACAGCATGGCCTAGAGGCCCTTCATCATTCTGCCTGCTTCCTCTGGAAGCTCTCTAGTTTATTATAGATGTTGCACATTCCACTAGGTACTAAAAAAGATGTATCTGGACAAGGAAGACCCTTGGCCGCCTTGATGCAAAAAGGTCACTAGTTCTGGTTAGTAAATGTCACTTCTCCACCAAAAGGCTAAGACATTAGTCTACACTGAACCGGCCCAAACTACTAATTCAGAAATGGTGCAAAGAATTGTTTAATGCCTTTTGTCAAGAATACTTAAGAACCAGAAGGTCCCCTAATCCAACCCCCTCATTTCACAGATGAGGAGAGTGAGAACCAGAGAGGCTGCATAACTGATTTAAGGTCACACAGGTAGCAAGTGACAGGACTTAGATTGGGAATTGACTCTATGTCCTCTAACTCCAAATCCAGAATTCTCTTCATGTACCACAGCTACTTTCAAAGCACTTTCCTCTTTTATTGTCTCAGATGGTCTCCACAGCAACCATATGAGGCAGATATTTCCCCTCCATTTTAGAAATGAGGAAGCCTTAAAACAGTTCACACTCAAGTCAGTAACAGATAAGAAACTGAATCTCTTGATTCAGTGTTACGAACAGGGAAACAAAGGGACTCCTACTTTAATGTTTTTTTCCACTAGACCACATACCCCTACCTGGAAATTCCCTACCCCTTTTATAGAGAGAATTAGAAAGAGACTCAGAGGTGGAGAGAGAGAAAGAGAGAGAGAGACAGACAGAATCAGAAAGAGAGAGATGAAGAGAGAGATAGAATCAGAAAGAGACAGAGAAATGGAGAGAGAAAGATCAAAAGACAGAGAGAGAGACAGAGAGAGAGAGAGAGAGAGAGAGAGAGAGAGAAAGAGAGAGAGTTTCATGTTATTTGGAATGGTTCTATCTATCTTTTGATAGATAGAATTCCTTTGTAGAGTTTGAAAACCATTGGACCAACAGATTCCTTAAAATCACAATTTGAGCCCTCCTCTCCAAGGAGATTAAGTGATTTTTTTATCAGCAGGTGCCAAAGTTGTCTTGAGTAACAACACATCACCAGGTCCCCAGGCCAACTTGAGTTATTCTAGGCTGCAGCCTAACTTTCTTTTGTCTTGGATCAAAATAAGTTTACGAAGAGTGTTAACTTAAATGTCTGAGTGTACTTTTCTCCCCCTTCCCTCACTTCCAGGGATGAAGTCAAAGTAGAGCATCAATTTGATCTGTGGTTATTGATCGCATCTGGACAGCCAACCCTTCCTTTCCCAGAACCACATTGAAGCAAAAGCCTATAAAAGGATTGCACCATAGTCATAATTAGAAAAATTTAAACTATATACCAAATATTCCTCTCACTCACTAGTTCTTGTAAAGAACTCTGGGAGCCTGAACCAAAAGTAGAAGGGAGCTCTCTATGTCTCTCTGTGTCTTTTTCTCTCTGTCTCTGTCTCTCTCTCTCTCTGTCTCTGTCTCTCTCTCTGTCTCTCTCTCTCTCTGTCTCTCTCGCTCTGTCTCTGTCTCTGCCTCTCTCTGTCTCTCTCTGTCTCTCTCTCCATTCAACCAAAAACACACTACCCCTCATCATCTCCAGATTGAGCATACTGCTAGCCCCTTTTCTCTCGGTTCAAGGCCCAAGAGTCCCCTCTCAACAAATCTCAGGGTCATCTGACCTCCGAAGAACCAGCAGGGGAAGCGAACGGTTTGGGAAGGGGCAGGAGGGCGTGCAGAGTGCATGGTTGACCAAAGGAACACGGTCCCCGCCCTCCGGGGCCAGGAGCCAGGCGGAGGGGCACGAAGCCAGAGGTGACAAGCTGGGAGTCTAACCCTTGGCTCCCGCCCTGCGACTCCGGGCGTCTCTGCTCAGCTTGTCGAAATGCAGAAGTGGCTGGAGGAGCCCAGCGGCCGGGCGCGGGCCCCGCGGTCAGGAGCAGCAGCTCGGAGGCGGGGGGGGGGGGCACTAACCCACTGCCTGCCCCCCCTTTTTTGCTCCTAGAGAGTAAGGGTGAAGATGCTGTGCCTGGAGATAAACGTGGAGCTGAGGCAGTCTCCCTGCGGCTCCACTGGATCGAGTTCAGGACGGGCGTGGGGGGAGGAGGGAGGGGAAGGAGGGGGGGAGGAGGGAGGGGGAGGGCTCCCTCCCTCAGCATCTCTGCGGAGCGCTGCCCCTCCCTCCTCTCCGGGGCTTGGGGTCCCCGCTGTGGCCTGCTCCCCCACGGCGCCCAGCACACCTACCCACGCCTTGACGCTCCTTGTCAGCTTTGCGCCAGGGGGCCATGTCCGGGGCCTTGGGGCTGCTGACTCCGAAGACCGTCCGGGGGTAGCTGTGCTCTCAGCCGGGCCCCACTTCCTTCCTCTTTTCAAACTCCCTCTCAGGGCCCGCCCTCCCCTCTTTGGGGCTCCCCGCTCCCTCCCCGGGCCCTGAGCCGGCTGTCAAGGTGGCTGCGGGAGAAAGGCAGCCAGACACCTGTTGGGCAGCGGGGCGCGGGCCCTGGGTGCGCTGCGCTCTCCCTTCGGGCAGCCTTCTCTGGAAGAGGGAAGAGGGCGAAGGGAGGCTGACTCCCCAGCCTGGCCTCTCTCCCCCGGGGCAGGGCAGAGAAGGGGAGCCAGCCCCAGGGCTCGACGTGGAGCTAACAGATACACGTTAGAGATGGCGAGAACCCTAGAGGTGAAGTAGGCTGACCTCCCTCAGCAGGCAGGAATCCCGTTACATTATCCAGAATTTTGCAAAAAAAAAAAGGTCAGGGAAAATTCCTTGAACTGTCTCAATCTAGTCCAATATCAAGTATTTATTAATCACAGAGTACCAAAGGGCAGGGCACCGTGCTAAGCACAGGAGATTCAAAGACGACAGGAAAAACATACGTTCTCCTCCCCTCCTTGTCCAAAGACAAGGGGGATACAACCCGTAAGGACGGGCAGAGAAAGCAGGGAATGTTTAGAAAAGAGGGTCTTGTCTTAGGAGACAGTGCCCACCCATTCCTCTCTTCTTCCTTTTGATGGAGGGACTGTTGATGAAAAGTTTTCCTCATAAGACGGGAATTTAGTGAATACTGAATTTCGATTTTCCTGCCCATGGAAAAATACAGGTGCATAGCATAGTGAATTTCTTTGATCTGTAGCCACTTTTTTTGCTTTGCCCTGGAAAAATCAATAAAATAGATTAAGAAATACTGAGGCTGACAAGTGGCTATGAGGAAATAGTCATTTTATTTTATCTACAACCATATCCTTTTCAGTTTTCTGGTAGTGCAATCGAGTATGTTTTGGAAAATACTATTTTAAAAAAAGAGGTCAGTACATAATAGTCCAGGATATCACAGAATCTAAGCTCTCTAGAAAGGTCGCCTAGTCCACCTTGTACCTAATGTAATCTGTTCTACCACACATCCATCAAGTAGTCCTTTACATACCCATAGTTAAATAATTGAATAATTGGTGTGAGTTCTAAACTGGGTGTATTTTCTCTGAAGGGTATTGACAAATACAAGAATTCTGGTCACTGACACCAAGAATGTTTGAATAAAGGGTACTTTTAAAGGACACTTTAAGTCCTAGAGTCTAGGACACTGATATACTTGGAGTTGTGATTAAACTGTTCAAACTTCCAAAGAGTGATTTTTCTCCTGCCTGTAGCTGGCGGCTTAAATGAATTATGAATCTATGTTTCATAGATTATATGTGCTAACAGTAAATCTTCCAAGGTGCAAAACTGTCAATTTGTTGTCAGTTGAACCAGAATTTCTAAGGAGGATATTTGGGATAAAGATTAATTTTTCTTTAAGTAAGATAATATCTAGAAACTAGATTTTATGCCATGAGAAAAAACTAAAATAATATTTGGATGGCATATAAACATAAGAAAATGGGATTTAGAACTGGAAAGGACATTAGAGATCATTTACTGCAATACTCTCCTATTTCAAATGAGGAAGCTAGGACCAGAAAAAGTGAAATTAACTTGCCCAAGGTCCCAGAGATAGTAAATAACAAAGCTAGAATAGAAATCTAGTGCTTTTTCCATTTTACTTCATTACCTTTGAGATGGATGTTTTTCTAATATAATTGTTTCAAATCACTGTGAAAAGAACTTGATAGATTCAATAGGCTTCAATACATTTGATTGATTCCATGTGCCAATCAAATACAAAAGGAAAAACCTAACAATTTTTTTCAAATATAATGTAATATACTAATAGGTTTGGTAGCATAATGCTGAACATGATAAATTCAATAGTTGAGTAACTAAAATGTATTACAAATTATCAAGGATATGAATAAATAGCTTCCAAAAGAAGTATTGTAGCATATAAAAGACTATTCAGAAGCAGATTTCAAATCACTATTAGTAAGAGATATGCTAATTAAAACAACTCAAAGATGTCACCTCGCACCTAGAAAATTGACAAAGAGGACAACAGAAAAGAAGACCTGAACTATGTCAGTGAAGAGAAGACAGATACAAGAGTTATCCAGTGAGTAAAATAAGATTTTGATGACTGTCAAAGTTGAGAGTGAAGAGCAAAGAACGGCACCAAGAATGTTAACCTGGTGACTTGAAGTGATGCCCTCAACAGAAACAGGGAAGTTTGGAATGGGTTGGGTGGGTTGGCAGTAGAAGGAGGGGATGGAGAGAAGTTCAGTTTTGGCCGTATCAGATCTGAGATGTGTACTGAAGCTTAGGGAAGAGGCTGGGGCTAGG
>CM053769.1:369249238-369279348 GCA_028658325.1 Potorous gilbertii
AAAAAAAAAAAGAATTCTGAAATCCTTTATCCTACTAGAATCTATTGCCTTTTCGCTTCTTCTTCTGTCTTCCCTTACATTACCCTACTTTTGATTCATACTGTGACTTCCAATCCCTATACCTCCTCAATTTCTTCTGGGTACTCTCCCCAACACTAGCCATACCCTCTCCTCATCTGCACACCTCCTCCTCTTGACTCTTTAATGAACTAATTCAGCTCTATACATTCCTCCTCCCTTGAATCCTTAGCCCCCTTATGATGTTGCTAATTACACCCAACCAAGCCTCATTCTTGGATCACTCTCACCATTCATCATCTTCCTTCCTAAACATATGCTGCTGAACAAAGGTGGAGAAAAATCACACAACCATTCTGGCTTGTGTGCCTGGGTTCACTAACCAAATTATGTTACACAACCACAACTGGGTCATCGCAGTTGTTAAGGCAACCCTACTATACCTCCATTATCAACTCACTATCTCACTCTCCACAGTGGCTCTTCCAAACTTTTTCATCCCTCCTCCTCTCCTTCACTTCTTATCAAGTCTAACCCTCTACCTCTTCAAGAGATCCTATTCCATCCTATCTTCTCCACCAGATTGTCCTCTCTGTCATCCTCACTCTTTCACTTCTTTTTTTTTTTGCTAATAATTTATTTGTTTTCAGTTTTCAACCATCACTTCCATAAGTTTTAAATTTTTCTTCCCTTCCTTTCCCTTTCCCTTCCCACGATGCTATGCAATCTTACATGGATTCTACACATATATTCTTATTAAACACATTTTCACCTTACTCATGTTGCACAGAAGAATTAAAATGAATGGGAGAAACCATGAGGAAAAAAACAAAACAAAATATAACAAAATAGGAAATAATCTACTTCATTCTGAGTTCCAACTCCATAGTTCTTTCTCTGGATGTGGATGGCATTTTGCATCGAGTCCTTTGGAGATGTTTTAGGTCCTTGCATTGCTGTGATGGGCTAAGTCTATTATAAACAGTCCTCGCACACTGCCTGTTACTGTGTATAATGTTATCCTGGTTCTGCTCACTTCACTCAGCATCAGTTCATATAAGTCTTTACAGGTTTTTCTGAAGTCCACCTTTTCATCATTCTTATAGCACAAGAGTATTCCATTACATTCATATATCACAACTTGTTTAGCCATTCCTCAATTGATGGGCAACCCCTTAATTTCCAGTTCTTGGCCAACACAAAGAGAGTTACTATAAATATTTTTGTACATGTGGATCCTTTTTCCATTTTTATGATCTCCTTGGGATACAGCCCTAGAACCAGTACTACTGGATCAAAGGGTATGCACATTTTTGTAGCCCTTTGAGCATAGTTCCGAATTGCTCTCCACAATGGTTGTATCAACTCACAGCTCTACTAACAAAGAATTAGTGTTTCAACTCTCCCACATCTCCAACATTTATCATCTTTCTCTTTTGTCATGTTAGTCAATCTGATAGATGTGATGTGATACCTCAGGGTTGTTTTGATTTGCATCTCTCTAATCAATAATAATTTAGTGCATTTTTTCATGACTATATATAGCTTTAATTTCTTCCTCTGAAAACTGCCTATTCATATCCTTTGACCATTTATCAATTGGTGAATGACTGGTATTCTTGTAAATTTGAGTCAGTTCTCTATGTATTTTAGAAATGAGACTTTGTCACAGACACTAATTATAAAAATGCATTCCCAGTTTTCTACTTCCCTCCTAATACTGTTCGCAATTGACTTTGTGCAAAAACTTCAATTTAATGTAATTAAAATTATCCATTTTTCATTTTATAATTTTCTCTATCTCTTATAGATCATAAATTTCTCCATAAATCTGACAAATAAACTATTCTTTGCTCCTCTAATTTGTTTATAGTATCAGCCTTTACACCTAAATCGTGTACCCCTTTGGACTTTATTCTGGTACATGGTGTCAGGCATTGGTCTATGCTCAGCTTCTGCCACACTATTTTCCAAGCAGATTTTGTCAAACAGTGAGTTCTTATGTCAGAAGCTAGAGTCCTGAGGTTTATCAAACAACAGGCTACTATAATAACTGAATACTCTGTCTTGTGAACCTAACTTATTCCACTGATCTACCCCTCTATTTCTTAGCCAGTACCAACTTTTGAAGATTGCTCCTTTATAAAACAATTTGAGATCTGGAATGGCTAGGCCACATTCCCTAGCATTTCCTTTCATTAATTCCCCTGATATTGTGGATCTTTTGTTCTTCCAGATGAATTTTGATATTTTTTTTTCTAGCTGTAAAAATAATTTTTTGATAGTTTGATTGATATGGAACTGAATAAATAAAGTAGAATTGCCATTTTTATTATATTAGCTCAGCCTAGCCATGAACTGATATTTTTTCCAATTATTTAGATATGACTTTGCATGAAAAATGTCTTGTAATTGTTTTCATATAGTTCATGTATTTGTTTTATCAGATAGACTCCCAAATATTTTATAATGTCTACCACAACTTTAAATGAAATTTCTCTTTCTATATATTGCTGTTGGGCTTTGTTAGTAATATATAGAGATGCAGATGATTTATCTGGGTTTATTTTGTATCCTGTAACCCTGCCAACATTGTTTATTATTTCAAGTAGTTTTTTATTTCATTCTCTAGGATTCCCTAATTATATCATCCTATCATCTACAAAGAGTAATAACTTAGTTTCTTCTTTGTCTATTCTAACTGCTTCAATTTCTTTTTCTTCTCTTCTTGCTAAAACTAACATTTCTAGCACTGTATTGAATACCAGTGGTGATAATGGACATCCTTGTTTCACCCCTGATCTTATTTTATTGGAAATGCTTCTAGTTTATCCCCATTACATATAACACTAATTGATTTAGGTAGGTATTAATTATTATTTTGAGGGAGGTTCCATTTATTCCTATGCTCTCCAATGTTTCCAATAGAAATGGGTGTTGTATTTTGTCAAAAGTTTTTTTCTGCATCTACTGTGATCATCATATGGTTTCTGTTAGTTTTGTTGTTCATATGATCAATAATGCTGATAGTTTTCCTGATATTGAACCAGCTCTGCATTTCTGGTATAAATTCTACTTGTTCAAAGTGTATTACGTTCTTGATAAGTTGCTGTAATCTTTTTGCTAATATCTTATTTAAAATATTTTCATCTAAATTATTTAAAATATTTTCATCTAAATTCATTAGGGAAATTGGGCTATAATTTTATTTCCCTGTTTTGGCTCCCCCTGATTTAGATATCAGTACCATGTTTACACCATAAAAAGAATTTGGTAGGACTCCTTCTTCACCAATTTTCCCAAATTGTCTGTATAGTATTGGAATTAACTCTTCTTTTAATTTTTGATATTGTCAGTACATCTGGCCCTGGAATTTTTTCCTAGGGAGTTCATTGATGGCTTGTTCAGTTTCTTTTTTTTCTGATATGGGATTATTAAATCCCAAACAAACAAATTATTAAAGTATTTTACTTCCTCTTTGGTCAATCTGGGCAGTTTATATTTTTGTAAATATTTATCCATTTTCACTAAGATTGTCAAATTTAGGGGCACATAGTTGGGCAAAGTAATTTCTAATTATTGTTTTAATTTCCTCTTCATTGGAGGTGAGTTCACCCTTTTCATGTTTGATACTGGTAATTTGGTTTTCTTCTTTCTTTTTTTAAAACAAAATTGACCAAAGATTTATCCGTTTTATTGGTTTTTTCATAAAACCAGCTCTCAGTTTTATTTATTAATTCAATAGTTTTCTTAATTTCAATTTTGTTAATCTCTCCTTTGGTTTTCAGTATTTCTAATTTAGTATTTACTTGGGGATTTTCAATTTATTCTTTTTCTAACTTTTTCAATTGCATGCCCAATTCATTGATCTATTCTTTCTCTATTTTATTCATGTGAGTATTCAGAGATATAAAACTTCCCCTAACAACTGCTTTTGTTGCATTCCCTAAGTTTTGATAGCTTGTCTTGTTATTGTCATTCTTTTGAATGAAATTATTGATTTTTTTCTATGATTTGTTGTTTGACCCACTCACTCTTTAGGATTGGATTATTTAATTTCCAATTATTTTTGGTCTATCTTTTCATGGCACTTTGTTATATATAATTTTTTTTGCATCATGATCTGAAAAGGATGCATCGACTATCTCTGCCTTTCTGCACAGGATTACAGGGTTTTTATGCCTTAGTGCATGGTCAATTTTTATGTATATGTCATGTATCACTGAGAAAAAGATATCCTTTCTATCCCCATTCAGTTTTCTCTAGAGGTCTATCATATCTACCTTATCCAGAGTTTTATTCACCTCCTTAACTTCTTTCTTGTTTATCTTGACTTCTATACTTAACTGAGTTTGTTGTTTCCTCCTTGAACCAAATCCGATGAGAGCAAAGCTCAAACAATGCTCATCTCTCTCCCTTCCTTCCCTCTGTTACAACATGTCTTTGTGCCTCTTCCTGTGATGTAATTTACCCTTTTCTGCCTCCTCCTTTCCTATCTCATTACAATCCCTTCACAACCTTTAATTAGATTTTTATCTTCATATCAATTAATTTATAGCCCACTCCCTCTATGTTTATCACCTTTAAATATCATAATAAATATACAATTCTCAAAGATTAACAAGTATCTTCCTCCCATACAGGAATATAAAGTTTGCCCACATTAAATAACAATTTTTTTCTCTATTTACCTTTTTATGCCTCTCTTGAGTGTTGTATTTGAAGATCAAATTTTCTATTACGCTCTGGCCTTTTCATCAGGAAGGTGTGGAAATCCCTTATTTCATTGAATGTCCATCTTCTTGCCTGAAAGATTATGCTCAATTTTGCTGGATAATTGATCCTTGGTCATAGTCCAAGTTCCTTTGCCTTACAGAATATCATATTCCAATCCTTCCAGTCTTTCAATGTAGAAGTTACAAGGTCCTGTGTGATCCTGCCTGCAGTTCCAAAGTATTTGAATTGTTTCTTTCTGGTTGCTTGCAATATTTTCTACTTGACCAGATAGTTCTGGAACTTGGCAGCAATATTCCTTGGCATTTTCATTTTGGGATCTCTTTATAGAGGTGATAGGTGGATTCATTTAATGACTATTTTGCCCTCTGGATCTAGGACTTCAGGGAAGTTTTCCTTGATGATTTTTTGGAAGATATTGATTGCCCAGGCTCTTTTTTTCATCATGACTTTCTGGTAGATTAATAAATCTTAGATTTTTCTCTCCTGGATCTATTTACTAGGTTAGTTGTTTTTTTTTTCCAATGAGATACTTTACTTTTTCTTCTATTTTTTCATTCTTTAGACTTTGTTTGACTGATTCTTGATGTCGCATAGAGTCATTACCTTCTACTTGCCCAATTCTAATTTTTAACAAATTATTTTCTTCAGTTAGCTTTTGTTCTTCCTTTTGTCCAATTTTTCCAGTTAAGTATTGACCTCCTTATTCCTTTGGCCAATTTTACTTTTTAAAAAACTGTTCTTTTCAGTGAATTATTTTCTTCATTTTGTCAATTGTATTTTTTAAATCATTGGACAATTTTTTTTTCTACTTTTCTAATTTGGCTTTTAAAATCCTTCTTGAGCTCTTCCAAGAATGCTCTTTGGGCCTGAGACCAGTTCATAATCCCTTTTGAAGTTTCAGATGTGAGTACAGTGTCAATACTGTCCTCTTCTGAATTCATATTTTGATCTTTCCTGTCCCTACAGTAAGATTCTATGGTCTTTGCTTTTCTGATTTGCTTCTTGCTCATGGTGATTGCCTTTTTCCTGGCTTTTAAAGTGGATTCCTGCTTCTGGGGATGGGGGGCTCTGTTCCATGTTTCCTATGCTGGGAGTTTGAGGCCTGGTTTCTTGTCTTAGTGTGTTGTAGTTCTTTCAGCTAGAAGCTATATAATGCTGCAGCCTACCTGGTGGTGAGCTGGCTGGTATGTGTCAAGGCCAAAACCAAGTGAAGTCTTTCTGAATTTCCCTGGGGTTACACTGAGGCTCCTGGCGTGAGGTGTGGAGGTTGGGGTGGTCTGGCGTGGGAGGTCTCCTATTCCTCTAGGTGTGCCCTAGAGCACAGGCAGGCTCAGCAACTGGTGAACCCCATCTGTACTAGTGTCTGCCCAATTCCCCTGGCTATATTAAGGCATGTCTGGGCTCCTGGTGTTGGTGCTTACTGGCCTCACCCCGCTGGGGCTCAGGTTCTTCTGCTGGTCCTCTTTGGTAGAATTTGTTGGGATGTTTCCAGTCCTGCACTGATCCCCTTCAGCCACAGCAAGAGGGACCCTTTCTGGTGGTCTTCTTAGTCTCCTGAGCTAAAAGGCTGCTGTAACTTTTCTTCTGGATCCACTACTCAAGAATTTTTCCTGGGGCAATATTCTCTGGATTTTTCTAAGTCAGCAAGGGGAGGGTGAGAGCACTTACAGTTTACTCTGCCATCTTGGCTTCCAGAAATTTCCCTTTACTTATTTTCAATCTCTATCTCTCTACTGACTCCTGCTTCATACAAATATGCCCATGTCTCTCCCATGCTAAAAACAAACAAAAAAAAAAACCTTTCACTTGATCTTTCCATCTCTGCTATCACTCTATATTTTTTCTACCCTTTATAACTAATTCCTCAGAAAGACTGTCTGCAATAAATGCCTGTACTTTCTCTCCTCTCTTCTTAATCCCTTACAAGCTGGTTTCCAACTCTTCATGCCACCAAAACTATTCTGTCCAAAATTAAAAATGAGCTCTTAGTTGCCAAATCCAATTACTTTCTCATAATTTTCATTCTTTTTGACCTCTCTGAAACTTTTGACACCGTTGATCAGTCTCTCCTCCTTGATATTCTCTTCTTTCTAGGTTTTTGAGATACCACTATCTTCTTGGTTCTCCTACCTATCTGATCACTCCTCTGTGTTCTTTCCTGGATCCTCCTCCAGATTCTAACCTTCTAATGGTAGGTGCCTTTCAGGCTTCTATTCTGGTACCTCTTCTCTTTTCCTTCTATATTATTTCACTTGATGATCTCAATAACTCCTATAGATTAATTACCATATCTGTGCTGATGATTCTCAAATCTACTTTTCCTATACCAATCTCACATCTCCAGTTGCCTATTAAACATCTCCAAGAAGATGTCCAGTAGATATCTTTAATTCAAAATTATCTTTCCCACTAAGTCTTCCCCACTCCTACCTTCCCTATTAGTATAGAAGAGAGCACCATTCTTCTAATCCCTCAGGTTCACTACATAAATGTCATCCTGGGTTCCTCGCTATCTCTCATGCCCCATATCCAAGTTGTTGCCAAGGCCTTTTGATTTCACCTTTGCAACTTCTCTTGAATACTTCCCCTTCTTTCCTCTGACACTGTCCCTCTGTGACACAGGCCTTCTTCACCTCATGCCTGGATTATTGCAATGGCCTGCTGGTGAATCTGCTTGCCTCAACTCTCTCCCCATTTCAAACCATTCTCCATTCAGCCACTAAAGTGATTTTCCTAAAGCATAGATTTAATTATCTCTCTCTCTCTCTCTCTCTCTCTCTCTCTCTCTCTCTCTCTCGCACACACACACACGCGCGCGCACACACACACACCAATCAATAAACTCCAGTGGACTAGGTCTGTATCCCAAAGAGATCATACAAAAGGGAAAAGGATCAACATGCACCAAAATATTCATAGTAGCTCTATCTGTGGTGGCAAGAATTGGAAATTGAGGGGATGTCCATCAATTGGGGAATGGTAGAACAAGTTGTGGTATATGTATGGAATGGAATGCTATTGCTCCATAAAAAATGATGAGCAAGAGGATTTCAGAAAAACCTAGACTTACCTGAACTGATGCTGAGTGAAGTAAGCAGAACCAGAACATTGTACACAGTAAGAGTGACATGGAGTGATGACCAGCTTTGATAGACTTAGTTCTCAGAAATACAATGATCTATGACAATTCCAAAAGACTCATGATGGAAAATGCTATCCACATCCAGACAAAGAACTGTGGAGTCTGAAATGAAGTTAGAAGCATACTATTTTCTCTTTTTTTGTTGTTTTTTTCTTTCTCATGGCTTTTCTCTCTTGTTTTGATTCTTCTTTTACAACTAATGTGGAAATATGTTTAATATGATTGTACATGTATAACCTATATCAGAATGCTTGCCATCTTGGGGAAGGAAGGAGAAAAAAATTTGGAACTCGAAACCTTATAAAAAGAATGTTGAAAATTATCTTTACATGTAATTAGAAAAAAATAAAAGTGGGGGGTAAGGTGGAATAAAGGACTGCTAAAGGACAAAAATAAAATAAAAAAACTCTAATGGCTCT
This sequence comes from Potorous gilbertii, assembly GCA_028658325.1. Classification (NCBI taxonomy): domain Eukaryota; kingdom Metazoa; phylum Chordata; class Mammalia; order Diprotodontia; family Potoroidae; genus Potorous; species Potorous gilbertii. The sequence continues at coordinate 369,257,555 of CM053769.1, forward strand.
CTTGCCTCTAGGAACAAATTCAAAATGATGTGTTTGGTATTCAAATCTTTCATAATTTAACCTCCTCCTACTTTTCCATCCTCATCACATCCTCTTTGATCCAGTGACACTGATTTCCTGGCTGTTCCACAAACAAGACACTCTATCTCTTGGCTTAGGGCATTTTCTCTGGTTGCCCACCATGTCTGGAAAGCTCTCTCTTCTCAATTCCACTTCCTGACCTCTCTGGCTTCCTTTAAGTCCCAACTAAAATCCCACCATCTACAGGAAGCCTTCCCCAAACCCTCAGTTCTGGGGTCTTCTATTAATTATGTCTTATTTATCCTCTATATAGCTTACTTTTTGTATATTTGTTTGCATGTTTCCCCATGCCTTTAGAGTAAGTTCTTTGAAGGCAAGATCTTTTGTATCCCCAGTACTTAGCATAGTGCCTCGCACATAGTATATACTTAATATTTATTGACTGATTGATGTCTCCATTAGACTATGAACTCCTTAAAAACAAGGAATCTTTGACTTTCTTTGTATACACAATCCTTAGAACACTCTCCAGCACATAATAGGAGCTCAATAAATATTTATTGGTTACCTGAAATTCAAGCTCAAAGAGGGGATTTTTGGGCTTGAACTTTGTGTGATTAATGCTATGTAGAAACTGAGCTAAAACATGAACCTGATTCTCCTCCTCTGCCCAGACAGCTAGGTGATATAGAAAGGATTATTCTCCTGCAGCAGGGAAATATTTTTTCATCTCTTCTTCTTATATCTTAGAAGTAAACATTCCTAATTTGTTAGGTACTTAAATGAAACTGGGGTGCTTGAGCCCATAAAATGGGAGAACATATATGGTGAGGACTTCAGCCAATAGCAGAAATAAGGGCCCCCTGAACCACTTAAGGATACCAGAGAGCCCTAGAAAAGGGGTGAAAAGTAATAAACCAGATCTTCAAACAATGGAGGCCAGAGAATCATTGTTAGATAATATTTGTTGTTGTTCAGTCACTTTTAGTCATGTTTAACCTTTTGTGACTATTTGGGGTTTTCTTGGAAAAAATACTCATTTGTTATTTCTGTCTCCAGCTCATTTTATAGATGAGAAAACTGAGGTAAATGGGATTAAGTGACTTGTCTAGTGTTACACAGTAAGTGCCTGAGGCTGGATTTGAACTCAGGAAGATGTCTTCCTGACTCCAGCACAGTTCACTATGTGTACTATGGCACCACCTAGCTGCCCCAATTACAAATATACAAAATATAAAATTTATGTATAGATTTCCATATAAATATACATAGAGATATACTGATATATATAGATATATTTATACATGTGTATATTATACATAGATAAGGTTTTTTTTGCTTTTATAACCCCAATTGGTCTCACATATAATAGGAACTTAAAGTTTGCACATGATAAAGAAACATGAATTCTTGGTCTCATATGTCTTACTCTTGAACCATGTTTTCCAATATATTTTTCTTGTCTTTTTCTATGTCCACATTTACAATGAAATCTCTAAGTGTTAAATATTTATTACATTTGGAGGGCTTTATGAAAAGTCATCTTCTACATCACACTCTACAACAAATACTGGCACATAGGCTACAATATTTTTTGGTAGTCTTGTTGAAAATGTTTTATCATGAGCACTATAACACAAGATGAACAAATGTTCCATGAAATGTTTCTTGTTGTCTTTGGACGCACAATAAAATCAGTTCTGCCAACTCCTTTGTATCTCCAAGGAGAACATGAGTACAAGCCTTTTATTAATTTCCTTTAGTCTTCTGCTTTCATTTTTAAGAAAAATGTCAAGACTGCTATGATTCATTTACTCCACTAGTATGTTCATTCAGTCACAGGAAAAGTATCTTACATTTAGAGGACAACCAACAGTTCTGATTAATAGATGATATAACAACTCTTAGCACCCATTGCCGTGATCAATGCAAAGGTAGAAAGGGATGGGGGGGGCGGTGATGCACAGGACAGAGAACCATTTTATACTTTTGTTCCATGGGTTTCCATGACCAAAAATATGAGCACCAAATGTCAATTGACTGTTGACTTTATGGTCTGTTAAAATGCAATTATCTTTCAAAAGTTACTGCAATAATTTCATTCCTAACTGTTCTTCCTGGAAGTAAAGGATAATAGATGAAGGAATCATGAAGGCAATCTTGTCTAACCACCTCATTTTATAGTTGAGGAAACCGAGGCCCAGGAAAGTGCAATGACTTTTTTTAACCTTTCTTTGTATGTCCAATGCTTACCACAGTGCGCAGCACATGATAGGCACTTAGTAAATGCTTCTCAACTGACTAGTTTACCCAACATCACATAGGTGGTAAGAATCACAAAAAGGATTTGAAGTAATGTTCTCCAATCCTAAAGTCAGTGCTCTGTTGTACCATCCTGCTCCTTCTAAACAATCCTACCTATGATGTGTTTAACAACCACCTCTTCCCCCTCAAAAAAAAAATTAGCTATAGAACACATTTTAAAATTAAATCTGCATTATTAACATTTTCTATACCACTTCCTGAAGTCTAGAAGCCAATAAAACAATAAATCAAGCCTAATTTGTAGCATTTGTCAATTTCCAAGTTATGAAAGCTCACACTGAAAACTTAACAATTGACTGTCAAGCCTGCATGTCCCAACCTACCATTATCAGATTAATCTTCCGATGTCACAGCTCTGATCACATCATTACATTAGAAAACCTCCAATGCCTTCCTCCCACTCCTTACAGAACAAGCCTGGGAAATAAAGTCCTCTAAAATCTAGCCCTAATCTATTCTTTTGATCTTTCACGTATGACACTTGATATACATGATCATCTTGCACTATCTCATCCTGATATCTTTGCTTATATCAGGTAAAATAGATTCTCTCTTCTCAAATCTCAATCTATAAAAATTAAGTTTCAAAAATTCAATTGCCCAAGTTCAGTATTAGAAGGCTTGACTGAACAACTAGGATTATTGTGAACTGTATGTTCAAATATGAGTTAGTGCAAAAAGCAATGACAGGTATAGTGTCTAAAATTACTGACATGAGAATCCCTCTGTGCTATGCCCTGGCCAAACTATATCTAAAGTATTATGTTATTTGAGAGGCACATTTTAAAAATAATTTTTATTGATGTCATATCACCAAAATTTCTCTCCATAACATTTTCCCCTTGCCAGAAAGCTATCCCATCTAACAAATATTTTTAAAGAAAACAAAGAGAAAAAAATCAGCAAAACTAATAAAAAAAAACTAAAATCACTTGCAATGTAGCATACCTGTGGACATCATGGGGTGAGATTTCTCATATCTTATCACATCTCTTCTTTAGAGTCATGCTTGTCTTCTGCAATTTGCAATATTCACTTCTGACTCTTTTGTGGTTCTTCTTTCCATTTATATTGTTGTAATAATTCATATATTGTTTTCTTGGTCCTGCTTACTTTACTCTACATCAGACTGTGTAAAGCTCTCCCTGCTCTTCTGGGTTCACACTGGTTGTTGTTGAGTCATTTCAGCCATGTCTGACTAGTTGAGATGCTGCCATTTTGAGTTTTCTTGGTGAAGATACTGTTGGGCTTTGCCATTTTCTCCTCCAGCTCATTTTACAGATGAGGAACTGAAGCAAACATGGTTAAGTGACTTGCCCAGGATCACACAGATAGCAATTGTCTGAAGGCAGATTTGAACTCAGGAAGAACTCCAGGACCAGCACTCTCTCTATCCACTGTGTCACCCAGTTACCCAATCTTTATTCCACTACATTGATATGCCATAATTTAACCATTCACTATTTGATGGGCATCAACTGTTTTCAATTTTTGCTATCACAAAAAGAGCTACCACAAATATTTTGGTAGATGAGGCCTTTCTTCTTATTAATGACCTCTCTGGGATACATCTAGTAGCAGAATCTCTGCATCAAGGAGCATGGACATTTTAGTCACTTTATTTGCCTAAACTGATCTCCAAAATGGTGGTACTGATTCATAGATCCAAAAGTACACCAATGTACCTCTCTTCTTACAACTCCTCCAATATTGACTATTCCCATTTTTTGTCATCTTGGCCAATTTGCAGGATGTGAATTGTTTTGATTTGCATTTATTTTATTATTAGTGATTTGGAGCATTCTTTCATGTGGTTATTAATACATTGCTTTTAAAGTTATCTATAGTCATTTAAAAATGCTCTAAATCACTACAATTGGAGAAATGCAAATTAAAACAACTCTAAATTACTACCTCAAACTTATTAGACTGACTAATGTGACAAAAAGGGAAAATGATAAATGTTACAGGGAATGTGGGAAAACTGGGACAATAATACTGTTGGTGGAGTTGTGAACTGATCCAATCATTCTGGAGAGCAATTTGGAACTATGCCCAAAGGGCAATCAAACTACGCATACCCTTTGACCAGCAATGCTGCTTCTAGATCTGTATCCCAGAGATTTAAAAAAAAAAAAAAGAAAAAAAGAAAAAGGACCTACGTGCATGAAAGGGTTTATAGTAGTTCTTTGTGTGTGGTAGCTAAGAATTAGAAATCAAGGAGACACACATCAACTGAGGAATGGCTGAACAAGTTGTGGTATATGACTGTAAAGTAATGTTATTGTGCTGTAAGAAATTACAAGCAGGATGACTTCAGAAAAACCTGGGAAGACTTACACAGTGATACAAAGGGAAATGAGCAGAACCAGGAGAATGTTGTATGCAGTAAAAGCAATATTGTGTGATAAAGAACTGTGGAAGACAGCTATTCTCAACAGTACAATGATTCAAGGCAATTCCAAAGGACTCATGATGAAATATGCTATTCACCTCCAAAGAACTGACATTGTTTGAACAAAGACTAAAGCATGCTGTTTTTCAATTTCCTTCCTTTTATTTCTTTCTCTTTCCTTCTATTCAAGTCTTCTTGTACAAAAAGACTATTGTAGAAATGTTTTACACGACTGTACATGTATAACATATTGGAATGCTTGTCATCTCAGGGAGGTTGGAGAGAAGAGAGTAAGGGATAGAATTTGGAACTCAAAACTTAAAAAAAAGTTTTGACATATAAAAATAAAAAAAAGGAAAAAAAATATTATTTAAAAATAGATTGCTTTTGAGAGATGCTTGTTCAAATCATTTGGCCATTTAAATACCAGGGGTACCATATATGAAGATGTGTCTATGTGTATGTAAATGTATATGCATGCAAATACACACACACACACACATGCTAGTTGTTGATATATTTTGGATATCAAGTCCTTATCTGGGAAATTTTGAAAATAAGATTTTTTTCCCATTTGTTTTTGGGGGGCAATTTTAGGAAACACATTGACCAGTTCCCCTAAAGTCCTATTCTGGTTTTTACCTTTCTTTGTAACTTCACACACTTAGTACTTGGCACAATGCCCAGTAGACACTTAAATGCTTATTCACTTGACCCAAATAACATACAATGTGTGGGAATCTTGTGTTTTCAAAGACTGTATCTATAGAACTCAGACTGTGATTGGAGACCTGCCAAATTGGAAAGGATTCAAACACAGCTGATGATGTCCTGTATTTATCATTTCGAGGCCAGACTGTTTCAAGAACTCATCACCAATTTGGTAGTAGGTTGACAAATTACGTGGTCACAGCAAGTCTCTAAGACTATCTACATTAAAAGCCAGTCAAAGAAGAAAAGAGGCAGACTTAGTTCAGATATGTGGAAAAATTTCTTAATTGTCAGAGACATCCAACAGTAGAACGGCTGACTCAGGAGAGCAATGTGTTCCCTGCTATGGAAGTTGAGAGACAACTTGTCAAATGTCTTGGGTGGCTTAGATCAATCAATTAATACACATTAGGAACCTACTACGTACTAGGCACTGTGCTACGTATATACAAAACCGGAAGTGAAACATTATCTAGACACAAGATGCTTGCATTCTATAGAGGGAGACAAAATGGATATAAAATTTAAAAAAACAAGGTAATTTGGGGGAGGAAAGCTCTAGCATCTGGGAGATCAATGAGGAGTTCATTTAGATAGTGCTTGACCTAAACTTTGAAGGCAACTAACTAGTGATTCTAAAAAGTGAAGAGGAGGAGAGAACAAATTGCAGGCATGGGGACCAACCTATACAAAGAAAGAAAAATGGGATGTTAGGTGTAAAAAAAAGCAAGAAGATCAGTCTGACTAGACCAAAAAAGTATGTGAAGGGAATTGTATAAGGCTGAGAAGATAAGTTGGGGCCAGGCTGTGAAAAGTTTTAAATTCCAGAGGAATCTGAATTTGAGTCTAGAACAGGGAGTAACTAGTTTATTCATCATTCAACTGAAACTGTTATCTTCAAAGTTCCCAACAACCTCTTAATTGGCAAATGTAATGGTCATTTCTCAATCTTCCTCTTGACTTCTGTAGCCTTTGACATTGTCAGTTACCTTCTCCTTAATATTCTCTTTTCTTTAGGTTCTTTAGGATACCTCTCCCTCCTGCTTCTCCTCCTACCTATCAGGCAACTTCTTTTCAGTCTCCTTTGTTGAATCTACATCCAGGTTGTAAAAAGCTGACTATGGGGATGACCAAGGCTCTATCCCAGGCCAGGTCTGCTTTATACCACTTTGCTTGATCTCATCAGTTCCCATAGATTCAATTGTCATCTCTATGCAGATGATTCTCTGATCAATTTATCCAGCCCTAATCTCTCATTAGACCTCCTGTCTTACATTTCCCACTATCAATTGCACATCTCAAACTAGATGTTCCATAGATAATTTAAACTCACTATGTCCAAAAGAAAACTTGTTATTTTCCCTTCCCTCCAAAAGGCTCCTTTCTTCTTAATTTCCCTTTTACTGTCAAGGACTCTACCACCCTCCCATTCACAAAGGCTCAAAATCTCTCATCCTAAACTGCTCACTCTTTCTCACTCCTTTTCCAATGTTGCCAAGTCTTGTTGATTTTACCTTCTCAATATCTTTCATATATTCCACCTTCTTTCAATATTGCAACAACCCTGGCAGAGGCAGGCCCTCATCTCATGGTCTGGACTATTTCAATAGCCTTCTCCTTGTTCTCATCTGTCTTCACTCTAGTCCACTCTCCACACAGCCAACAAAATGATCTTTCTAAAGCAAAGGTCTTACCACTTCACCTACACCCCACTATGGCTCGCTATCTTTTCCAAAATCAAATATAAAATCCTGCTTAAGGCCCTTCATAATACAGCCCTTGCCTACCTTTCCAGTCTTCTTTCACCTTACTCCTCTGAACACTGGCCTTGCTGCTCCCCACACAGGACACTCTATCTCCCAACTCAGCACTTTCACTGGGCATCCTTTATATCTGAAATGCTCTTCCTCCTCACCTTCATCTCCTGACTTCAAGTCTCAGCCAAAACTCCACTTCCTGCAAGAAACCTTTCCCAATTTTCCCCTTACTGATAGTGCCTTCCCTATGGAATTGTCTATCTACCTACCTACCTATCTGGTTTATCCATTTTCTCTTCCATTAGATTATGAGCTCCTTGGGATCAGAAATTTAATTTCTTTGGCCCTTCCTTGTATCCTCAGAACTTAGGATTATACCTGGCACATAGTAGGGGCTCAATAAATGCTTGTTAACTTGACTGAACTTGCCCTAGTAAAGGAGACTGTGAAGGGGAGGTCAGGAAGACCGATAAAGCATGGTCACGAAAACCCTAGGAAGAGAGATCATTCAGGATAAGAGTAATCAAGAGGTGGAGAAGAAGGCTGATAAAAAGGTACTTACCTAAGGAAATTCTGAGGGCCTTCCAACTCAGAGATTCTGTGATTCTGACAAGGAACCTTCCAGCAAAAATGCAGGCTGAAGTGATCTGTCCTCTTACACTCTCATACTATTTTGAATCTCTCCTACAAAGTTCTCATGCACTGCTACTTCATAAATTACAACCTTCTTTACAAACTAGTCATCTTATCTTTATACCCCACCTCGATGCCTATCATAGTGTTTTGCACATAATGGACACTGCTTATTAATCAAAATGACTTAATGAAATCTATAGGCCATGACAATGAGCTTCCTGGATTGTAAAGTATCTTTGATCCCCTAAATCCTCTATAAACTCAGATTAACATTTCTCATTTGTTCAGTCAGAGGTTGAGAGTAAGGAAAAAGCAGTCATTATTACACGATGAATTTTAGTTGGTAGTTTATCTAAACAAGGGGACTTCCAATAAAAGCAGACACAAAAATAAGTTGCACACTAGATCAATAATGTCATATAAGTTTTTTTTAATTTAGTAAAATCAGAATCATAATATTAGGTAATACAAAAATTCCTCAAGTTTTTTTTTACATTATTAATACCTACCCCATACTGTTTAAAAAAAGGAAATAAGAAAATTTCCCCCACATATCTGTATACTTTACAGATTTCAAAAGTATCTATTTGAAATTTGAAAAATATAATGTACACATATATGAATTTAAAACACAAGTTATTGGCATACTGCCCACACTAATTACACAAACATAAAAAGCCTCTTTTCTAATGTACCTGAAATATCCTTTTATTTAAATAACAAAAAACACACAAAAGTGGAACTATATATACGTGTATTCATTGATACTTTGTGTTATCATGGCAGCTTAAGTTACAACAATTACAACAAGTCTTTGAAGTACCAAGTGTCCCAAAATTTTAGTAGTTTTAAGTTACTGAACCTTAAAAAATCATTAAAACTTTTGGGATACCTAGAATTACTTATGGAATTAGTAGTGTCAAAGTCTAAATGCCAAAAGCAATTACAGACTATTCTGTCACATTAGTACAAATGAAGTATGATACAATGAGTCATATTTCCATCCACAAATTGATGCTTATCAGAAATAATCTTAAAATCGAAGGTAGTGCTTAACAGCTTTTTTGGGAGGGGAAGCTGCAAATTTTATATTATTATTACTAAGTAAACAGCTTTACTGTTGAGGACACTGTGTCTGAGTTGGTTTGGAAGACACATAAAGGGTAGTGTATGTTTTCTTAAAAGTTTTTCTCTCAGGTTTGCTTGCAGTTTCTTTTCCCTCTTTAGCTTCTGTTTGGAACTTCGATTCAGCAGCTAATAACCTACAGATAGCAAAGCATCCATTCTAAATTCCAATTACTTATGAAAAGAAAGTTCAAAATAAAAATTCTACTGTAAAAAGACTGCAGTGACTCAGCTGATATACCCTCTTACAAATAAAAACCAAAGAGTATTCTCAGACCATTAAAAAGGTCCAGTCATTGTTTTACTTAGGGGTACATTTTCACATTTATACTTCTCATTTAAAAGATTACTAGCTTTTTTCCTTTAAATATCATCCTAGATAGAGACCTGAAAGGGACCTTTTTAGAAGTTACAATCAACTAATTCTATGGATTAGGAAATGAGGCCCTAACAGGTAAAGTGATTTATCTAAGGTCACAAAACCATTAGTTTTTGTCAGAGTCAGGATTCAAACCCAGGTCCTCTGATTTCAAATGCAGTTATTATTTCCTCTTTATAAATCAATAATTTATGAGCCATGAAAAAAATAATAATCAGGCTATAAAGAACAAAAAAAAGGAAAATATCTTAATGACAAGGATATTCACAATCAGCACACTGTGCAGAAGAGATTTAAATGCCTATTCACTAAACAAAAAAGGCAAGAATGACACAGAAATGTTAAACCTCTGTGCTATGTAACCAAAAAAATAGCACTGAGTGTACATACATATACACTTTTGACAATTATACACACATGCAAAGAAAGCTGTGGTTAGTGAATTTTAGAATTTGTAGATTATAAACATCATTACCACTATATTGAATCTTTTTAATAAGTTTGTCAATTTTATGTCAAGCCACCAAGACAGGAAATATCAACTAAACCCAAGTTTTTATCTTAATTTAAAAGCACTGAAATTGCTTTATTATCATATTAAGTATAATAATTGTTTTAAAAGACTTGAGAAAGTCCTAATTTGGCAAGTGGTCACAAAAAAATGTAGTATTATGGAATTTTTTGTGAACTTGAAAAATGTAAAGTGTTCCACATAAATACGCAGTCCATCTAACGTTAAGTAGCTATTTGCTTAAATAAATTTACCAAATTTGTAAAGGACTGACAAAAAAGCTGTAAGGAAAAGCAGCAAAGATTGTATTACTCAATTCTAAGAAAACCCCACACAAACATACAGAAATCAAGCATATTTATACAACAGAAAAGTTTAACACAATTTGATGACATGACTTTGGCAGTATGTGGAACATGAAGCCTCAGATACTGTTTCTTAAAATTCTGGCTTTGAAACTGTCAAGGTTACATATTACGTACCTTACAGGTAACATTGTCAGCAAAGCAACTTGTACATGCTTTGTATGTGTACAAGTACATGAAATGTACAATGTACATGTGCATGAAATATTGAGAGAAAGGAATTAATATTAGAACACTTCATCTTGGAAGTGTAATAGGAGATCATATTAATATAAACTGACAATTCGGAAATTACACAGTTGCAGAACAATGAAACATTGGTTGTTTTTAAAAATTGCAAAAATTTATGTCCAGTTTTCTATCTTTTAACATTAAATTAATTTCATGGGCAAAATAAATAAATAAATAACTTTAGACATTTTTATTGTAGCTAAAGAGAGCCTAATTTTTATCTTTTCTTTCCTACAGTGTTGGGATCCATCTTCCTCCTCTACATTCAAGGGACACTGAATAAGTGCTGTCTGCTTGATTAAAAGAAGATTAAAGTTAAGTATATAAAGTAGCCCTTTCTACCAGATGGAATGTCTTACTTCACTTTTGTAATAACTCACTCACCTAGGATAGTAGTACTTTAAAATTCCTTTATAGGTAACCCCGTAGCACCAAAGTCAACTCTACCATTTCCTCATTACTATATACCTTTTCTCCCTTCTCTTCTCCTTCCATAACACCTTCTTATCTCAGTTTCCTTCCATCATGTCTTTCCTTTTTGTTCTGGGTTACACCTTGGTCCAGTATTAAGCAGATCCTAACTTGACACTCCTTTTCACTAATCTGACACTTCTATTCTTCTCTACTCATACAGACTCAATCACTCAAACTTTCTTGGTTTACTATTTAATGCTATCAACCAACCCTTTCTACTAACTTGATCTTACTTCTTTTCAGAAACTTTTATCCAGAGTCACCTTATTTTTTTTTTTTTTGCCTCACAAAGTAACCAAGCCCTTAATAAGACATTTCCTTCTCAGACATGACCTGTACCTTGGTAACACCCACATTTAATTGTGTAGAGATTAAATGCCTTACAAGGACAAGTTTAAATGATAAAACTAAAATGGAATAGTTTTGATCGGTAGAATCAGAACACATATGTATCAAAGCATATTCATGAAGGCTCTTAAGCTTCAAAAATTGACAACTTATTCAGGGTTAAAATAAAGGTTAAAAAGCTTCCCTTAGGACATGCTCTTTTAGAAAGAAGGCAGATGAAATTTCCTCTCATGCCTACTAAGAAAAGTAGCATACGCATTCAAAGAACATCTTAGTAAATTTACTGTGATGTTGCTATTTTAAAGACAAAATAATCTTGTTACATGTAAAAGGCAATTCTAAAAATATAAGAACAGAGCTCCACTGCTTATGAGTCTTTTCTACCTGAGATCATTTTAGTCTTTTTTGGAGTTTTTGGAAAGTTGAAGGGAGGCAGGTGAAGCTGAAGGATCACACTGCATGCGATACTAAGAAAACACACAAAGAAATGGAGAGCATAGGTCATGCAGCGAAAGAAAACAGACGAAGGTGCCTGCCCACTGCCTTGAGAAGACACTAGAGAAGCCACTGACCTGGAAGGATCATCAGTGTTGCCACTTCTTTCACATAAAGCTTTTGGGCTGGATGGAATGTCAATGATTTTCACACACTTCTTTTCCTTCAGAGGTTGTTTATCCATAGGTGGGGCTTGGGGGAGAGAGCAAGTCACAGCTGAATTCCCAGAACTCTCTGATGGGATTTGGTTTTCTCCTCCTAGATTACTGGCAGAGGAGTTGGTGTTACTGGTAGAGATTAAATTAGAAGGGTCTTTTAGGGCAGTGCTAGCAGCAGCTTCATCTTTAGAAAGAGGTACATCCAGAGGCAACTTCTCACATTTTCTTTTATGTACAGGTATTTCAACTGGTTCTGAGAAGAAAAAGATTTCAAACAGGTTAAAATAATAAGCTTTAAAAAATGTCAGATGTCACTAATATGCATTTTTAAAAATATTCTCCTTGTCAAGGTATGTTTATTAAAAACCTACTATGAGTTAAGCTCTGAGCTAGGTACTGAGGAGATACAAAGACAAGTATGACATAATTCCTAGCGTTAAAGACTTTCAAACATCACAATCCAGCTTTATAGGGGGCAGTCTGAAAGACACTTTATCATATTGTTACTCTTTTCCATGGCTTTGAAGTCATCTTCTCTTATATCTGTTCCAAGTGCTAACATTTGACAACTTTCTGGGTATGATATAACCCAGCTGACAGTCAAGGAATACCACATCTTTAAATGATTAAAACTGAAGCATACCAAAAGGGAGGGAAAAGATGTATGCATAACAGTTATGAAGAGGAAGTCAGATTTACCAGTGAGAACTGCACAAAAGTGGCAAAAATGTATCGGAGATATGTATGGCTAAAAATAGAAAGAGGCCAGTCATAGAGTGAAAGTGAGGGATAACCAATAAACAGCCACATATGTTACATATATGTTCTTGAAGAAAGCTACCAATATACCTGGTGAGCCTCTTGGTTCTGCCTGTAAGCTCACATATCAGAAGTAAGAGTTATTTGTTTTCAAACAACATGTCCAGTTTGTGTGAACTTGAAAAGTAATGAGGCATGACTTTTTAAAGGAAAAGGTTTTTTGAAAATAATGAAAATCTTTGGAAAAATTTGAATATAATTCAAAGATTTAGAGAGTTTCTCTGCTATAGTTGGCTTTTTTTTTTTTTTTACAAATACCACATACGACTATATCATGAATTCATCAAGAAATTCACATAAAATCTCTAAGTCCTTGATGCAATGATAAATGCTTGTTCTAAATTAAACTTAAAATATAACCATATAAGGAGACTATATTAAAAGAAACAAAAAAATGTAAAGACATTAAAGTGAGTACTATCTGATCACAGTCTACAAAACTCTATCAACTGTAGGTAGTCTAATTTGTGTAAAAGTGTTCACATAGCCATTAGTAGGATTATAGTTGAAAATCAGTATTTTCAAGTCTACTCATTACATATATTCTTTTAAAATATATGACTTACATACCTTCAGGTTCATATTTCATTTTCAGTTCATCTAGTTTAACTCGCAGGTTCATATTTTCACTTTGGAACAGCTGGAGATGCCTTTCATTTGCAAAAAGCTTTCTCTCTACCTCCAAAACTCGCTGGCTCTCATATAATGCCTTCATTCGCTGTAAGGACAGTTCATCTCTAATCTTTTCAATCTCTTTGCTGTGGGAAAAAATAACTAATCGCTGTTAAAACAAGTCAATTTTTTTAAAGTAATGCTTCTAATGTTTTAAAATAATAGACATCAAATTATGCTTCGTAAAAAAAATTAGTTTAACTCCTCATTAAAACAGTTGTTACTTTTCTAAGGGGCACTTAATAAAGTATCATTAGAAGTCAAATAAACTTAAATTGTAATAGTCTTAATGAAAATTTCTCAGTAAGAAATATTGCTTAAAATCAAAACAGGAACCAAAGAAAGGAAGGACACAATGTATCATATCTATTTTTGTCATGTGAATTTCTGGTAGTTTAGAATAAAGGAAGTAATTTTACCTTTTGGAAAACATAAAATAATTTAGAAAGATGTTTTTGACATTCTATCCATGAAAATTAAAGTGTATTTCATTGGGACATAAATTTATAAGACTGAATGTAAAGAAATAAAACTACTACTTTGATCACATTACTATTTGTTCATTTGCTTTTTTTTTTTTTTGCAACTTTCATTCTCAATTTTGAGTTGTCAACATCAGGAAAAAAATGCAATGAAATACACTGTACAGAAACAAATGACAAAAATTGTTATTTCTCTATATCCTACCTACCTCTGCTACTTACTTTGAGTTTTCAAGCTTCATTTGAAGTAAATCAATATAATATGTATTATCCTCAGGAGTGCATGAGCTGGTAGAGGGCTTTGATTCCATGTTTTCATATAAATTCTGAAGAAAAGAATCATAATCATCCCAAAATACACAACAAATAATGAGCAATACTGACTTCTAAAATTGGATAAAAATATATTTAAGAGATTTTGACTTTTTTTTCCTTGATGTTATCCTCACAGAAAAATCAGAGGTGGAAAAGAACCCAAATAATTTTAAAAACTGAATTAATTTCATCTGATGATTAAAAGGCTATTGTAGAATTAATGCAAATACTTAGTTGAAATCATGTGAAAATATTCCAAATCAATAAATTTCTGCACTAAAGTTTTATATTTAAAAGCTCAAAATATTTAACATTATTCAGTTATAGAAAACTATTAAAAAGGTTACACATACCTTAAATTTCTCTAGCTGCTTTATTTTCACTAACAGATTTTCTACTTCACCGTTCTTTTGCTCTAACATAGTTTGCAAGCGTTCCAGCTGCTCATATTCTGTTTGCGACCCTTTCATCTGTAGCAGTGTGGCAATTTGTAACTAGAAAAATGAAAGTCTTCATAAGCTAAATTAAAAAAAAAAACCCAGAAAATGGAATTGGATAACCAGGACTTAGTGGCACATATATTTGTTCTAATGGTATTGCTTCAGTTTGTGAAAATGAATATGGTAGTATACCATATATTTGTGGTTTAATATGAAATGCAACTGCCAACATCTTTTGTTTTAAAATTTGCATAAAAGACAAAAATCATATTTAAAGTGTAAGGGAAAACAGACCAAAAGAAATCAAAATATTTTCATGTCAATCTGCCATTCTTCCCCAGGAACCAGTACTACTTTAGGGAAAAAGAGTTTCAAGTATCACTGATCAACAGGTAGGGGATGAGGAGATCCCTGAGTAAGAACAGGATCAAGGCATCTCAGGTTGTTTGAAAATTACCAGCCTGTATACTGACATCCATCTAATCATGAATCTTTTGCATAACACTTGCAATTTGATTTATCATAAATACTTAAGTGCCATGAGGTCTTGTACTGTACACATCTGCATGCTGCATCATAGATGACTGCGCCCCCATACATACATACACACACATATGTATACCACTAGTTAGTTACACCAAGAATAGAAGTTTTCCTGACCTAAAGTAGAGCTATTTATATCTGTTAGTTTCAATAGAGCTATACATATTATGAATGAAGAACAATAGTGGCTAAACAGACTTTTGCTAACGGGCTTCAGGAGTTTAATGTTACATACATAATTGTTTCAAATGTATCACCACTTTGGAATGCTACCTATTTAAAAGTTGGAGATTTCCTGAATAGTTGGGGGAAGGAGAGGGAGGGAGAACAAAAGGGAAGAGGTGTGATATATGTCTTCTACATGATGAATTGCAGTTTTTGGCCTTTTTCTTGAGAGACTATATTTGTTTAAATTTCTCTATGTCAGTACCATGCACAATTACAAACAAATACGTGATGATTACTCCAGACCTTCATTCTTTGCATCTGTTCTCTATTAAATGAGTGTTGTTTTTGAAGAGATTGATACTTGACTTTCATACTGATCAACTGTCGTTCCATTTCTGCCCTTCGATCTTCCACCTAGAAAACATCACTTTTTAAATATTTCCTTGAGTAGTAGAAAAGATGCAATGCTCTGTTCGATTAACTCATTATTCAAATTCTGGGTACCTCTGCAAACAAAGAGTTGCCTTTACTGTTGGGGTCCAAGGCCTGCTGCAATGCATGGTCCAGTTGTGTCTGTAGATCCTGATTAGTTACACGAGCTTTCTAAATTAAAAAAGAAAATTTAAATAATATCTGTATATTTTAAAAAACCAACCAAAAGTTAGAAATAAAGGAGATCAGTGAAAATACAATACCTCTAATGCATTAAAGTATGAAACAACTTCTTTCTCTCTCTCTTCTTTTTCCCCTTGAATGCATTCTAGTTGGTGGTGTAAGTTGTTATTAATAAGTTCTAGTTGTTCTTGTCTGTACTGCAGCTCATTCACTCTTTCTTCAAGACTGGCCTGTTCAAAATGGAAACAAACTTAAAAAACTACTTTCATAAAGAACTCTTCAGTTAACTGGTCTTCAAGTTACCCCAGTAACATTTCTTTAAAAAAAAAAAACACATGGAGCTACGAGGGACTGTGGATAGACTGACGGGCTCAGATCCATGAAGCCTTCATTCCAATCATGCTTCAGACACTTAATAGTTCTGTGACCCTGAATAAATCACTTAATCTCAGTTTCCCATCCATAAAAAAAAAGAGTTGGATTCAAGGGCCTATGATGATCCTAAGAAAAGGTAAAAATGAAAATGTACAAAGTATGGGGCGAAAAGCAGCTTCAATTCCTGGCTGGAACCAATGGTAGGTCCTAAAGGCCTTCTCTCTCAGTATTTTTCCTTTAAATAAAAAACCAAACAAACAAACAAAAAAAACCAAGTTTTATTGATGCCTTTTATTATTATATCAGAGCTAATTCAACACTCTACCTCCTCCCCACATTAGACCTTCCCTTGTGACCAAGGATAATTTAGGTAATAACATTTGATATAATGGCAATTAAATACAATCTACTGTCTTAGATATCACCTTTCTCTCTGCCACTATTGGGAGGTATTATTTGTTTGTTTTTCAGCACTGTCAGCTACTCAGATTATAATATTTTAGAGATCCTTTCATTTACACATTATTGTAATTATTGTATTCCAGATTCTCTTGGTTCTACCCCAGCATCTGTCATCTTTCCCAATTTTGTGGGTATGAGGTAAAACCTCACAGCTATTTTAATTTACATTTCTCAAACAGTGATGATTTGGAGTATGCTTCCAAACAGTCATTTATATTTTTCAATTTTGTTTTAAAATTGCATGTTCATATCCTTTGGCTACTTATCTATTTGACACTGGTTCCTAATGTTAATACATTATTGTCAATCTTTTGACTAAAAGAATTTTATCAATAAGTTAAAAGTATTTTTCCTCACTATTTTTTTTCTATCTTTGCAAATAATTTGCACAAAAGCAGTTTAATTTTATATGGTCAAAAATGATTTATTTTTTACGATCACCTCTCTTTTGCTTAAGAATTTCCCCCTTATTTTAGGAGTATGGAATATAGCAAATCTAGCTGATGTGGCCTGTTCTGGAGTATCTTATTTTCCTTTTTATAGGGGATAACTTACTAAGAAAGATCAAAGGGGAAAAGATAGGTTCAGAAAAGAAAGTGATAATTAAAAAATGCAAAAATAATAAAATTTTTAAAATTTTAAGAGAAATAAAAAAAGTATGAAAAGTACTTGATCTTATTATATACTTTTGCTGTATGACTTCGTATTTTAGTTTATGTATCCATTTCAGTATAAGATGATGGTCTACCCTTAATGCCTATCAAAGTCCTTTCAATTTTGTCCAGAAGTTCTACCAAATAATTTTGATGATGACTACTTTAAAATACAATTTGGGTCCCGGTAATATTATCTCTCCTTTATTTATGCTTTTTCTCAATATTACACTTGAGATTTTAGGCCTTTTGTTTGAAATAAATTTTTTTGTCTAGTTCTACAAGCTAATTTAAGTAGCAAAGTCATTTTAATATTGGCACAGTCCCAACCATGAGCAATGAATCTCTCTCCAATTACTGAAGTCTCTCTTTATTTCTGTAAAGTACTTTATAGCTGTAGTTACATAAATCTTGCACATGCGTTGGTAAGTTAACTCACAGGCATTTTATGAATTTTGTCTCCCTGAAAATTTAGGTTTCCGGCTGCTAATCAAGTCACAGGGTAAGACTGTAGGAATGTAAACTTTACGCATAACAACTTTCATTATCAACACTATTTTAGACTTGAAATGAGGTTAATCTTTGTCATAATATTCATCATCTACCATTATTAAATAACTCTGTATTTCATGAGGGACTAGCCACTATAGCATAAGCATTGAATTAAACTTAAAATATGCCCTTGGTCTCCAAAAAAGATGATGCTGCATTTTCTAATGAGATTAATAAAAGTCAGATCGATAACCATTTCATCTTGAAAGCTAGCTCATTTACTTTAAGAGACAGAAAAGAACTATTATATTATAAAAGAAAACTCAAACAAAGAATCAGGAAATTGTATGCTATAAATCCATACCTTTACACTTTCCAATTCAGTTATCTCAACTTGAAGACTCAGCATTTCTGAAGACATGGTTTCATGTACACGCTCAGACATTAACCGCAGTTCCTCTGATTTAGCAGACAAGATTTCCTTTTGATGTTCTATTTTGTGTTTCAATTGTTTTTCACTTAGTCGGGCTTCATCTAACTCAGCTTTCAACTTTTCCAGCTAAAAAATACATGAAATTGATGTAAAAAATAACCAAATCACTAAAGGTAATTTTGAGAATTTGCAGTTGGGAAAAAATATTATATTTAGATAACTAAAGGTTAATGTAATAATTTTGGAATAAAATTCTTCCAAAATATATCACACAATTGTAAATTTTAGTAAACAGAATATACTGGATATAATTTAACATTTTTTTTAATTTAATTTTTTTCAATGAACAAAAATCGATTTTCTCTTCTTCCTACCTCTCCCAATTGGGGGGAATAAACTCTTCAATCAAATATGCATAGTCAAGCTAAACAAATCTCTACACTGGCCATGCCCAAAAACCTTGTCTCCTTCTATACCCTGAAGTCCACCATTTCCATCAAAAGGTAAGTAACACTGAATCATAAGTCCTCTGGTCAATAAGTTCATAAAAGTTCTCAAGTCTTTCAAAGTAGTTTGTCTTTACAGTGTTATCAGAAATGATTCTCCTGGTTCTGCTCATTTCACCCTGTACCTATTAATATAAGCTGTCCCAGGATTCTCTGAAAATGTTCCTTTCATTCCATCACATTTATATGCCATAATATTCCACCACTCCCCATTAAGGGATATCTCTTTAGTTTACAGTTCTTCAAAACTACAAAAAGAGTTGCCATACATAATTTTTACGCATAAGTCTTTGTTCTATTTACTTGTGTCTTTGGGGTACAGCCTAGTACAGGTATTCACTGGGTATGAACAGTTTAGGGATATTTTGGGTAAACTGCTTCCCAGAATGGCTACAAATTATCTTCTTCAAAGTACAGGATAAGAAGATAGCCTTACTCCTTGCTGAGTCAATCAAACATATTCATTTGGACTTTTCCCCCAAGAAAAGCACACTGTGTAATTTTGCATTGATTGTGTTATATTCAATGACATATGCTCCTTTATAGCTTTGTTATTACTCACATCATGTTGTTTTAGAAAATCAGACCCCTTGATAAAGTTCTGGTATCAAAGATATATATGGAACATAATACAAATATATCAAGAGCCAATTCCCAATAGATATATAGTTAAAAGAAATGAACAAACAGTTCTCAAGAGAAAAATGGCAAAATACTAACAACCATGTGAAAGACTGACCCAAAGGACTACATGAGAAATTCAAATAAAAATAACTCTAAAAGTTTCACTTCACATCCAGCAAACTGAAATGATAAAAAAATAAGTTGATGTTAGATGAGGTATGGAAAGACAAGTACAATACTGATGGTGGAGTTGCAAATTGGTCCAATCATTCTGGAAAGTATTTCAGAATTATGTTAAAAAGTGATGAAAACATCCGTAGAGGTCCCATGCATGTCAAAACACTGACAATGAACTGTGATATGAAAAATTCTGGGAAGTTTGAAACATATGACCTGATACAGTGAAGTTACAAACAGGAAAATAACATACAATGAAAGTGAACACCATTTAATGATAATGACCAAAGCTGGTCTCCAGACAAGGATGAGAGAATGTACCTCCCTTCCTTCTTTGCAAAGAGGTATGAGACGATAGCTGTATAAAACTGCATATATTGTCAGTCAGCTGATGTGTTGATTAGTTTTGCAGAGGAGCTTTTTTTTTTCCCTTTCTCTATTCTTGTTACAAAGAAGGCATGGCTGGATACAAATGGGGAGAGGGATAAACCTGGAAATGAATATGACATAACAATAAGACACAAATAAAAGTTTGAAAAAAAATGACATCTCCAACCTTGTTTTTAAGTTCATTCACTTCCTGTCCATGGCTCCTTGATAGCTGTTCTTCCAATTTATCCAGCTGCAATTTTTGCTGCTGTCTAATGGCATCACATTCATAATTCAAACTTTCCAACATTCGATTTTTAAGTTCAACTTCTCTCTGAAGAGTAAATTTTTCTTGTTCATAATTCTAGGGAAAGATTCAATTGCAATACAAATACAGTAAAACTAGTTTAAGTTATCACACAGATATATTTCTTACCTATCATTGTTCTGTAATTGGAAAACCAATAGGATGCAGTTCTGTGTAGCAGAAACAGGATCTAGGTTCAAATTCTGGCTCTGCTACAAATTACTTTACTTTGCTATACCTCAATTTTCTCATCTGTGGGCTAAAAATATTTGCATTACTTATCTCACCAGAGTTGTTTTAAGGATGGAATATAATGTATCTTAAGTATTATCTTAAGTTGTAAAGCTCTGTAAAAGATGGCAGTTATTATAATAGGTGAAGTACGAATCTATGAGAACCTAGGTAAGATAAGTGGCAATAAGTATAGAAAAAGAGGACAAGAAAAGTGTTTTGTAAAAAAAAAAATCATCAGGAAAAAATAAAGTCTTGACTAAAAGATGGTTGCATCACTGACTTAAGCAGGAAATGCAGGCAAAATAATCAATTTAGACTTGGAAAGGAAACATTTCATTTTGGACCTTTCAAATGTGATTCATAGAATGTGAGAGGTGGGAGCTGACAGTGGTAAAGGCTTTTAGCAATCACTTAGTGTAATGTCCTTTCTTCTTAATGAAAGTCAGGGAAACCCTACCTGAAGTCACACATCAAGTTAACTAAAATCAGGAATGGGACTAGAATACTTAGGTCTCCTACCTAACTGTGTATATAAGAATTTATGTCCTAAGATATTCAAAATGTAAGAGATGGCAAAAGGACTGGGCTAGAGATCAAGATTTGAGAGGCAGTATGACTTGGAGGGCCAGCCACAGTCAAGATAACCAGAATTTAGGAGCCATCTCTCCCATCACTGGTTTCACAAAAGACAGGCAAATCACCTAACCCCTCAGTGCCCCAAGCAACTCTACCAGTGTTTGTCCTTTGTTGTCAAAGAAGACAATGCCATCAGAGAAATGATGATATGCCTTGCACTTTGTTTTGAGTGAGGGAGGGCTGTTCAAGGTCACCAGCCTTACTTCTCCTCCAGAGCCATCTGAATCCAGTGACCAGCTATTCAACAGGATGAATGGAGATGACCCCAGAATGCACTAGGAGACCTTGGGCCCTTTAAGCTAAGGTACTCACTTAGGATAAGGCAATGTCCATTCACTGAATAGACCTGTTTAAAAAGTAGCCAGGACACTGCCCCTTTTAATGAGGCCAAGAAAAAGAGGCATCAGGCTGGGTGGGAAACAGCAACATTTACCATTGATAATCACTGTAAAGAGGAGCCCTTAGGCAGGGGCCCATTGGTGTCCCAGTTTCAGAGTGCAGTAGGTTTAAGGTTTGGGGAGAGGACAGGACAGAATAGGAG
>CM053769.1:369279848-369312946 GCA_028658325.1 Potorous gilbertii
AGACCTGTTTAAAAAGTAGCCAGGACACTGCCCCTTTTAATGAGGCCAAGAAAAAGAGGCATCAGGCTGGGTGGGAAACAGCAACATTTACCATTGATAATCACTGTAAAGAGGAGCCCTTAGGCAGGGGCCCATTGGTGTCCCAGTTTCAGAGTGCAGTAGGTTTAAGGTTTGGGGAGAGGACAGGACAGAATAGGAGAAGGGAAGGGGAGGGGAGGGGCTAGTAAAATCCAAGTCTACTAGGTATCTTTTGGCCATCCAAATTTACCATTCTTTGGAGAGGAGAAGGAAGGGGAAGGAAAGGGAGATAGGAGAGGAGTTGAGTTACAGAGCTAGCTGAGTCCCAATTCAGCCAGCTGCATCCACTCACAAGTAGACTAGTAGATAAAATGTGTATGTACATAGGAATAATGTGTAAAGAAACTGGAAAGACAGAAAAGGGTCAGGTGGTTAAGAGCTTTAAATGTCAAACATGAGAAGCAACTCTAACTCTCTAAGTGATAGAGCATTTGCTAATCTGAATTCCTGGAGAGAATTATCTACAACAAAACCAAAAAAACCCGCACAGGACCAGTATTCTATATCACCCCTCAAACACACACACACACACACACACACACACACACACAACTGATTGGCATGAGCTGAAGAAGACCACCCCATCAGAGAAATAATGACATGACTTGCACTTGACTTTGTTTTGAGTGAGGGAGGGCTGTGCAGGTCACCAGCCTCACTTCTCCAGAGCCATCTGAATCCAGCCACCAAATATTCATCAGGAAGACCAGAGACAACCCAGAGTGCAATGGGAAACCTTGGCCCCTTTAGAGCAGGGTCTATTCAGGTACTCACTTAGGGTGAGGTAACACCCATTCAGTGAATAGGCCTGTTTAAGAAATAATCAGGGGATGGCCCCTTTAATAAGGCAAAGAAAAAAGAAAGACATCAGGCTGAAAGGAAAACAGCAACAGTTACTATTGATAATCTCAGAAGGGAGAGTAAGTGAAACTGTAAGAAAGTATCTAGTTAATGACAAAACTGTAGAAATAGAACAGCACAGGGTCAAGGACCTAATTTTAGTAAATACAAACAGTTAGAAATTGAGAGAAAGAATAGGAAATCAGGAAAGCTCTTGTCCTAATTCCCATTTTGCTCTTCCCTCACTTGTATACTCATCTCTCCTTTATGCCTGGATTAATTTGCCAAATGAAAGGGATTAAGGCAGTCCCTCTCCTTTAAAAAAGAGTAAACCTCAGTAAATGCTATCCATATAAATGACTAAAAATAATGAGGTTATTTAAACAGCATGGTCCGAAAATAATTTAGCCAAACTGAATTTTGTTATGTAAGAAATCAAACTACACATGTTAAAAAAAAAAACTCCAAATCTGATTCCTCCTTCCAACCTAGGTGCAGGTTACTCAGAGTCACAGACCTAGTAAATGGTAAGTGTCTGAGATCAAATTTGAACTCAGGTCCTCCTGACTCCAGGGCTATCACTCTATCCACTGCACCATCTAGCTGCCTCCCATGTAGGTACTTTTCAAAGATCATTTTTTAACTCTGTGCCTTTGTGTCTCTGATTTTTCGTTAAGTGGAATGTACCCACCATAAAGATGAAATTAATCTTTAAAGGTAAAAACCAACAACTAATTTTGTTACTAGGAAATAAAATCTTCCCCAGCAAACATCTTCCTTGTAAATCACAGACTTTCACAGCTGGAAAGGACCTCAGAGGCAATCTAGTCCAAATACAGAATCCTACCTCTGTTGTGGTCATTATTTCACTTCTCATTTTATCTAGTTGGTTCTGCAGCTCATTTTGGCTCTCTAAAAGCAGTAAACCATACTGAGCTGCTTTCATTCGCTCTTCTTCAGCTTCTTTGAGCTGCCGACGGAGATTCAAAACTAACTCAGACTCCATTTTATTTCTCTGCTTTCAGTCTACAAGGAAAAAACAAACACAAAAAGTTAGAGCTCATACAAAATTTAACAAAAAAAAATAATGGCAATATGAAATTACAGTTTCCATGTGAAAATTGAATATACCATCTTCTGAACTGTTAATCAAATTTAATTCCTTTATCCAAAGATTAGTTTTTATTACTTGTGATTTGACCTCAAATCCAAGCATAAAATTAGTTGAGTAAACTTTAAAATGGTCTCACAAAACTTAACAAGAAAAGCAGATTAGACATTATTGCTTTAAGTAATATAATTAACAAGGAAACAATGAGAATCAAAACCTTTCATATTAAAATAGTGAGCTTGCTACTTACTTTGAAAAAGTTTACATTGTAACTCAAGAAACCTATGCTTTTAGTAGTTTCAAAACTTGTCAATGTTAACTTTCCAGATGCATAAGTTTATTTCTTTAAAAACAGAACCAGTAAAGGTTAGAGCCTTCCAAAAATTATTTTATTTAAAAAGTGCATAAATAACCTATTTAGGAAAAGGCAGTATTGCTCAGAGTCTAAATTTTTGAAAGATAAGGTTTAAGCTTACATCTTTTATTTTTTAAATGTTCTTTTAACTTATACCCAGGAATCTCTCACCTTTCAAATTTTATTTACTATCTTTTAAAAAGGACTAAACTTAGCTTTTGTTTTAGAGCAAAATGTTCAGACCACCAAAGAAATTCAAATTCCCCTTCCCTCCCCTGTTTGCTTTTCTAGGTTTTAAGTTTGCAAATGCAGCTCTAAAATATTAATTCTAAGGAAGAAGCAAAAGAAATTCAATTCCTAAAGAAATACTATTAGAGACCCAACTTCCAGCTAGATAGATGATTGTCCAAGTGGACTCAAGTCAAAAGTATTAGATTTCAACTTTTCCCCCTCCACAGTCAGAAATGACATGCCAGTAACCCATTCTAACATCACATCCAAAGTCCCTATCTCCAGTTGATTATTTAGTGTGCACCCATACATTCCCACTAGGTTCTTCTTGCAAAATGGTTCTAGTTTTCATTCTGCTACTACTAAGGCAAACTGTTAATCTCTCTGGGCCTCCATTTCTTCAGGTGTAAAATGTATACATTGGGTCTACATGAATTTTAAGGTCTCTTCCAGTTCCTTTTTTGGAGGGAAGGGGAGATAGAGGAATGGGAACATCAATGCCTGTGTTTTAAGTGATTTAACTCTCGGAATGAAAATTTCTTCTGTAGATAGGTAATTCTTCTATAACTTAAGCCTTAGAGAGTAGGAAGGGGTTGAGTGGAGGCAGAGAGACTTGAAAGGCTAAGTGACTTGTATTCAGCTAATGTGTATAGAAGTAGGCTTGACAAACCTAAACCTTTCTGATGTTCTAGCCTGGCTTCAGTATCATCTACTATTCCCCCTTTATGGTAAGGATTCCAAATCTATTTTTACCAAGAATCTCCAGGAGGCATGGGGTGGGTGACCCATATAGTAACTCAGGTTTTGGCATTCTTGAGGATCCTTCAAGATTTAGTTTAACTAACCTTACACTTTCCCCCAAAGAAATTCTCTCTCCCTATATAAAATAATAGCTCACAATTCTTTATTCACTGCTACACAACAGTTCTGTGAAGAATGTACTCAGGCTCAGGGAGGCGAAGTAACTACTCCAGGGGTCCCCAGAGCAAAACCCACTATTTTAGGAGGTTTCCAAATTGAGGAGGGATTAGCTAGAGGCAAACCAAAAGTGGAGGAAGCTGCAGGGGCTAGAGCTGTCCAAAAGCAGAATGGTCAATACAGAGAGGGGGTGAATTTCGCATTAGACTTGCCCACCTCCTGTGGGACCTTCTCCTATGGGACGTGAGCTCCTGGAGGGCAGGGACTGTCTCACTTTTCTATCTATCTATATCCACATCACCTAGAAATTGTTGGAAGGTGATAAAGAAGAGCGTTATGTCTTCTCAGGTTCAGGTTGGAGTTGGCAAATTCCGTTGTTCGACTCTTCAAGACCCCATGTGGGGTTTTCTCGGCAGACATAAAGGAGTGAGTGGTTTGTCATTCCCTTCTCCGGTTCATTTGACAGATGAGGAAACTGAGGCTAACAGGGTTAAGTGGCTTGCCCAGAGTCTGCGGCCGCATTCGAACCCAGGTCTTCAGGACTGCAGGCTTTATCTATTGCTCTAGCGGCAGTTCCCCTCGACCCTAAAGTCTAGGGAGTCTTTAAAAAAAACAACAACACGTGACCCGTCTACCCGCAGGCCCACGGCTGCATCGGGAAAACCCGAGTTTAAATCCTACGTGGGACACTGAGTAACGGCTGTATTAAGCTGAGCAAGTCATTTTCTCTTTGGGAGCCGCGGCTTCCTCACCTGTAGAACGAGGGGGTGGAGCCGGACGGCCCGGGAGGCTCTTCCGTCGGAGGAGGGCCCGGCCCTCCCCAGCCGCCCCTCTTCGTTACCATCCCTTTAACCTCGACCCCTCCCCGCGCAGGCCTGTTCCTCCGCTCCCACCCGCGCCGCCCCCCACCCCTCATCCCCCCCATCACAGCACCCCGGCCCTCCGCGCCCAGTGAAGGCGGGAGGTGTCCGTTCCCCCCCGCCCCAAGCTCCGGACTCACCGACCGGCTGCGGTGAGCTGCCGTTGGGACAGCGCCAAGCCCGTTTGAATTCAGCTCCCGAGAAGACTCGCCTTTCTCGCGAGAGAGCGTCTCGGCCGCCGGAACTGGACGCGGAGACTGCGCAAGCGCGCTGGGGTTCGGCCCGCTCCGGCTGAGCGGCTGGATGTGGGACTTCTGCGCTTGCGCCGCTGTCTCCCAGTGCCTCTGGGAGCACTACGAGGTGGTGGTGCTCGTCTTTTCTTACCTCTCTTTTTCTTTTCTTTTCCTTTCCTTTCTTTTCTTCTCTTTTTTCTTTTTTTTAAGATTTTGGGCTGTACTGCTGGCAGTTTAGTCTCTGAGACCTCCCTGGCGCATTTTTCGCGAAGAAAGAAACTGAGGCACAGAGAGGTTCAGCTTTGTGCCCGGGGTCACCCAGCTGTACAGTCTGAATGGGGCGAGATACGAACCCAAGTCTTGCTGACTCCCAGTCCAGCGCCTTATCCCTACCCCCACGCTGCTTTTCCAAAGGGATAGACAGATGGGTGGATGGATGGATGGATGGATGGATGGAGATATATAAATCGCTTAGCCCGTGTTACTTAGACACGTCATAATAATGTTTATATATTATTTATATATTATAAATATATATTATATATATTTATAGTTATCTAACGTTTATATAGTACTTACTATATGCTAGGCGCCGTGCCAAGTGCTGCACAATGACCTTGGGAGGGGCTATTTCGCCCCTTTTCCCTATGAGGAAACTAAGGCAAACAGGGTAAGAGATTTGCTTAGGGTCACAGTTAGCTTTAAGTACTTGAAGCTGAATTTGAACTCAGATCTGCCTGCCTCCAGGTCCAAAACTGTATCCACTGAATCATCCAGAAGTCTCAGCCTGGGCTAGAGCCATGTACTGCCTGACTCCAACACCTCCATCTACTTATACCACACCACCTCCGCTGACTCTCAAATATAATATGCATTGATATGTGTAATAATCTACCCCTCATCAGAAGCAGCTTCCTGGGCTTGGTACAATTATTTAGGACCAAAGCACAGTCAAATTTTGTTGGTTCAGTTCACCAGTTCTTTACCTGAAAACAGAATTTTTACCCATTCATTCAGAAATAAGTACTAAACTGGGAGTCAGGAGATCTGGGTTCTGGGGCTGAGAGCTACTGACTCCCCCATCGTTTTTGTTGTGGTGGAATGAACCATGAAGAGGGAATTCAAAGACCTGGCTTTGAATGCCAGTTTTATCACCACCTTTGAAGCCTGGGCTAAGTTTCTGGACTTCAGTTTTCTCATCTGCAGTAGTAATAATGTTTATGTAGCACTTTTTTCTTTTTCAAATGTAAGTAGTAAATATCTCCATTCTACAGAATGGAAAACCAGAGCTCTGAGGGGCTAAGTGATCCCTCCAGTGTTTGACATGTAGAAGGGGGTTTAAAAGTGTTTATTGACTAAATGACCCCACAATCAGTTGCTAGTAAGTATCTGAGACAGAATTTGGACCCAGGTCTTCTGATTTCAAGCCTAGCACTAGATGCAATGTGTTATACAGCCTCTAGAAAAGGAAAAGCAAAATGTAAAATGAAGTTGGATTAAGTGAACTCATAGCCTTCTAGTTCTAATTCCTTTTCTCTTTAGGCAAGTCACTTCCTGTCTTTGGATCTGTTTTCTGTTCTATAAAATTAGGGCAGTTGGACTAGGGTGATCTAATCAACTCTGACATTCTGTGACAATTTTTCCCCATTAATTAAGCATCCTCATTTACAATATTTCTGGGCAGGATTTAGGGACAATCAATATACTATGTGCAAAGCATTGAGAGATATACATGGTTTTTGTTCTTGTGGGACTTGCGTTTATGGGAGGAAGCAGTACAATATGACACTCCATCTATTTATCTATCTATCTGTCATATGGTAAATTCCATATCAGTATTATAAGCAGAATATTGTAGAGATTCAAAGGAGGGAAAGCTCCAGAGATCTGGGGCAGCTAGGTGGCATGGGATAGACTACCAGCCCTAGAGTCGAGTCCCTGAGTTCAAATTTGACCCTACACACTTAGTCACTGTGTGACCCAGGGCAAGTCACTGAACACTTAGTCCCTCATCTGTAAAATGGTCTAGAAGAAGAAATACCAAACTAGTATCTTTTGTCAAGAGAACACCAAATGAGGTCACAAAAACTGACTCAGCAACAATTAGGGCTTTTGAGTAAGACCTTCAAACAGAATATCAATAAGCTGAGATGTGAAGGAGGGCATTTAAGGGGATTAAATTGCATAAGCCAAGTGGATCATAACCCCTTTATGTCATCTCATCTTGAGAAATTCTTATCCATGTCTTTTCATAAAATCCATAAGCATTACTTTTGGATACCATTGCTGCTGTACAAGTTCATCCCTCATTCTCACTAAATAACTCTTTCTACTTGGACAGTGTCACACAAATATTACTTCAGCTATATTGTCTTACTTGCTGTCTTTGGCCACACTGTGTTGCTTTAAACATCTGCCCCTGTGAAATAACTACTTCAGTGAACTTCACTTTCCTCATAAGAATATGTGTAGGACTAGGGCAGCTAGGTGGTGCAGTGGATAGAGCACCAGTGCAAGAGTCAGGAGGACCTGAGTTCAAATTTCACCTCAGACACTTGATGCTCAGTAGCTGTGTGACCTTGGGCAAGTCTCTTAACCACAAAGCATCATCCTGGGTCATCTCCAGTCATTCTGATGAATATCTGGTCACTGGATTCAGATGGTTCTGGAGGAGAAGGGACTGGTGACCTGCACAACCCTCCCTCACTCAAAACAAAGTCAAGTGCAAGTCATGTCATCATTTCTCTGATGGCGTGGTCTTCAGCAACAGACTACCACACATATGTGTAGTACTTATCTCATTGAGTTGTTAGGAGACTTAAATGAAATAATAATATAAAACTTTGTAAATTTTAAAGACAGATAATGATTATATTTGTTAAAATGTGTTTAAATGTTAGATATGTTTCGGACATTATGCTAAGACCTGGATAAAAGCAAGCAACACAGTCCTTGCCTTCAAAAAACATATTCTACAAGTTTCTCCCCACTTGAGTCTGTCTTCCATTCAACTATCAAAGTGATTTTCCTAAAGTGCAGGTCTAACTGTGTCATCTCAATCAACTCCAGTGACTTCCTCTTACCTCCAAAATCATATATAAAATCCAAAAAATGTTTTTTAAAGTTCTTCATAGCCTCACATTCTCCTAACTTTCCAGTCTTATTACACCTTACATCCTACCATGTATTCTTTAATCTCATAACACTGGCCCATCTCTTGATTCTAGGCATTTCTCTGGCTGTCCCCCATGCACAGAATAGTCTCGTTCCTCATCTCTGCTTCCCGGATGCCCTGGCTTCCTTCAAGTCCTGGTTAAAATAACACCTTCTACAGGAAATCTTTCCCAATCCCTCTTAATTCTAGTACCTCCCCTCTGTTGAATATTTCCAATTTACCCTGTACATAGCTTATTTCTCTTTGTTGTTTACATTTTCACCCCTCCTTAGACTGTAAGTTCCTCCAAGATAGGGGACTGTCTTTTATGTTTCTTTGTATCCCCAGTGGTTACCACAGTGTCAAGCACATAGTAGGTGTTCAGCAAAGGTTTACTGATTAGATGGATGGAAAGGCTATGCATAAAGGGGAGCTGGAATGGGGAGACAGCTGAAGGGATAGCATGCACATTCCTGCATGGTTTGGAGCTGGGGGCCAGAACTGATCCTGGCAAGATAAAGAAAGCTGACCTATCAGACCCAAAGGTAGTTCCTAGGGCAGAGTCTGAATTTCTGGTGAGGAGGAGATGGGAATGAAGGCCAGAGAAGCCTTGAATTATAAATGTCTGTTTTATGATCATCTCATTCTCAAGTTTTCCAATAGTGTTTGGATTAAAGTGGTTCTGGGGGATGTATCCTACCATTGTTCTCCTATGTTTAATATTCTATGGACTGTGGCAGAGATGGATAAAATAATGGCTTTGTGTTAATTGAATGCAAGCATTGAAATGTAAGCTCATCTTCCATAGGTTCACTGAAAGTCCACTGGAACAATTTCAGTAGCATACAAGACAATGAAATGATGTCATTGTGGTCATCCATTGTATTTATTTCTTTGCTTATTCTCTTACATTTTGCAAGTTTTTTTTTTGTTTCACAGAGTTTGCCGATTATGAGTATTTCCTAGAGCAACATCTATTACAATATTCTTAAATTGCTACGCATCAGTGTGATTGTTTTATTACTATGATGACCATCATTTTTGTTGCTGATGTTGATGTTATACCTGCTGCTTGGATAAAGTGGTGGGGCAGCTGCAATTATCATGGGGTTTTTGACCAAAGAAGGTCTTTTGTCTTAGATATGAAAACAAAAGATGCATTGATTGTCTCATGTAGGACATGTAGACAGTATCATGAGATAGCTTTCAATAGCACTGGACACAGAAGGTATGAACTAGGGCTTCGGAGGATCCTCTGGATGAAGGGACTAAAGCCTGAAGAACGCTTGGCAAGTAAGAGTTTTTACTCTCTTAGGATCTGAGCAGATTTAGGTTGGGTATGGTGGTCCACACCTGTAATTTGGTTACTTGGAAGCAGAGGCTAGTCCATAGTTGCTTGAGTTTGGGAATTCTTAGCTGCAGTGGGACTAAAAATAATCAGGTATGAGTCAGGGAGTGGAGGAGTGGGGGACTGGAGACAGGGAAGAGTGGTACATTGTCCTTCTTCAGTGGAGCAGGTCTAAGCTTCTCCACTGATCTTTTCTGCTTTACTTCTGGCCTGGGTGGGATAGAAACACCTAGTCTTAAAATAAAAATAACAAAACCCAAACAACGGAGCAGATTGCTCAGTCCAGCAAGACTGACCTACTCACATTCATTTCACCCATTGTGACAACTGAACTCAGCATGGAGCTTCCTGGCCTTTTCTGTTTCTGACTCTGTGGGGCTGACAGGATATACAGGTACAGATGTTGAACGGTCAGCTGGAAACCATTGGGTCATTATATGGAATCATAGACTAGAAGAGACCTTAGAGGTCATTTAGTCCAACCTTTTAATTTTACAAATGAGAAAACTGAGATCTACCTGTAGGTCCAGAACTTAAGAAAGGTCAAGAGTTGAGAGATTTAGGAGTCATCTGAGTAGAGATACTATTGAAAGTTACCAGAGAAGATGAGATCACAGAGGAACAGTTTGTGGAGAGAACAATAAGACAGTGTATTATAGTGGAAAGGGTGCTAGCTTTAGTGTTTGAGGCCTTTCTATGTCTGTGAGACAGTAGAGAGCTCTGACTCTCAAATGCTGGGTTTAAATCTCTCTTTTATAATCTGACTACAGAATCTCTAATATAATTTCTTTTACAAACTATGCAACAAAGCCACATTACCTGTCTTTGGGTATGGCCAATGCAGGAATTTGCTTTGTTTGACTATGCATATTTGTAACAAGGGTTATTCTTTTGAGGGGCAAGGGAGAAGGGGAGTGGAAGAGAGAGAAGTTGAATGTTTATTAACTGAAAAGAAATGAATCAAAGAAGACAAGATTCTCAAAAAACTTTTAAGAAGTTGTGATAATAGTAAATTCTGACCATACCAAGAGTTTAAAAAACAAAGAGTTAATAATAAGAAGAATACTTTTGAGATGATGTGGCCATATCATGTGCATAGTTTTTTGTTGTTGTTTTCTTTTTAAAATAATATTTCTTATTACTTCTGTGATCTTGCAAAAAGTTATTTAGCCTTCCTAAGCCTCAGTTTCCTCACCAGAAAAAGGAGCTCCCAATCTAATAATGGAAACAACATGGAAACCACTGGGATGGCTTTAGCATTAAGGGGGAAAGGCTTCTCCCAGAAGGAGGAATCTTTAGCTTAGACCTAAAGGAAGTCAGGAGATGGAAGTGAGGAGGAGAGAACTCCAGGCATAGAAGACAACCAGTAAAAATGCAGTTAGAAGTTGGGGAGTGTCTTGTAAGAGAAACCAGTAAAGAGGCTAGTATCCCTAAGTGGCAGAATACTTGGAGAAAAGTAAAACTGGAAAGGTAGGAAGGAGCCAGGTTATAAAACCCAAACAGAGGATTTAATATTTGATCCTGGAAATCATAGGAAGCCTCTTTAGTTTATTGAATAGGAGACAGATTTGTATGTTAGAAAGACTGATTTGACAGCTAAGTGGAGAATGGACTGGAGAGAAGAGAGACTTGAGGCAAAGAACCAACCAGAAGGTTATTGCAATAGTGCGGGTATGAAGTGATGAGGGCATACACCAGAGTGGTAGCAGTGTCACAGGAGAGAAGGAGGCATACAAAAGAGAACTTGAAATGCTACAACTGACCAGACCTGACAACTGATTGCCATTGGATATGTGAGGTATGAGAGAATGAAGAGTCAAATATGACATCTAGGTTGTCAGCCTGAGTAACTGAGAGGATGGTGCTTCCCTCAGAATCAACAGCAAAGTTAAGGAGTGGCAGAGCCAAGATGGTAATGTGAAGCTAGCATTTTTTTTCTGAGGTTGCCCAATATCCCTTCTATAAAACTTAAAAAAAAAAAAACATGCTAACCTGAATCCTTAGAGAGAAAGGCAAGAAAAAGTCACAGTGAGTAATCTTTCCAGCCCAGGATAGCTTAGGAAGATAGAAAGAGATGTCTGTGGACACAAGGGTGGGGCATAGCCTAGAGTATGGCAGGAATCCATGGACTCTGGCATTTGAAGCTCTGGGAGCAGCCCAATGCTCAAGGAGAGTAAGAGAATGGAATAGTTGGCTAGAAAGAGATCTCAGGGGACCCTTGTCATAGTAATGGGAGTAGGAATGGATATAATGTGGCAGCTCTATCACTCATTTCCAAATTCCAAGTCATAGTTCTAGGATTGAGAGGAGTCACAGATGAGGAGAGCAGTGACCAGACCTGTTTCTGGATCATTCCATTTTGGAAATACTAAACACTTATAGGCCCCCCACTGAGCTATGAAAGCAAAGAAGGACATAAAAGACAAAAGCTTAGGCCAGAGATTTCCTACCTTCTACTCCAAAAAGTGAGCAAAACCCACTCTAACAAAGTCCAAAGTCAGAAAGTAAGCTAGAAAAATAAGCAAACAGCAACAAAAAAAACCTGACTATAAAAAACTACTATGGTAACACAAATTCAGAGAAGACAATGGTTTTAAAACACAAGCAAAATCTCAACGAAAAATGCAAATTGGACA
This sequence comes from Potorous gilbertii, assembly GCA_028658325.1. Classification (NCBI taxonomy): domain Eukaryota; kingdom Metazoa; phylum Chordata; class Mammalia; order Diprotodontia; family Potoroidae; genus Potorous; species Potorous gilbertii. Next base: position 369,291,613 of record CM053769.1, read on the forward strand.
CAAACTCAAAAAGAATTCCTAGAAGAACTATTAGAACTATTAGGAGATAAAATTAGCCAAACAAAAAAAATTAACCAAAAAAGATTGATAGAGAAAAAATTGGAAAAAAAAATGAAAGGTATGCAAGAAACCATGAAAAGAGAACCAACAGCTTGGTAGAAAAAGCACAATAAAATTCTAAAGAAAATAACTCCTTAAAAATCAGAATTGGCCAAATGGCAAAAGAGATACAAAAATCCCACTAAAGAAAATCACTTCTTAAAAATTAGAATTTAAAACTAGCTCTTTCTGCAGATGACACAATGATATACTTGGAAAATCCTAGAGATTCAATGAAATAGTTGAAATAATAGTTTTAGCAAAGTAGTAGGGTATAAAATAAACCTACACAAATCATTTCCATTCCTATATATTACCCACAAAACCCTTCAAGAAGAGATAGTAAGAGATACCCCATTTAACTGCAGATAGCATAAAATATCTGGAAATATACCTGTCAAGACAAATCTAGGAATATAATCATAAAATAGTTTTATCCAAATAAAGTCAGATTTAAATAATTGGAGAAATATTAATTGTTCATGAATGGGCAGAGCCAAAATAATAAAGATAACAGTTCTACCTAAGCTAATCTACTTATTCAGTGCCATCTCAATTAAATTACTAAAATTGTATTGAGCTAGAAAAAAATAATAACAAAATTCATTTGGAAGAACAAAAAGTCAAGAATATCAAAGGAATTCATGAAAAATGTAAAGGAAGGAGGTTTAGCAGTACCAGATCTTAAACTATATTATAAAAGGCAGTAATTATCAAAACATCTGATACTGGCTAAGAAATAGAAAGGTAGATCAATGGAACATACAAAACATGCAATACACAGTAGTACATGATTATGGTAACCTTATGTTTGACAATTGTCAAGATTTAAACTTTTGGTATAAGAATTCACTATTTGTTAAAAAAAAAAATGGTTGAGAAAACTGGAAAACAGGCAGCCAGAAATTGGGTATAGGCCAATATGTTACACCATTTACCAAGGATAAGGTCAAAATGGATACATGATCTAGATATAAAAAGAGATATCATAAGTAAGTTAGTAGTTAGAAGAACATGGAACATATTATTAATCAGACTTATAGATAGGAGAAGAATTTATGAATAAACAAAAGATAGAGAGCACTGTGAAATGGATTGTTTTGATTACATTAAATTAAAAAAGGTTTTGTACAAATAAAGTCAATGTAGCTAAGGTTAGAATGAAAGCAAAAAGTTAAGGGGGGAGGGATTTTATACAGAGTTTCTCAGATAAAGGGCTCATATCCCAAATATATAGAGAATTTTGTCGAATTCATAAGAATATGAGTCATCCCCCAACTGATAAGTGATTAAAGGATATGAACAGGTAATTTTTTAATGAAGAAATCAAAACTATAAATAGTCTTATGAAAAATGCTCTCAATCATCATTGATTAGAGAAAGGCAAATTAAAATAACTTTGAGATACTATCTTAAACCTATGAGACTGGCTAAAATAATAGAAGGGGAAAATGACAAATATTGGAGGGGATGTGGAATGAGACACTAATTCACTGTTGGTGAACCGGTCCAACCATTTTGGAAAGCAATCTGGAATTATGCCCCAAAAGCTATAAAATTCTTAAAAATCTATTGACCTAGCAATACCATTATTATTTCCTAATGTGACCAGAGAAAAAGAAAAAGAACCTACATGTTCTAAAATATTTATAGAAGCTCTCATTGTGGTGGCAAAGAACTGAAAATTGAGGGATGCTCTGTTGGGAAATGGCTAAACAAGTTGTGGTATATGATTGTGATGGAATACTAATGTGCTATAAGAACTGATAAGGAGGTTGATTTTAGAAAAACATGAAAAGTTTTCCATGAAATAAGAGTGAAATGAGCCCAACTAAGAACATTGTGTATAGTAACAGCGGTACTGTTCAAATAATAACTGTGAACAACTAAGTTATTCCAAGTATTATAAGTACTCGAATCAAGTACAAAGGATCAATGAAAGAATCTGCTATCCAGATTCTTCAGAGAAAGAATGGATAAATAGAAGTATGTACATATGTGTGTACTTAAAATGTAACAAAAATAAAATAAAAAAACAAAACTAGCCAGGTGGAAGCTAATGCCTACATGAGATATCAAGAATAAAGACAAAAGACTGAAAAAAATAAGAAAAAATGTGAAATATTTCATAAGAAAACAACTGACCTGGAAAATAGATCAAGAAGAAACAATTTAAAAATATTGGAATACATGAAAGCTATATTTTCCAAAAGAACATGGACATCATATTTCAAGAAATTATAAAGGAAAATTTCCCAGATGTCTTAGAACCAGATGGCAAAGTAAAAATTGAAAGAATCCTCTGGTCATTTCCTGAAAGAAATCCCAAAATGAAAACTCCTCAGAATATCAGAGCCAAAATTCAAAACTTTCAGATCAAGGAGGAAATATTTCAAATAGCCAGAAAGAAATAATTCATATACCATGGAGTCATAGTCAGGATCACATGAGATTTAACAGTTACCATTATAAAGAAGTGGTGGACTTGGAATATGATATTCCAGAAGGCAAACTAGCCAGGATTACAATTTTAGAAAGCCTACCCAGAAAAACTAAATATAATCCTTCAGGGGGGGAAAATGGATATTTAATGAAACAGAGTACTTTCAAGCATTCCTAATGAAAAAAACAGAACTGAATTAAAATTTGACATTGAAGCACAAGACTCAAGAGAAACATAAAAACATAAACATAAGTGGGAAATCATAAGGAACTTAACAAGGTCAAACTGCTTACATTCCTTCATGGGAAAAAGTTCCATGTGATCCCTAGGAACTTTATCATCATTAGCATAGTTAGAAGAACTAGGATGTAAGTCTATTATGTTAGGATGATCTCAAAAGAAGACTGCAAGTGTGAGAAAGAGGGATGCATTGGGAATAGGGGGAAAGGAGAGGAAGAATAGGGAAAATTATTTCACATAAAATCAATGTGCAAAGAATTTTTACAATGGAGGGAGAAAAGGAGTGAGGGTAGAGGGGGCAATGCTTGAACCTTGCCCTCATCTGAACTGGTTCAAAAAAGGAAGAATGTGTGTGTGCACAAGCATGCATGCCACACCTCCGCCCTCCTCCCCACACACAATTGAACCTAGAAATTCATCTTACCCAATAGGAAATTAAGACGGGAAGAAGCTAAGAGAAAAGGGATATGCAATAAGAGGGAGGATAGATTAAGATAGGCAGTAGTCAGAAGTAAGTCTCTTTTGAGGAAGAGACAGGGTAAAAAAAAGAGAGAAGTATTAACAGAAGAAAATAGAATTAATATAATAAATAATAAAGTTAGTAATCGTGACTGCAAATGTTGATGGAATGAATTAACTCATAAAATGGCAGAAGATAGCAGAATGAATTAGAAATCAGAATACAACAATATGTTATTTACAAGAGACACACTTGAAGCAGAAAGACACACATAGAATAAAAATAAAGGGCTGAAGCAGAATCTATTATGCTTTAGATGAAGTAAAAAGGACAGGGGTAGCCAGCCATAATCTCAAATAAAGCAAAAACAAAAATAGACCTAATTAAAAGAGAACATTAGGGAAACTGCATCTTGCTAACAGGTACCATAGAGAATGAATGAATATCAGTATTAAATATCTATGCACCAAATGGCATTACATCCAAATTCTTGAAGGAAAAATTAAATCCATTACAAGATATACTAGACAGTAAAATGATACAGCTCAAGACCTCAATTTACTCCCCCTCAGTCCTAAAATATTTTTTCTTTTTTTCAGTAATTTGTTAAATTTTAAATTTAAATACAAAATGAGAAAAGAAAAAAAAATCCCTTGTACACAGCAGACCATAAGAGAGGATTCAATATAAGACAATAAATTTCCATTTCAAGAAAACCTATATATTATTTTCCAAAGCTCCCCAGCTTTGCTTTTCTTCCTTGTTGGTTTTCTTATGTTCTTCACTGTGCACTTTTTACTTTATTTATCCCCTCCCTTCCCCCACCACTCTAACGAAGGATACAATTAAGATACATAGATATCTATAAACATATACATATATACACATATATACTAATGCATATATATATATGACTGTACTAAGCTTATTCTCTCCTATCAGCTATTTGTCTGAAGGTGGATAGCCTCTTCCTTGATAAATTCAAGCCATTCTATCTTTTTCTCAATTAACCAGCTGATCATTTCCCACTCCATAGCAGTATGCCATCCTATCTGAGAAACTGTCTATGAAAGGTTTTTCCCCAATTTTTTGCATTCTTTCTATTCTCAGTTACACAGGTTTTATTTATACAAGAAAATTTTATCTTAATTACAATGATTATTTTTACAGTTCAATAATACTCTCATCTCATAATATAGTTTAAGGTCTGGTGTTACTGAATCTACTTTGTTTACATACTCTTTTCCTGCTTTCTTTGAAGTTCCTGAACTTTTGTTCTCCCAAATAAACTTTGTCATTATTTTTCCTAGACCTAGTTAAATCTAACTATAAGATAAGCAAGAAAAAATTAAGGAGATGAATAGAATTTTAGAAAAATTAAACATGATAGAGACCTCTGGAGAAAATTGAATGGAAATAGAAAGTATGCTTTTTCTTTTCCCAGCTATGCATGGCACCTTCATAAAAACTGACTATATTGGGGTATAAAAATGTTACAATCAAATGCATAAAAGTAGAAATATTAAATGTACCTTTTTGGACCACAGTGCAGTAAGAATTACATTGAATGAAGGGTCTTTGAAGTATGTTAAAAATTAATTGGAAACCAAGTGATGTAATCATAAAGAATGAATGGGTCAAAGAACAAATCATAGACAAATCAATTCTCATAGACATGAGAATTTCATTAAATATAATGACAATGAGACAACATACCAAAAATTGTCCTTTGTCCTTAATTAAAGTACTCTACCCTAGTTCACCTTCCCCTTCATTGCTTGAGAAGTTAAAAGATGATGGATATAAATCTTGAAGGAACCCCAGAAGTTATCTAGTACAACTTCTTTTATAGATAGGAAACTGAGGCCCAGAGAAGTTCAATGACTTGCCCTAAGGTTCCACAGGTAGTAAGGAACACAGGTGGAATTTGAACCCAGCTCCTCTAATTCCAGAGCCAGCGTACGTTCCACTGTTTCATGCTGTTTCTCAATACTTAGCCCAAGACCCAATTCTAATTCTAGAATTTTAGAAGTCTTCAAACACAAAGTTGCTGTCCTACGCTGGAGATTCTGTCTTGCTGGCTTCTTTTCCCTGGGTTTCCAAGTAGAGCAAATGACCACAATGGAAGACTTAGTCTGAAAGGAGTTGTCTGATGATGTTCAGCAGGAAAGGGAGAAGCCAGTCCGATTTTCCTTTCCAAGAAGAGATTCAGATTACCCATAACATATGACTGATCCATAGGACTTTGTGAAACATGGCTTCCTTAGCAAATACAAAGAAGTAATTCCTTTCTGGACTCTCTCCATCAGATTATGGCACATGAACATAATGAATTATCACTATGCCATGAGAAGTGATAAATATAAAGAATTCAGAGAAGCATGAGAAAACTTATATGAACTGTTGCGGAGTGAAATACTGAAAATCAGGAGAACAATATACTTGAAGGCACAGCACTGTAAATGAAAAAAAAAAAACCAATAACGAGTGAAATAACTTATACAAGAACACAAAGGTAGTAGATAGAAAAACCAGCATTTAAAATCCATGTTTTCTGATTCCAAATGACTTTTTTTTCTTAAGTGGTTATTTGTGGGTGTCAGTGGACCTAAACAATAAAGACATATCCTCGACTATGGTTAAGAGCACATTCCCAAGCTGATAGCTGGAAATCACCAAAGAAAGTGGAGCCAGTACAACTATAATAACCAAACTCGTTTCCTAAGTAGAGATGATAAAATGCAAACCCTCCTCCCTTCATTAGAGAGATGGGGGACTATGAGGGTGAAACATTGAATATACTGTCATACTTGGTTGATAAACACACCCATTTGTTAGCATGGCTGAATTGCTTTTTGGTTACAAAGGATGGTTTACTGGGCAGGGGAAGAATATGCTCAAAACTGAAGAATCAGTACAAGTAAAAATTAAAAAACTAAAAGCAGAATCCTGGGTAAGCATTTTTTACATATATTATCTCATATGGTTCTCAAAATGATTATTATTAAAGTATTTTAAGTATTATTAAATTCATTTTATAGATGAAAAAATTAGGTGAAGTCTAAAGTTTCAGAGCCACTAAATGGCAGTTAGACTTAAACAGAGGCCTGTTTGGTTCCATATCCAGTGGTCTTTCTGTTACATCATACTTTTTAAATATGGGAGTAGATGACTCCTTATTTTCTGGAAGATTCCTTTCCAGTAGCTCCTATCCACTTAAATACTCATCATTAAAAACCTCTGAAAACAACCACAGAATGCCTTTCCTTTATGTGAAACGCCAGGATGATGTGAGGCCCTAAGCAAAGAAGCCAGGGGTGGGGAACATGTGGTCTCAAGGTCACTTAACCCTCTAGGTCCTCAAATGAAGTCATTTGACTGAATCCAAACTTTACAGAACAAATCCCCTTAAAAAAGAATTTGTTCTGTAAAACTTGGACTCAGTCAAAAAGCTGTACCCAAGGACCTAGAAGACCATACGTGGTATCAAGACCTCAGGTTCTCCACCCCTGTAGTAGGCAGAAAATGACTAAGATAAGGGGCATGAGAGAAAATATCACAGAAGTAAAGAAACTCCAAGTTTAAAGAATTCTGATAATTTTATTATATATTTAAAAGGAATAGCAACTTGTACATAATATACTTTCAGTTTCATGTACAATCATCTTTTTATTATACTATGTTATGGAAATGCTTCTTTTATTTAAAAATAAAATGTATTTTTAAAGGATTCTACTCTCTAGACTAGCTCCTCTCCAATATCTCTGAAAAAGTGATCATTCATTCTCTGCTTTAAGACCTCTGACTTCAGAGTATCTCTGATTGTTAAGAAATGAAGCCAAAATCTAACTCTATACTGTCTTCTTTCAGTACAGCTGCAGAGGCTTATATATGCAGCAAAACATATCAAATAAAGAACAAAAGCTCTACTCAAAGCTCAAGGGTGGAATTTTCCTCCATTAAACCTCCAGAGCAAGGATTCTTAAACTGTTTTTTATCATGGATCTTTTTACTTGTCTGGGGAAACCAACAAACCTCTTCTCAGAGCAGTATTTTTAAATGCATTAAATAAGGTACACATGATTACAAAGGAAGCCAAAAGTCAGTGAAAATAATGATGTAATTTTATTTTCTTCATTGAGGTTAATGGACCCTATGAAATATATCCATGGACCCTAAGTTAAGAACTCCTGCTTGAGTACTTTTCCTATGTTCCAACAGGACCCAAATTTTTAACTATCAGAACAAGTCTGTTGGTTAGAAAAGGTCAGAAAAGACAGACCCCCTCAGTGACTGGTATAAGTCCTTCAGCAGGTAGGGCAAGGGCTGCTCTTTCTACAGCACAGTGCTCCTTTCTTTTAACTTTCTCCCCAGCCCCACTTCCACCATACCCCAAATGAAACCTTTTTGAAGATGTTTGTTAGTGTTTGAATGAAAGTCATGTATGGAAAGCCCATTAGCTTGATCATAACACATTCTAGAATGAAGGTGGAACTTGTATAAAAATTCAGGATATAGCCTCAACTTTTCATATGTTTTATAATGTCACAATATCTCTCCAGTCTGTACTAGTGATACTTCCATAGGCAGTCTTATGAAGGAGTGTGTTATGGTGGAAAGAGTGACGGACTTTGATTTAGGAGGTTGCATCCCAGCTCTGCCCTTCCTGGATCATTGCCTTGTTGTAGCAGAGGGGATGGCATAACTCAATGAAACTATGAGAGAAACTATTCTAAGAGCCTAGAATGACTCCAAGGTTGCAAACTTGGGTGAATGGAAGAATGGTTGCACTTAACAAAGATAGGGAAGGGAGGAAATGATGATGGAGGAGCCTCAGCAGCAGAACCAGAACTACTGTGAAATAATTCCTGATGAGTTAACTGATTGGTCTATGGTGAAGTAAGCCATCATGGCCCAGTAAGATTAAATTCAACAACAGCTTGCTGCTTAAAATCCACTGGTCTTAGTACCCTTTGAGCTCTCTATTCTGTACAGAGGATTCTGATGATGACAATCAAGGACCTATTAAAAACAAAACAATAATATTCATTCATCCAGAAGACCAGGGCTGAAGGCAACTGTTCCTTCCAAGTATTTGTCCTACCCTCATTTTCCTTGTAGTATTCCTAGGACTCTGTCTAGGTTCTTTTTCTCTTCCTTCTATACCCTCTCTCTTGGTAACTTCATCAACTTCCACAGGACTCAATTACAATCTGTATTCAGATGACTCCAAAATCTAAACATCCAGCATGCATTTCCCTCCTGAGCTCCAGTCCTATATTACCAACTCCTTGTTAGATATCTCCACATGAATGCCCTATAGACATCTCAAGTTCAACAGGAATTTATATTTTATGAATATATATGTATACATATATACTTATGTTCTTATATATTATATATATGTGTATTATATATATACTTACTTATGTACTTATCTGTGTACATGATGCTTTCCCTTCTCCGCCCCCCAAAGTAAAATGTAAAATGTTTTAATTTTTGTCTTTCTATCACCAACACTTAGTACCTACCTAGTACCAACACAATATCTGGTATACAGTAGATACTAAATCAGTTTGTTGAAATGAATTAAATTGAATTTCCTTCTAGCCTATGAACTCCTTGAGATCAGAGATCAAGTGTTTTCTTCTTAGTTCCAGGCCTCATCACAGTGCCTTGCAAAAAACTAATACTTTACAAATATTTGTTGAAATGAATTTCAGTGGCCAAGAATTAAAAAACTTCATGTACAAGTAATCAACTCACTAAGTGTTCTTTGAGGTCTCCTTCAGCTCTAATAATGATAACCATGTAAAGCACTTCACTCTAGGCTCGGTGTCCTATACACTCTGCCATATCATCTCCACACAAATATTCTGTAGGTCTAATGGCACCTCACCTCACCTGTTTTGTTCATCTCAGAGTTAGAGAGTTGTGATCCAAATAGCAACAACTCAACAAGGGCTCCCAAGTCTCCTTGGCCCGCTGAGTGTTATTTTAACCTATTATTGCTGTGCTTGGTCCTTCATGCATGTTGAGACTTACAGATTGGGTGGCCTGAATGGTTTATAGACAGAGAAGCAAGAAAATTATCGTAGAATTTAGACCTAGAACGACTGAAAGACCATCTTATTACTCTGATAAGAGTATTGACCAATGAGGACTCCAAAGTACTGGTGATGTGGGATGCACGCCACCTCCTGATACACAGGTGATTGAATATATATTCAATATATATTGAATATATATAGTCACGTTTGTGGATGTGGACGTGACTAATGTGGAAACTCATTTTGCTTACCAGTGCATATTTGTTACAGAGATTTTTCTTTTCTCTTTTTTTTCAATATGTGTAGAGAAGTAGGAGGAAAAATAAACATCTGTTAATTAGTATTAGCAAAGGCTAATTAATTATTAATAAATACTAGCTAATTGTACCTTAATAAGTTTAATGGAAATATCATCTCCAACCACTTCATTTCATAGGGAAGGAAATTGAGACCCAGAGATTTGAAGTGATTTGCCCAAGGTCACATAGCTATTTCTTGATAGATTCAAATATAGATCTTCTTATTTTAAATCCATGGCTCATTCACTATATAATACTGACCATAATCCTCCATTATTATCTACTTTTCTACATATTTCAAGACTATGCCTATGGACAAAAGCTTCAATTTCTTTATCTTTTCTAACTTAGCAACACAGAAATAGAATTGCTTCCCCTTATAGGAAAATATCCCTTTCCCCCTTACTTTTTGCCTCTCACTTAAGCTTCTAGGAATGAACTCTCAGTTGAGAGTTAAATACTTAGTTTAATAACTTGTTTATAAGAAAAACAACTTGGTAATAGTGCAGAGGAGACAGGAAAACTGAAGGCAATCTCATTGCAGCTGGGCACAGCTGTTCAGTCCTGGATAGAATACATTTTGCCACTAGGTGACAGTCTTTTCTGATATTTCAGCTAAAAGACAATGTTTGGGGTTTTTGTTTTTTTTTTTAAATAAATCATACTGGTCTCCGATGGGAGGAAAGGGGGGTTTGTTTATTGGTGTTCAGATATGAATATAATTTGTATACTTGTTATAACCTATCTACTTTCTCTTTCTGACAGCACAATTGTTCCCAATTACAGGGAAAATGTTGCTAAATTTTGCACTATTTGACAGCAGGTAATAAGCCTAACAAGAAAGAAAATAACAAAAAAGGAGAAAAGGAGAGAAGACAAATAAGTCTGTAGCTTCAGACAGCAGGAACATTGGTTGAGCCGTAGGGATAGCTCTATGTCCTGAATAATATGATATTTGATGAAGAAAAAAAATTACTAAATTGACAAGAAATGGTGTCATTAATCATGGATGAGTACTGAATTCTCATTGTCGGCATTTTGGAGACTATATACAAATTTTCCCTTCAGTGCCTCAGTGTGGGGAGGGGGGGCTATGATAATTGAACATAGACCAAGATTGTATGATGGACTGGGAAAAGTGGTGGATTATACATCAGGGGAAACTGGATTCAAATCCTACCTCTGACACATCATCTGTATGACCATAAGCAAGTGAGTCACTTGACCTTTCATAACAGTACCTAGCTCCCAGGGTTTTGAGGAAACAAGATGAAACATTGTCCAAAAGAGACCAATGACATCATAAGTGTGATGTTCTAAGTTACACATGAATTGGACATAAATGAAGCAGAGCTGTGCCAAGTCATGGCACTTTCTCCTCCAGTGAGTGGAGTCATTGGAAAGAAAAAAGTCAAAATGACTGACGAGTGACTCCATATGAAATTTAGAAATCTATAGATATATACTATCATAAATAGTATTTATGATGGAATTATACATAATTATGCATGACATATAATTTGTAATATATATATAATTCCATCAAATAGTATAATTCCATCAAATAATCTAGAATCCATATATAATTCAATCAAAATTATAGTAGATATTGTTATAGATATAGATAAAAATTTCAATTTTCTCATAATTCTGGGAGGTAGATACTATTATCAGAGAGGTTAAGTGATTTACTTGCCCATGGTCATACAGATGGCAAGTGTCAGAGATAGGATTTGAACCCAATTTTCCCTGAAATGTAGTCCACCACTTTGCCCACTACATCATACCACCTTGGCCTATGTTCTATTAGCATAGCCTTTGAGAACTTTGGATTCCCTACGCACCATACCGAGGCAATGGAGGAAGATTTTAGTGGAGGTTTGTTTTCGGACACCACCAATTTAGCACCATTTATTTGTCTATCTATCTATCTGTCCCTCAAAATAGTACCTATTTAAAAAAAATTTTTAATGTTAGCAATCAGGTTTCAGTTTTAAGTACCATGATGAACTGTATTTAGGGTATACTGGTAAATGTTTAGCAATTGTCTCTCTGAAAAAAATGCATACAGGACATAAAGTTTAATCTGCTTTATTATCGTTCTCTTAAGTCTAAACAAGCAACAAAAAAATAAATCAAATCTTGATTGTAATGTTTGCTAATTTCTGAGGTATAAATGCTCACACTGAAAATTTAACCATCAGCTCTCCTAAGTCAGTTTTAGCTGACTCATTTCTTCTGTCCGGGGACCACTCTGGTTAAGTCTGGAGAGGCTCATTATCAGGCTGACCACAGAGGGATAGATTTTTTGATCACTGTAATTCTCCAAGATCACGTGCCAAGTAAGCTTTTTTCTATCTTCACTGGAGTAGAGAGTACCCACACTGATGAAATTAGAGATCTTTGAAATATTGAACTATAAAAAATGCAATAATACATCTTGAGTTATACAAAACCCTTTATATTTCAATTCCTTGGAATCCAGTATGGTTGAATAAATAAAATGTAGCCTGATTTCTGAAAAATTCCATTAAGTGAATTTTTGTTTGTTATATTATTTGAAATATACTGGGGAAATGTACTTCCTAAAAGAATTCTATTGTGAGTGCTTGTGGAACAAAAAACAAAACAAAACAGAAAAATACCTTCTAGTAAAATAAAAGTCCATTTGTCCTTTGTGTCGATGGAGATAGTACATCTGTCTATAGAAAGAACAATATTCAGTGAAAATAAAGGTTCAAACTAGCATCCCCCAGCAGATGTAGCTATTCTGCAGGTGATTATGGGAAATCCTGAGGCCTGGACCTGAAGTCAGGAAGCAGACTCAGGGTAACAGAATCATAGCTTTTGGCTATCTTGTGCAATCAGATCCTGAGCAAGAATCCCTTCTACAAAATACTTCACAAAGGGTTTGCTATAAGCCTTTCCTTAAGACCTCCAATGAGGAGGACCCAGTGGTGTGTTGGCTTGATAACCAGCTCTCCAGCTCCCCACCCCTAAAAATGTGCATATGACACATTTTTAAATTTAATCTTCTCTGTTAACATATTCTCCATCTCTTAAGTCTAGACAACAAAAATAATAAATCAAACACTGATTTGTAGCCTTTGCTGATTTCCAAGGTATAAATTTTCACACTGAAAATTTAACTAGTTAGAGCTAGCTCCAGCACATTACTAGAGGTGAACCCACCATTTCTCAAGGCAACTCATTCTATTTTTGGTTAGGTCTAATTTTAGGGCTTTCCCACCTCCTGCCATCAAGACTAAAATTGCCGCTTTGCAACTTAAATCCACTGTTTCTAATTCTCCACTCTGGGACCAAGCAGAGTATGTCTAATCCTTCTTCCATGTAATAGCCCTTCATATAGTTAAAGAGAGCTATCGTGTTCCCTTCCTTCCCCTTCTCCTCCATTTAAATTGTCTCATCTATAAACTAAACATTCCTAATTCCTTCAACTACTTACTCTCCATATAGCATGAAATTGAGGCTTTTCACTATCCTGGTTGTCTTTCACTGACAGCTTATTAATGTTCTTCCTAAAATATAGTTCCCAGACACGAACACTCTCGTCCAGATGTAGGCTGAACTGGCACTACCACCAGCCCATTCTTAGAAGTCATGTCTCTCTGTGTGCAGTCCAATACCACACTGGTTGTCTTGGTGGTCGCATTGCACTGTGGGCTCATGCTGAGTTTTCAGTCCTCCAAAAAGACTCTGACTTTTACCCAATGAATCTCTGTCTAGCTATGTTTTCCTCATCTTGACCTTATGAAAATGATCTTTTTGAAGCCACACTTAGATAGATAGCACTGCTGTTCTGAGTAGAATGAAAAACAAAGGAACTAGCCCTTTTGTGGGAGTCTAAATGCAAAATAAAGTAAGTAGGAAAGTGAGAGAAAGTGAAAATTACAGCTTCACAGTTCACAACCATCTCAGTTTGCTTTTGTAGTGATTTACATTCAGGGTAATTAAAATTACAGCTTCTCTCTTAAGCCCAACAAGTTTCTATGGGATTCTATTGGCTGAAATATATTTTAGAAATTGACAATCTGAATTTTAACATGATGGAAAAGAGATTTTTCTAACTTTGGAGTGAATAGTTATCTAGAATGAGGGACTACAAATTCACACACAAAAAAAGGTATGGGCTGTACCTCACTTTAAGTGAGCACCTGAAAAGGCCTTCGTCTAAAAGGCCAAGCTCTCTTATTGCATGCCCTGCCTTCTCCACTCATGGTACTGCTAGGACTTGGACAGCTACTTCCTTGTATAAGTAGAGGCCACAAAGTGTAATGGAAAGAGGGCTGGCCCTGTGTCAGAAGACCTGGCACTGAATTCTGGTTTTGACACTTACTAGATGTGGGACCATAGAGAAGTGACCTATTCTCTCTATGTCTTGTTTCCCTCATCTGTAAAAAGAGACTATTAATACTTGCATTATATTGTTGCACAGGACTGTTGTGAGAAGAGTAATTTGTAAACTGTAAAACACTATATAAATGTGATTTATTATGATGTAGAAATAATTTTATTCAGGTAGTCCAGGAAATCTTAGTACTGGATATACTAGCAAAATATTTCGCTTAGTTCTTGTTCCGTATTAAGTAGAATTAAAGACAAACAAAAAAATACCTTGACTACTTAATCATTGTGTTATCTTAGGAAAGTCATTTAACTTCTTTGGGCCTCAGTTTCCCCATTTGTAAAATGGGAATGATAGTAATAGTTTTGTTCCATTCCTCCTACAGTTATTATGAAGATTAAACATGATAATGGATATAAAACATTTTATAATCATAAAACAGTATGTAATTATCAGTTATTATTCTGGATTATTATTAATTAAAAATTATTTGCCAGACAACATCACTGGGAAGGTAAGCATGGGACAAGGGAAAACCATCTACATTTTCTAAAGGTTTGGGGGTTCCATTACTAAAGGAATTCCATTTACCCATCACCCCATCACCATTGTGGTACCTATGGGGTCGAAAGCCTTGGGATAAACTGTACACAGCTTTCTGTGTGATGTACCACATGGTTCCCCAAGCCTGCTCTGGACCTGCTCAGCTGTCTCCTTTGACAGCCATCTCTGACTCTGGACATGGATTACAGAACCAGCTGGTATAAATCCCATATCCTCTTACAAAGCTTGTTTCTTTGGAAGTCTGGGTCTATTGACTTTCTTTTCTGAAGTTGTGCTCTGCACATTTTCTGTCAGCTGAAGGCTGAGTAATCCCTCAGGGTGAGTAACCTTTTAGCTGTTGGGAGATTAGTAGTTTTCGGCATCAGTATGTTTTTGGCTCTTTTAAGAGTGGTCAGAAGAATATCAACTGTTCTTTCTGACTTTTTTTTCCTTCTTAATGCAATGTGGTCTGGATTTTTCCCCTCTCTTGAAAATGGAGCCTGGTAGGGCTACCCTACCCCTCACTATCATTTATTCCTTGTTCTATAAATGACCTTTAACAGTCTGTGCAGCTGCAAGGGCTCCATGACTGGATGGCATGTGACTTCTGAATGGGGTGAAATCACATCAACATTGTTTCTTGTTACTGAAGAGCAAGTGAAGGTTGAAGGAACCGAGGACACATAGACCAGTGAAACCACTGAGAAATGAAGAAAAAACTGAGAAATGAATTTAGTGTTAACATGACCAAGTGAGTAAGGAACTCTCTGAAGCCCTCCCAAATTCCCCTCTGAACAACTAGAAAACTGCCTCAGAATTGATCTAGAAGCAGGGAAGCAGCTGGCTAACCTGGCAGGAAAGGTCTGCCTGACTGGTGTAGGAGGGGACTAAGGACCAAGAGCCCAAGCAGTAGTCAGCCTCACTGCAGGAGGCCTGCTGCAAGACTCCAAACCTAGGGCAATCTACCAGGAAGTCCCTGCCCTCCTACAAACAGGCAGCTCCCTAGGCAAGTGAGCAGTCTGTGAATCTCAGCAAGGCCCCACCCAGAGAGCCCACCCACAGTACAAGGCACCAGCAAGACCTTGACCCCATTGCTGACCAGTAGTAAAACCCCACCTCAGGGTTGGCCAACAGAAAAACCCTGCCTCTAGGACCCACCAGCAGAAAAATCCTGTTTCCATAGCAACACAGCTGCAGGGCCCCACCCCCTTGGGCAGACCAACAAGAAGATCCATAGACAGAAAGACTCTGTTACCATAACAACCCAGCAGCAAAGCTCCACCTTTGGAGCAGACCAACAGCTAAACCCTACACTTAGAGGAAGCTAAAGAGAGGCTCTACCCTCAGTACAAATCAGAAGGGAAGCCTACTCCTCAGAGAAAGCAAGCAGCTACTGCCTGAAGCCCAGTGAAAGCCATCAATAAAGCTCAGAGTCCCAGGACAAAAAGCTTGGAACAGTGCAATGTCAGAGCTCAACTCACATTAAAAACAAGAAGTCACATAAACAGGAAGAAAAATTAGCAAAAAAAAAAAAAAGAGCTTGACTATAAAAAGTTACCATAGTGATAGGGAGGATCAACGCATAAACTAAGAAGAGCACAATAGTGTCAAAATGGTTACATGTGAAGCCTCAAGGAGTAATGTAATTTGGCCTTAGGCCCAGAAGGAATTTCTGGAAAAACTTAAAAAGAATTTTGAAAGTAAATTAGAGAAGTGGAAGAAAAATCAGGAAAGGAAGTGAGAGTAATGCAAAAGAAACATGAAAAAAGCATCAGTAGCATGGAAAAAGTTATATCAAAATTTACTGGGGAAAATCACTTCCTAAAAAAATAGAATTGGCCAAATGGAAAAGAAAGTACAAAAGCTCACTGAAGAAAATAATTCCTTAAAAATTAGAATAGAAGAAGTGGAAACTAATGACTGTATGAAACAAGATACAATAAAACAAAATCAAAAAAGAAAAAATAAAAGAAAATGTGAAAATTCTCATTGGAAAAACAACTGACTTAGAAAATAGATCCAGAAGAGGTAATGTAAGAATTATTACACTACCTGAAAGCCATGATCCAAAAAAAAAATAGCCTGAACAACATTGTTCAAGAAATTAACAAAGAAAACGTCTTGATAGAATAGAATAAGGAGGCAAAATAGAAATTGAAAGAATCCACAGATCATCACTTGAAAGAGATCCTAAAATGAAAACTCACAGGAACATTATAGCCAAATTCCAGATCTCAAAAATAAAGGAGAAATATTGCAAATATCCAAAAAGGAACAATTCAAATACTGTGGAGCTACAGTCAGGATTGCACAGCTTCCACATTAAAGAATTGGAGGGTTTGGAATATGATATACTAGAAGGTAAATGAATTAGGATTACAATCAAGAATCACCTACGCAGCAAAATTGAATATAATCTTTTAGGAGGAAAAAAATGGATATTTAACAAAATAGAGGACTTTCGAGCACTAATTAAAAGACCAGAGTTGAACAAAGAAATTGACTTCCAAATATAAGACTCAAGGGAAACATAAGATGGTTTTTAAAAAAAGAAAGAAAAAACAAAAGAAATTGAATAAAATTAAATTGTTTATATTTCTATATGGCAAGATATTTGTACCTCTTTAACAATGTTCTTACTGTAAGAGCAATTAAAAGGAATATATATAGCCAGAGAGTATGGATATAAAATGACTTTAATGGGATGATATCCCACCCAAAAAATAAAAGAGTGAGAAAGAAAATTGCACTGGGAGAAGGAGGGAGGAGATTGAATGGGGCAAATTCACATAAAAGAGGCATAAGAGAATTATTATAATAGAAGGGAAGATGAGAGTGGGTGAATAAAGCTAAATTTTACTCTCATCAAAATTAGCTCAAAGAGGGGAAAACATACACACTCAACTGGATAAAGAAATCCATCTTACCCTATAAGGAAGTAAAAAGATATGGGAATAATAGAAGAGGAAAGGGGACTGATATAAGGGAGGATATATTGGGGAAGGCTGTGATCAGAAGTGAAACACTTGTGAGGAGGGAAAGGTTGGGATGTTAAAGAGAGAAGGAGATAAATAAGAGAAATATAGCAGAAGATAACAGAATGGATTAAAAATCAGAATCCTACAGTATGTTGTTTACAAGAAACAACATTTGAAGCAGAGAGATACGCACAGGATAAAAGCAAAGGGCTGAAGCAGAATCTATTAAGCTTCAGCTGAAGCAAAAAAAATCAGGAGTAGCAATCATGATCTCAGAAAAAGCAAAAGCAAAAATAGATCTAATTAAAAGATATAAAGAAGGAAACTATATCTTGCTGATAGGTACCATAGACAATGAAGTCATAGCAATACTACACATATATGCTCCAAATAGTATAGCATCTAAATTTTTGAAAATGTTGAATGAATAACAGGAGGAAATAGATAATAAAACTATATTAGTTGGCTCCCCCTCTTAGAACTATATACATCTAACCAAAAAATAAACAAGAAGTTAAGGAGGTGAATAAAATTCTGGGAAAGTTAGATTTGATTTATCTCTAGAGAAAACTGAACAGGAATAGAAAGGAATATACCTTTTTCTCAGTAGTACATGGTACCTACACAAAAACTGACCATGTATCAGGACATAAAGACCTCACAACCAAATGCAGGAAAAGTAGAAACAATAAGCACAATCTTTTAAAGATCATAATGCAATAAAAATTGTATTCAATAATGGATAATTGAAAAGTTATTGAAAATTAATAGGAAATTTGATAATTTAATCCTAAAAACAAGTGGGCCAAAAAATAAATCATAGAAACAATTGATAATTTCATTAAAAGAAAATGACAACAATGACACAATATACCAAAATTTATAGAATCATCCTAAGTGATACTTAGGGGAGAACTCATACCTCTAGTTGTTTACATCAATAAAATAGAGAAAAAGCAAATCAATGAATTGGGCATGCAACTTAAAAAAACTAGAAAAAGAACAAATCAAAAATTCTCAAACATTGAATGGAAGTACTGAAAATCAAAATCAAATTGTATATTAACATAAAAGTGAAAGTAAGAAAATGAACTAATAAATAAAACTGGAAGCTGGTTTTATGAAAAAAATAGATAAACCATTGATTAATCTGATTTTTAAAAAGGCAAGAAGAAAACCAAATTACTAGTATCAAAAATGAAAAGAGTGGATTCACCACCAGTTAAGAGGAAATTAAGACAATTATTAGATGCTATTTTGCCAAATTATATGCCAACAAATTTGACAATCTAAATTAAAGGGATCAATATCTACAAAAAATATAAATTACTCAGATTAACAGAAGAAATAAAATACTTAACCTAATCATAGGAAAAGAAATTGAACAAGCCATCAATGAACTTCCTAAAAGAAAAACACAAACAAAAACTCAGGACCAGATGGAATCACAAGCAAATTCTGCCAAACATTTAAAGAACAATTAATCCCAATACCATATGAACTATTTAGGAAAATAAACAAAAGAGTCCTAACAAATTTCTTTTACCACACAAATATGGTGCTCATACCCAAAACAGAGAAAGAAAATTATAGACTATTTTTCTCAATGAATATTGATACAAAAATTTAAAATAAAATACTAGTAGAAAGATTGCAGCAATATATCACAAGGACCATATACCATGACCAGGTGGGATTTATACCATTTATACCATGCAGGACTGGTTCAATATTAGGAAAACTATCAGTGTAATTGACCACATCAATAACAAAATCAATAGAAATCATATGATCATCTCAATAGATTCAGAAAAACCTTTGACAAGATATAACACCCATTGTTATTAAAAAATACTAGAAAGCAAAGGAATAAATGGAGCATATTTTTAAATGATAAGAAATATTTATCTAAAATCCATCAGCAAGCTTCATATGTAATGCAAATAAGCTAGAAGTCTTCCTAAAACAATCAGAGGTGAAGCAAGGATGCCCATTATCCCTCTATTATTTAATATTGTACTAGAAATGTTAACTATATCTTCTTAGAGAAGAAAAGAAATTAAAGGAATTACAATAGGCAATGAGAAAACAAAGTTATAACTCTTTGCAGATGATATGATGTTAGAAAATCCTAGAGAATCAACTGAAAAATTTCTTGAAATTATTAATAACAGTCAATGAGAGCTAGAGTGAACTGGATTTCAGGCAAGACCTTTAAGAATGAAATGTAGCCAGTAAACCCCATGATATCAAGGTAAGCTTCAGCTATCAGAATTTAACTTCCTTTGGGCTGAGTACACTCAGGTAAGGGCATGAAATCCCATGTAGGGAAAGGAGAGGAGACATAAAATCAACCCACATAAATCATTAGCATTTGTATACATTACCACAAAATCCAGTACCAAGAGATAGAAAGTAAATTCAATTTAAAATAACTATAGAAAATATAAAATACCCAGGAGTCTATCAGTCAAGTCAAACCCAGGAATCATAAAAATACAATTACAGAACAATTTTCACACATATAAAGACAAATCTAAACAACTGGAAAAATATTAATTGCTCATGCATAGACTGAGCCAATATAATAAAATCTATATATAAATAAAATAATAAAATCTTTATATAAATATAAATCTACCTAAATTAATCTATTTATTTAGTGCCATACAAATCAAACTATTATAAATTTATTTCATAGAGCTAGAAAAAATAATAACAAAATTCATCTGGAAAAACAAAAGTTCAAGGATTTTTAAAAAGTACAAAACAAGGTTGTCTAGCCATACCAGATCTCAAACTGTATTATAAAGGGGAGGAGCCAAGATGGCAGAGTAGAAAGAATCACATATGCTAGCTCCAAACCCACAGCCCATGGATTTCCTCTAAAAAGAACTCCCAACAAATTCTGGAGCAGTGGAAGCCACACAGCAACACAGTGAAGGAGATTTCCATTCCAGAGAACCCTAAAAAACCGATCCCAAAGGTCCATCGCACAACAGACAGGCGCAGAGCCCAGCCCTGCCCTGGCTGTGTGGCAAAGAGAGGAGAAGATCAGGGCAGGCTTCAGGGACGGAATCCCCAGTGGCAGTGAAGGTCCCTCCACCCACAGACGCACAGGTCAGTGAAAGAGACTTCTGGGCTAGCTAAAAGGGGAGCAGGGTGTCTCCATAACTCAGGTGTCCTCGGGAGGCAGCAGCAGAGGCAGCGGGTGGCCAGAGGCTCCTGGCGCGGGCAGGAGCTCCATTACTGAACATCTCCACATAAATCCCCTGAGGGAACTGAGTCTGGGAGGCAGCCCTGCCCCCACCTGAGCACTAGAACTTAAGCTCACTTTGAATAGCAGCCAGGCCTGCCACCAGAAGCCCTGAGGCTGAGGAGCAGCATTTGAATCTCAGACTCCAAGCACTAACTGGGCAGATCTAGGCGGGGGTGGAGAGGAATCTCAGAAGTCAAGTAACTGGCTTGGAGAATGCCCAGAAAAGGGAAAAAAAAAAAGACCATAGAAGGTTACTTTTTGGTGACCAGATGTTTCCGCCCTTCCTTTCTGATGAGGAAGAACAATGCTTACCGCCAGGTAAGGACATAGGAGTCAAGGCCTCTGTATCCCAAACATCTGAAAATGGAACAGATGGAGACTAATGACTTTCTGAGAAACCAAGAAATCACAAAACAAAACCAAAAGAATGAAAAAATGGAAGAGAATGTGAAATATCTCATTGGAAAAACAACTGACCTGGAAAATAGATCCAGGAAAGATAATTTAAAAATTATGGAACTACCTGAAAGCCATGATCAGAAAAAGAGCCTAGACATCATCCTTCATGAAATTATCAAGGAAAACTGCCCTGATATT
>CM053769.1:369313446-369376804 GCA_028658325.1 Potorous gilbertii
ACAAATGGGGAGAAAATTTGTAACCCAAAATTTTGTGAAAATGAATGTAAAAAGTTAAATAAATAAATTTCTATTAAAAAACTGTATTATAAAGCAGAGATTATCAAAATAGTGTGGTATTGATTAAGAAATAGAATGGTGAATCAGATTAGGTACAAATTATATTATAGTATATGATCAAAGTAATCCAGTATATGACAAACCCAAAGTTCCAAAGTTTTAGAACAAAAATTCATTATTTGACAAAAATTACTAGGAAAGATAGAAAACAGTATGGCAAAAACTATTCACAGATCAACATCTTACACTATATATGAAGGTAAAGTCAAAATGGGTACATGATTTACACATAAGAGAACATGGAATAGTTTATCTGTCAGATTTAAGTATGAGGCAAGAATTTAGGATCAAAGAAAATATAGAGAGCAACACAAAATGTATAATAGATAATTTTGATTATATAAAAGTTAAAAAGTTTTTACACAAACAAAACTAATGCAATCAAAATTAGAAGGAAAGCAGAAAACTGGGAAAGTCCTCATCTCTCAAAAAGCTTTAGCCAAACTAAACAATTCTCTGCCCTGAGATTTGGCCTTCATAATCTTACACCTTTGTGCCATTGCTAAAGTAGATCCTTATGCCTGAAATCAAGTCAGGCTAACAAAATCCTACTATGAAGTTCCTTTACGTGCCAAGTATTTTGGTAAGCACTGTGAACACACACACATACACACACACACACACACACACACACACATACAGAATACCTGCTCTCAAGTAGCTTACAATATAATGGGCAAATAACTATGTACAAACAAGAGAGGGTAAATTAGAAGTAATCTCAAAGTGAAGGCACTCAAATTAAAGAGAACAAGGGAAGTTTTCTTGCAGAAAGTGGGACTTTAGGTGAAATATTGAGGAAGCTTAGAGATGGGGATGAAAAGGAAAAGAGTTCCAGGGATGAGCAATAATAGCCAGTCAGCCAATAAATATTTTTTAAGTGGTTGCTCCAGGCTCAGCACTGTACTAAGTCCTGGTGATACCACATGAGGCAGAAGTTCCTGTCTAGTGAAATTGTTCAGAGTAAAAAGATGGAATGTCTTGCATAAGTAACAACCACAAAGTAGATCCCTGAATCAAGAGCAGAAGGGTAAAATATTAAGAAAACTGGGAGAGCAGGAGGGGGTCAGCAGGCAGCTAAGTGACAGAGTGGATCGAATGCTGGGAGTTGTCAGGAGAACTCCTTTGTGAGTTGAAATCTGGCCTCAGACACTTACAAGTTGTGTGACCCTGGCCAAGTCACTTAACTTCTGTTTGCCTCAGTTTCCTTATCTGTAAAACAATCTAGAGAAGGAAATGGCACATCATTCTAGTATCTTTTCCAAGAAAAACCTAAATAAGTCATGAAGAGTCAGATATAACTGTAACAAACCAACAACAGAAGGAAGGGGCCAGGTAACAAAAGATTTTAAAAATCAAAGAGAAAACTTTGTAAATGTCCTCCATCTCCACCTCTTTAATTTCTACTAATCCTTTAGACTAGAGCACACAAAAGGCTTCCCTGACTCCCTCTCCCCCATTAACAACTTTCCTCTTATTTCCAGTAACATTTTGTTCCTCTTATAGGCTCATCATGTAATATGTTGTATCACAGTATTTTGTATAGAAATCTTGTAGTAGATTGTAAACTCCCCAGGAGTATGGATCTTCTCTTATAGAAAATTTCTGTAGGGGGCAGAGCCAAGATAGCAGAGTAGAAGGACAGATCTGTAGAAGTTCTCCCCTCACAGCCCATAAAATACCTGTAAAAAATGACCCTAAACAAATTCTAGAGCAGCAGAAACTACAAAATGACAGAGTGAAAGAGATTTCCAGCCCAAGACAACCTGGAACGCTGACAGGAAAGGTCTATCTCACCAGACTTGGAGCAAAGCACAGCCCAGCCTTGGCTGCATGGCACAGGAGGGACAGGACTAAAGCAGGATTCAGGGCAGAGGATCATAGGCAGCAGCTGTGGCTCCCAGATTACCGTCAGTGAGAAATTTCTTTTATCTGGGTGAGAAGAGAGCAGGGTGTTGCCCTAGCCCTGGCCCCAGGTAGCTGCAGACAGCAGCAGTGTCCATATTTGGAGCCCACAGACTAAAGCCTAAAGACCCTGGAGAAATTGAGATGCTGATCTGGATCTCAGCCCTGAGTGGAGGTCCTGGGGTGAGGAGGAGCACTGACTGGTAGAGTTGATGGAGAGGGAATTCTACTCACAGATGCTAGGCAGAAAAGCTTGTGGTTGCTCCCAGACCAGAGCGCAGGCCAGGAGAGGAGCAAACTCCCCTACCTTGATTGTGCCACCTTGGAGGAACTGAGAACTTACAGGTCCATCCTCTTGATAAAGGATTCAAAAGTCAAGTAACTGACTGGGAAAATTCTCAAAAAAGGGGAAAATATAAGAATATGGAAGGTTGCTTTCTTGGTGAACAGGTATTTTCTTCCATCCTTTCAGACAAGGAAGAACAATTTATATCATTAGAGGAAGACATAAAAGTCAAAGCTTCTGCATCCAAAACTTCCAAAATAAATATGCAACTGTCTCAGATCATGGAAGAGCTCAAAAAAGATTTTGAAAATCAAGTAAGAGAGAAGGAGGAAAAATTGGGAAGAGAAATAAGAGAGATGCAAGAAAAGCATGAAAAGCAAATCAATAACTTACTAAAGGGGACCCAAAAAAATGCTGAAGAAAATAATACCTTAAAAAATAGACTAAGCCAAATAGCAAAAAAGGTCCAAAAAGTCAATTAGGAGAAGACTGCTTTAACAATCAGAAATAGCCAAATGGAAAAGGAGGTTCAAAAGCTCACTAAAGAAAATAGTTCTTTAAAAATTTGAATGGAGCAGATGGAAGCTAATAACTTTATAAGAAACCAAGAAATTACAAAACAAAAGCAAAAGAATGAAAAAATGGAAGATAATGTGAAATACCTCCTTGGAAAAACAACTGACTTGGAAAATAGATCCAGAAGAGACAGTTACAAAATTATGGGACTATCTGAAAGCCATGATGAAAAAAAGAGCCTACACATCATGTTTCAAGAAATTATCAAAGAAAACTGACCTGATATTTAGAACCTGAGGGTAAAAGAAATGTTAAAAGAATCCACCAATCACCTCCTGAAAGAGATCCAAAAAATAGAAACACCTAGGAATATTGTAGCCAAATTCTAGAGTTCCCAGGTCAAGGAGAAAATATTGCAAGCAGCCAGAAAGAACAATTTGAGTATTGTGGAAATACAGAGTAACACAAGATCTAGCAGCTTCTACATTAAGGGATCAAAGGGCTTGGAATATGATATTCCAGAAGTCAAAGGAACTAGGTTTAAAACCAAGAATCACCTACCCAGCAAAACTGAGTATAATACTACAGTGGGGAAAAAAATGGTCATTCAATGAAATAGAGGACTTTCAAGCATTCTTGATGAAAAGACCAGAACTGAATAGAAAATTTGACTTTCAAACACAAGAATCAAGAGAAGCATGAAAAGGTAAACAGGAAAGAGAAATCAGAAGGGACCTACAGAAGTTGAACTGTTTACATTCCTACATGGAAAGATAATATTTGTAACTCTTGAAACTTTTCTCAGTATTTGGGTAGTTGGAAGAATTATATACATATATATAGACTGAGGGCACAGGGTGCACTGAGTACGAAGGAATGGTATCTAAAAAAATAAAACTAAGGGGTGAGAGAGGAATATATTGGGAGGAAAAAGGGAAAAATGGAATGGGGCAAATTATCTCTCATAAAAGAGGTAAGAAAAAGCTTTTTCAATGGAGGTGGAAAGGGGAGAGATGAGAGGGAAAAAGTGAAACTTACTCTCATCACATTTGGTTTAAGAAGGGAATAACATGCACATTCAATTTGGTATAAAAGTCTATCTTACACTACAAGAAAGTAGGGGAGAAGGGGAGAGGTAGGGTAGGGGGTGTAATAGAAGGGAGAGCAAATGGAAGGAGGAAGTAATTAGAAGTAAACACTTTTGAGAAGGGACAAAGTCTAAAGAGAGAACAGAATAAATGAGGAGCAGGATAGGATGGAGGGAAATATAGTTAGTCTTTCACAACATGACTATTATGGAAATCTTTTGCAAAACTACACATATATAGCTTATATTGAATTGCTTGCCTTCTCAGTGGGGATGGGTGGGGAGGGAGGAAGGGAGAGAAGTTGGAACTCAAAGTTTAAGGAATGAATGAACGCTGAGAATTGTTTTTACATGCAACTGGGAAATAAGAAATACAGGTAATGGGATATGGAAATCTATCTTGCCCTATAAGAAAAGAGAGAAGATGGGAATAAGGGAAGGAAGGGGGTGCGATAGAAGTGATGGCAGATTAAGGGAAGGGACAATCAGAATGTATGGTGTTTTGGGGTAGGGGAAGAGGAGAGATGGGGAGAAAATTTGGAACTCAAAGTCTTGTGGAAATGAATGTTGAAAACTAAAATAAATTAATTCATTAAATCAAGAGAAAAAAAGAAAATTTCTGTTCCTCCAGTACCTAGAACTATGATCTGTACATACTAAGTACTTTATAAATATTTGCTATTGTTTAACTGTATTGTACTGCACTGAATTTTATGGTACTGTGTGGAAAGAAAAGCAGTATGTTAGGATTTCATAGCCCTGCCATTTCCTAACTCTGGCCTTTGGGCAAAAAAATAAAATGCTTCACCTCCGTTATCTCATTTTAAAATAAAGCAATGAGGCCCTTCCCTCTAAACATTAGATGCTTGCTGTTTCCCCTGAAGTAAATGGGTGTGAGAGATAGACTTCTTTGTAACTCAGACAGAAATGGTTAAGTTACCAACAGGAAAAGTTCACAATTTGATATGACCAAGAGGTTGGGGGTAACTCATATCCCTTTATCCACCAAGGTTTAGAGCCTGTCTTTTAGTAGTTTCTCTATTCCAACCACAAAGGCAATAAAAGCACATTTAGCAGTTCTAGGAATGGGAAAGTACTTGAAATCTTATAGCTAGAGGAATTGGGTTCAAATTGTGGCTTTCCTTTAACCTGGAGGACATTTTTCTGTGAGTGTAGAAGGGAAGGAAAGGACAAGCAGAAGGAAGTAGACACATGAGCCTTTAAATATAACCTGTTCCTACAGAAAAAATCCCAGCTGTCCTCTCTCATAGTGTTGTCCATTCTCAGTCCCTTCAATGGTTTTTAAGTGATTCTGATCTGTTGGGTTTTTTGGAGGAGGGAGTTGTTTTGTTTTTTCTTCTTCCCTTGTTTTCTCTGAATTTACCTCATTTTCCAATGCTTGCTGCCCTTGGCCAGAAATGAATTAGTTTCCAGGTGGAATTGCTCTCCTAATTTAGTGTGGTCTGAACTAATGGAAACTCAGGAAGTCCTGGAAGGCCTGAAATAGCCCCATTCTCAGGAGATTTCCCAAACAGTTTGGATGCCTTTCAGTCTGAGCCTCTGAGGCCTGCTCACTGTGAGCTCCCTCCCACCCCCATCAAGGCCCCAAGCTGTAAATAAAGGTGGTGGGTGGGAGAAGCACAAAGTCAAGCATTTTTGGCCCACATCAGACGGATGCTGTAGAAAGTGAAAAAAGCCAAGCAACTTCATGATCGTTCACAAAATGCAGGTGTTGTAATGATTTTACCAAACTTGTCGGGGTCTGACATTTTGATGAACAGCTTCTGAGCGCTCCTGATAATTTCCTCTTTGGAGGGGATAGGAAAGCAGGTAATATGTCAAATCTCCCTTTGTTGGCCCAAAGTGCACTAATGGAAGGATGTGGAACAGGTGAAGCACATTAACTTTTTAACTTGCTAACATGGGCTTTTTTCATTAAGCATTAGACACTCAGATGGGAAATGTACCCTGGCAGAAAGTAGACAAACCAAAGGGTGAGGGAAAGGGGCTGGATGTTGGCCCAGATCAGTGAGTACACTTATAAGCCAGCTGGGTCAGCTTTACATCAGATGGTTTTAGACAAAAGACAGGTCAAGGCTTTGAATTCTTGGTATTGGGGGATATAGGGAGTTGTAAATGTAGGCCTTTTCTTCCTTGGCTTTCATTAACAATGATGGCTGACATTTACATGGTTCTTGATGGTTGCAGAGTACTCTACACCCATTATTCCTTTTGATCCTCAGAAGGACCCTGTGAGGTAGGTAGTCTAAGGATGCAAATCCCTATTTTATGGATGATGAAACTAGGGGTGCCAAGAAGCAAACACTAGAGTATGCAGAAAAAGTACAGGACTGGAATCAGGAACACCTGAATTCTAATCTAGTTCCACAACTAACTAGTTAGTTATTTTCTGTATGCAACATTCATTGACATGAGCAATGATACTTTGATACCATCAGTTATGAGAACTTGTGGAAGATCATGGGAAAATGTGGTTGTCCAAAGAAATTAAGCAGCATCATGATGGTATGCTGGTTGATCCTTTCTGAGGATGAAGGACAAATAAGAATAATATTTGTAACCAACTAATTTGACTTCTCTGGGTTTCATTTTCTTCTTTTATAAAAAATGAAATGGGGCCTATTTGGGGAATAATTTGAGAAATTATAGTACATTTATGTAAGGGAATACTGTTGTGCTATAAGAATTGATAAAGGGCAATGCTTTGAAGCTTTCCCAATAACCAATGGAATGAAACAGGACTGTGTTGCATGCTCCCATGCTTTTTAGTATGATGTTTACCTCAATGTTGTCAGAAGCCTTCAATGAGGATGAAAATAGTATCAAGGTCAGTTACCTCACTAATGGTAAATTATTTGACCTGAAAAGGCTACAAGCCAAGACTAAAGCGGAGGGAGAGTTTATACACAACTTTTTGTTCACCAATGATTGTGAACTCAGAACAGCCTCTGAGACTAAGGTGCAACAGAGTATGGGTTGATTCTCTGCCACTTGCCCTGAGAGTTATCACCAAGAAAATAGGGTTCTCCAAGAACCAGCACTATGCTGTCTGTATGTGGAAACAATGATTATAGCAAATGTAGACATTTTGAATGGCAATAAACTTTCCAGGGATGTCCACAGAGATGATGAGATTGACACATACACTGCCAGAACTAGCTCAGAATTTGAGAGGCTCTGAAAGAAAGTGTAGGAGAGAAGAGGTATCAGGATGCATACCACACTGAAGGTCTATGGAACCATTGTGCTTACCGTATGCTTGTGAAACCTGGATAACCTACTGGCACCATGCCACAAAACTGAACTGCTTCCAATTGAATTGTCTTAGGAATATTCTGAAGATTACCTTGCAATATGAGATATCAGACATTGAGGGCCTCTCTCAAGCTGAACTGCCAAGCATTCAGACTCTATTGCAGTGAGTACACTTCCATTGAGGTGGCCAGGCAGTCCAAACGCCAAATGTATGTTTACCTAAAAGACAGAGAACTCACATTAATTAAGTGCTCACATGGAAATCAGAAGTGGTACAAGGACATTCCCAATACAATGTTTGTAACCAAGTCATTTGACTTCTCTGGGTTTCACTTTCTTCTTTTATATAAAAAATAAGATGGGGCCCATTTGGGGTATAGATGAGTAAATTGTAGTATATTTATGTAAGGGAATACTGTTGTGCTATAAGAACTGACAAAAAGGCTGTTTCAGAATAGCCTAGGAAGATTTCTATGAACTGATGTAGAGTGAAGTGAGCATGACCAGGAAAACAATTTATACAATAACAACCACATTGTAAATACAACTTCAAAAGACTTTAAGAACTCTTAGCAACACAACAACCAACAATATTTCCAGAGGATTTATGATAAGCATGCTACCCACCTCCAGACAGAGAAGTGCTAGGCTCAGGGTGCAGAAAGAGACATATTTTTTTGGACATGGAAAATTGGTATTTTGTTTTGCTTGATTTTGTCTATCTGTTGCAAGGGTTTACTTTTTCTTTTTAGTAGGTGGGGGAGGTGAGAGAGAGAAAATAGATTTTTGCTAACTGAAAAAAATAAAATTTTCAAAAATGAGATGGGGAAAGGCAGAGAACTCCATCAGTTGTTGAATCTCTAAGTTCTATCATTCCATGATTTGCCCAAGGCCAAATAACAAGTAAATGAGAAATCCAGGACGAAATCCAGCCTTCTAATTCTAAATCCAGTGCCTTTTCCAATAGGTTATGCAGTTTCTCTGAGTTTTTAAGGCTCACTATACAGATGAGATTTACTAGATAAATTCTCAACCACTAGTTCCAATCTACCAAGGTAGAAACAACCTTGTATGTACATTTACCATCTCAGGGTTGTTTGCTAGATCACTGTGATTGATCACTGTGGTTCCTAAATGACTACCTTGTTCCATTTCTCTTGACAAAGCTGAGGATGTCATTGTCAATCCTCAGTACTTCAAAAATGTGTGATTTTGCTCCTCTGATGATTTATTTAGATAGTAACCTGTCTGCAACTTGGGAGATGGCTTTTGAGAGTAACCCAAAATCATCACCCTGGAGAAACCTAACGATGTGTCTCTCCAAATTTATATAGTCTAGTTCATGGTCAACGGAAAACATGTAGTCCATCTCTGTGTCTGTCTTTAAAAAAACTTTATTATATCCTTTTTTTATTCAAGTCATATCCAAATAGACCCTGCTGATAACCAAATTGTCATTTGTAAAAAAGAAAAAATATTTAAGTAAAAACAACAGGTATAATGACCTCATCTCTCAACATATACCATATTTCACACCCATAGTATCCCACCCCTCTACCAAGGTATATATTTAATCATCATTTTTTTGGGACCAAGATTGATCATTAGAGGGGACAAGAAAAAACATTTCTATTGCACTTCCTTTATGTCAAGCACTCTGCTAGAACTTTACAAATACTATCTAATTTAATTCTAATGACAACTTTGTGAGGTAGGTGCTATTCTTATACGTATTTTACAGTAGAAGAAACTGGAGCAAATAGAAGCAAAGTTAAGCTTGCCCAGGTCATACAGCTAATAAATGTCTGAGGCTAGATTTGAGCTCAAACCTTCCTGACTTCAAGCCTAGCACTCTATCCAGTGTACCACTTAGTGACCTCTATTAATCATTTTGACTGCCTTTAAATCGTTTTCATTTTTGTTATAGTAATCAACTACATACACACATACATATGTACTCATGTATAGATAAGTATCTATATTTAACTACCTATCTATCTTTCTAGGTTCTGTTTCCTTTGTTCCACATCATTTCATAAAAATGTTCTCATGTTTCTCTGAACTGCCCTCTTTCATATTCATCATCTTGTATGGTGTAGTAATATTCTATCACATTAATATTCCACAATTACTTTAGCTCTTTATCACCTGATGGATGCCCACTTTGCATTTTCTGTTGTTATCATGAATAGTGCCTTTATGCCTTTTCTGTCTTTGATAATATATAGTCAGATATAATTTCATTGGGACAAAGAACATGTAGAATTTAATCTGAATAATAAGAGTACCTACCTCACAGGGTTGCTGTGAAAATCAAATGATATAATGTATATAAGCACTTATTAAATTTTAAAGACCTATATACATGTATATTATCTGCCAAAACTTTTTTTAAAGATGGAGATTTTATTGTACACGCAGTCACTTTCCTCTAATAAAATCTTTTAAACATTTCCTTAAAATTAAAATTTTCTCAAGCTATTTCTGCAAGTGAAATGCACAGATCCTTACCTATGACTCAAATATGTAGTCATAAAGAAAAGAGATTGTTCCCACATGCAGTAAAACAAAAATGTCTGATGACCATGTTTACTTGAGAGTGTATGCTGAGACTACTGTGTCCTGGACTGCATTCCAAGACCAACAATACTTAATTAAAAGTTACAACTCTAATAGCTCGTATTTTTTTTTCAACTATAGCCCTTACAGAGCATCTGTCTGAAACACTCTGCAGTATGTTCTGGTATGGAATTTTACTCACCCTGGAAATTCTGATATCTGAGAAAGATCAGAAGTTGGCTTTTTCTTCATCTGGGCTTTGGAAAATCTAAGGTAAGTAGAGCTAGTCCCTGTTTTGACTCATAGGGACAGGATAATGCAGGCTACCAGTGGAACCATTTATCTGGTTGAAAAGAAAAATGCTTCTTCATAAATAATCTATTTAATCAAGTCTGAGACTAGAATCCTAGTCTCCTGCTTCCCAATGTGGTGTTCTTTCTATTATACCTTTCTCTATAAATAATCCCTCATTTCTGAGAAACCTGAGACATGGAATGTAATGAGTAGTACATAGGGTCAAGATGCAGATTATGTTTTTATTAAATGTTTGACTGCTTTATGTGCTATTATAATTGACTGAGCAGTGGGGTTGAAGAGCTTGATCCTGCTACTTTCCCCATGTCTCCACTGTTTCAAGTAATTTAAATGAGGTAATATAACTCACTTAACCTCTTTTAATGGAGACTCCCAGCAGTTTAATATCACCACATGTTGCTCAGCATAATTCTTCTTAAGGTGGTATAGTGGGAAAAAAAGCACTGAACTTGTCTTCAGAATATGTACGTTCAAGTCATGGACCCACCAATTACTAGTAATGAGATGGTAAGCCAGTTATTTAATTTCTCTGAGCCTCAGTTTCCTCATCTCTAATATGGGAGTAATTATACTTGCACAGCCTACCTTACCTGATAGGGTTGTTTTGAAGAGTTGTAAGCTGAGAAATTCCATGTAAATGCCAACTGCTCTTTTTTTGTGTTTCGTCAATCACATCTATTAGAAATACTATTTTATCATAACAAAATTAGAAAATTTTATTCAAGCATCTGATTGGAGAGTGATTGTCTGAACAATTTCTCTAATAAATCAGTGTCCCATTTGACACGAAGAGTCTGGGTCTTATACAGTCTGGTGGGAATTTTCATGGGGAAGTCCTAGAAAGTTTGAGAAATTCCCTCACACAGTAGGGCTTCTCATTAAGCTATAACTTTAGATCAGAGTACTTTACTAAACAGAAGGAGAAAATAGATCAAAGTTATATTTTGTGATTTTAAATCACAATCCTCAGTCCCATTATAGCCATGGGAACGTCTAAGCTATTTGAACTTACAAGGTTCAAACAATAGCAGTTTTATGAAAATAAACTAAATACCATCTTATTAGATAGATAAAATGTTAGTATCCTTGGTAGCTTATAATGCATGATAGAATTTGCATGGAGGCTATTTTGTTTTAATTATGTAAACAAATGTAGAAGCCCAGTAAACTTGAGCTAAGCTTTATTCATAACGTAATTTCATTTAAACACATATTTGAGATTGTAATATTTTGCTTCCAAAGCTACTTAACCTCTCAGTGTCCCTAAGCATCTCTCTAAGAATGTAAGTTAAAGAGGTGTAATCTGTATCCTCTGGATCCACTTGAGAATTTTCCCACATTAATGAAGTCACAAGTACAAATTAAAAACCAAATGAAATTAAAACCACCATAGGTAAGGTATACCTCAGATATTAGGCTATTGTCTAGCTCAGATAACGTCAGTTAACCTTTCTTCCTTTAATGGAGGAGATCTCAATTTGGGATATGAAAATTAAAAAAAATTATAACTTTATTTAAACATAATTGGTTTCTCTTGTAAATCTATTTATTTTATTTTACTCATTGAGAAGCTTTTTTTCTAAGGAGTTGATAGACTTTATTAGATAACCAAAATTTTCCATGACACAAAAAGATTGAGAAGCTCTCCTTTTTAGTGTTTCCCCCATACCACATGAAGTAGAGATATTGGGGTAGGAAGCAGAAATAAGCTCCATGTTCTCTGAAGGAATGAAAACTTTTCTTTATAGCTCACTGATATAAAACCCAAGTGGGAAAAGATTATAATTCAGATATTATCCTTTTCCTAAATCTTCTGTCAGGACTATCTTAGACAATGAATAGACATACCTTTGGTGACTAGAGACACAGTTTTCATTTCAACCAAACCTTTTGTGAATCATCAGTTTCAAACCTATTGGACTTTGTTCAATTTCCATCACCTTTCTGGACTGCATTGTCCTCAGATAGCAAGTGAAAGAGTCCCTTGCAGCTCCAAATCTGCATTCTTCTGTTCTTATAACTTCTGAATAAGCAAAAATAAAGAAAAACCCTGTAGCAGGAGAGTTTGATTGGAGGGCAACAGAGGAATAGCTATTTCTAGAAAAGTAGACAGTTCCAAAATGAAATGCCAGACCAAAGTATTCCTCTAATTGAGGCTTATCTCCTTGTTTTTCAGTCCATTGACTTCTGCATAAACATTGAGAGTCCTCCAAGAGCAGCATTTGTGAATTAATCCTTCAGAATACCATCTCTAGATTTTGCTCCCTACCCTGTATTTGGCCTCAGATAATCTGAGAACTGGAAAGCACCTTTAAAATCATCTAGTTTACCTGTATCTGATTAAAACAAAACAAAACAAAAACCAGCCCTCCACAATATTCCTGGGGTAATAATCAGTTTAAAAAAAATGTCTTTAGTGAAGGAGAACTCATTTCTTCCTGATAGCACTAATTCAGGGGTCTTAACCTCTGTGTGTGTATGTGTGTGTGTGTGTGTGTGTGTGTGTGTGATAGACCCCTTTGGTAGTCTGGTAAAGCCATGGATTACTTCTCAGAATAAACGTTTTAAGTTCATAAAATTACAAAAGAAACAAATTATTGAAATACAATTCAGTTGTCAAAATACATTTATCAAAATATATATTTAAAAAAAAACAAGCTCATGTGCTGTGGATTAAACACCCTTACAGCCTACTTAGTTCCGTCTAATGTTATTTGCCCTGTTCTCTGCAGCCAAGCTGAGCAAGTCTGAGATGTTTTTTCATGACAGCACTTCAAATACTTGAAATCAAATACATAGCCCTTTAGTCTCCTCTTTTTTGAACTGAACAACAATTTTGTCAGTGAGGGTCAGTGTCTCAGCCTCATCTAGAACTTAATGAATGGAGACAGAAAGAATCAGGAGCACGATAGCAACAAATAAGAGGAAAGGAAACGAGAGCCATTGGCTCCTTCCTTCTGGCATCTCAGAGTAGATTTGCACTAAAGCCAACAGTTTCACCTACCTCCTCAAGAACTGGGGAAAGACTGCCCTTTCTCCAACTTCCCCTATCCATGCCTGTCTAGTTATAGACAGATAAGTATAAGTTAAAATTAGGATGAAGAGCCAAGCCTCTGCCTGAATATTCAGAATTTTCTTAAACTGGGAGCTCTGAGCTAACTTATTTCACTAACAACTTCTTGCCTTAGGTAAACTCCATAGAAATGAAGAGGAAGGGATCATGTGAAATCAAGAGGTCTAGGATAAAAGTGACCTAATTGTTAACAGGATGTGGCTTCTAAATACAGGCTAGTCAGTTATATTTTTCACACTTGACACCTGCCACTACCGGTGTAGTACTCCATCCAGGGCTACTCCATCAACTCCCATAGTTATTATCAGGCTGGATCCCCAAAGAGAGATTATTACTCCTTTCCTCAGGATTCTCTTCTCAATAACCTTGAGAAGCTATAAGTTTTAGTACTGTTTCTTATGAGTCCTCATTTAGTGTGTTCTCTGTTGATTATCAAGTGGTCAGTTACAGTTAATTGAGTTTTTATGAAAAGGTACTATTGTGCATAGTAAAACAATAGTGACAAAGCATCACCTAAAATAATGGACACACTCACCCAAAATCCTTGGGGAGAAGAGGCTAGAGCTTAGAGACTACATGTAGTAAAAAAGTAAAGCTTCTAGCTATTGTAAATTCATTTTATTCCCTTCATGGAGTCTTCATGAAGTCCTCTTAAAGTGTAAATTTCTTCTAGACTTTAAAGGCTGGTGAGCTTATAGAGTCCTAAAGCTACTTTTCCTTGGTGTTTCTAGTTTGTGTTCCTATATCTTCCAGTTTCTGCTGCAGATACTGCTCTTAGCCATTACTGTTCTAGGAGCACTGCTGGCATGGAATCCAAATCCTCTCACATTTTGAATTTCACAGGGTCATCATCTGGTCAATTTCTGGGGGAGAGAAATTAGATACTTCCCTCTTACCCAAAGGCACTTTCATCATTCATTTCACTATTGGAATATGGAATATATGTTTTCCAGAGATCTCTCTGCCAGTCCCAATATGTTTCTTGTGTGGCTGCATGTTATCTTGTCCAATAACCAAAGTACTCCATTCCTCCCTAACTGATTTGTTCATACCAAGTTTACACCTTTGACTGATTTAACCAAGAAGTCAAGGCCTTCTTCATTGATATTTATTAAATATTGTAGAATTCTTCTCTTGTAGTCTCCCCCCACCCAGCTAAATATTTGTTGTCCCCAGAACATCAGTTGGAGTGCTTTAGCAAAGTATAACTCCAAATCCTAGAGAGCTTGCTAGTGACTTGGGGAGGTTAACATTATCTTTTTGAATGCCTTTCCCAGTATTTTATACTAGAGTATCTTAAGAAAAGTTATATGGCACAATTCATAAACAATAATAGCCTCTTATTTCTCCCTTACCCTATTCAACCTCTACAAATGTCAAGTTCATCTTCCAAAAGCAGAGGTCTGATGTAATTTCTGCGATAAAAATTATTCACTGGCTCCCTATCACCTCCAAGATAAAATGCAAATACCTCAACGTGGTTTTTAAAATCCTCCGCAATTTGACTCCAATCTAAATTTCCAGCCATGCTTCATATTATCCCTTTTCTATACCCTACATTGGAGTCGGAATGGATTAATACCTGTTTCCTATAACAAGTAGTCCATTTCCTACCTTTGTACTTGTATGCAGCCTATCCTGTCTACTAGCAGTGCACTCCTTTCTCATCTCTGCCTTTCAGAATCTTTATCATTCTTCAATGTTCAACTCAGCTGCCCTCCTTTTTTGAAAATCTTTTCTTGATTTCTCTAGTTACTAGTGTTCTCTTACACCTCAAATTACCTTGTATTTATTGATCTGTGCATATCTTACATCCTTCAAATACAAATGTAAACTTCTTGGGAATATTGATTTTTTTTCTTTCATTCCTGGGGTCTAGCACAGTGCCTTTCCAAAATTATGCATTTAATAAATATTTGTTGAAATGAATGTCATGAAGAATAACAACTTATGGCAATAAAATTGTATGCTTTAATAAAAAGTCATATCAATAAATCTCTTATTGTGCTTCTCTCAATGTTGAACCCTTGCTATATTCCTGCTTTGTCTAATTCTTGTCTTGACTCTCTCTGACCACAATCTCACTGATCTTCTGCCCTGCTTTGAAGAGGAGGAGGTGCCCTTCCTTAACAGACTATATTCTACCCTTCTACATGCTGGCAGGTCTCCTCATTAGACACTTAATTTACTTCCATGAGGCCTGGAATGTGTCATATAAATCAGATACATGACCAAGAAATAAAAATCCCCCTATGGCCATAAGGATTTTTATAGAAAGAAAAAGCAGTGCTTTTATCACTGCAGTTTCTGATGCCCAGGGAAGGGTGAGAGAAAAATGGATCTTCTCTCAAGGTTTTGGATCTAAGAGCCTTGATGAATCACAGTTCTTGGCTTAGCATCCTGCATGTGACTTTAAATGAATCCCTTCCCTTCTCTGGGCCTCTATTTCCTCCTCTGTAAAATGAAACCCTCATACTAGATGTTGTTTAAGGTTCTTTTTAGATCTAACTCTGATCTCACCAAAGAGTATAGAGCTAAAAGGGATATATTAATGTCCTCAACTGTTTAAAGAAGGAGATGTTTTTGCTTTTCTTGTAATCTTGAACTTAGAGGAGAAAGTATGGTGTATTGGAATTAGGAGAAACCTAAATTCCAATATGACCTCTAGCACGAGCCGTGTGTCCGTGGGCAAGTCATTTAAGTTCTCTCAGCCTCAGTTTTTTCATCTGAAAAATAGAGCTGATACTACCTACTTCACAGCGATGCTGTGAAGATCACATGAAATAATATAGATATAGTGATTTGTAAAAATTGAAGTCCTATATAAGTTTATTAGATGGTAGAGCCAGAACTCAAACTCCAGATTTCAGACTTTGGTTTACTAAGAGAATGTCAGAGGGGGAAGCCCTTGAGTGTATGTGTGTGTGTGTGTGTGTGTGTGTGTGTGTGTGTGTGTTTGTGTGTGTACAAGACAGAGGGCAGTGGAGGATGCTGGCATCGTGGTCCCTAATCAGGAGGAAGGAAAGAGAAGTAAAGGAAAGCAAAAAGGGAAGTGCTTCAAGGCCAGCTCTTATCCCTAGTGAGAATTCCTATAAACTGTGGAGAACTGCATAAGATTTTGTGATGACAATCAGCATTCTGCCACATAAAGAGTTACTTTGTTTTGTTTTGAAAATCTTCTGGGTACTACCTGAGACATCAAGTCTAATGGAATAACATCATCTTATGGATTGCAGATGATGTCTGGCCCTGAAGGAAAATGCCAGTGTGCTGACGACAGTGTGGCAAAACTCCCCTATACAGGCCAGGTGCGCTTGCTTTAAGTTAATGATTATCAAAGCAAAATTCTTAGATTAAGAGCTTGGGATTCAGATCCACAAGCCAGCAGAATCTGCTTTCATTCTAATGCTGGCTGTTCATCTCTGTTTTTAAAAGATTTGATGACTTAAGGTTTGAGATGAATGGTGGGATTTGTGTCTGATGCTTTCCTAAAAAATACTCGGCTTGATCACAGCAGTGACATGGTAGAATGGAATGAGACCTGGATTTGGAGAGATTAAGGCTTTAAGATTAAGACCTCTTATTAACTGTGTGACAGTGGATGAGTCACTTCCATTCCTTGAGTATCAGTCACCGAATCTGCAAAATGGGGATCACAATCTGTCTTAGATGGATAGCTCGTACAATTACAGCTAGAAGAGATCTAAGAGATCATTTACTCCAACCTCTCTCATTTTACAGACAAGGAAACTGAAAGGTGAAGGACTGAAGTTATCTGCCCAGGTTTATGGAGGAAGTAAATAGCAATAGTAGGATTTAAATCTAGGTGAATGTAAAGATAAAATGGAATAATATGGGTGAAAATGTTTTTTAAATTTATATACACACATATATGCACATGTATTTATACTGACACATGCCTGTGGTATATACATATTCATATATATATATATATATATATATATATATATACACACACACACATATGTGCACATAACACATATAAATACATATGTAATATAGGCAGATATATGGAAAGAAAGAAGGAAGGAAGGAAGGAAGGAAGGAAGGGAGGAAGGAAGGAAAAGAAAGTTAACTAGATCTCAATATAGTTACTATATTTTGGGGTCTTGCTCAAGGGCAAGGATTTTTAACTTGAGATTCACAAACAAAAAATAAAGCTACTGTATTTCAATATAATTGGTTTCTTTTGTAATCCTATGTGTTTTTATTTTATGCATTTAAAAACTTTTTTTGGAAGTGGTCTATAGGCTTCACAAATTGCTAAAGAGTTTCATGATACAAGCAAGATTAAGAATCCTAGGGCAACCGTATCTTAGATCTGCGGCTTGTGAAAAGCATGCTGCAACTTGCTGTTGTTTTACCCAAACTCTTCCTAAAATACTCCAAATAATTGGGAATCTGGCAGCTAAGTGGGGAAGTGTATAGAGAACTGGGCTTGGAGTCAGGAAGATTACTTTTCTTGAGTTCAAATCTGGCTTCAAATACTTACTAGTTATATGACCCTGGCCAAGTTATTTAACTCTGCCCCAGTTACGCATCTATTAGGGAAAAAAAAGAGCTACAAAAGGAAGTAGCAGACCACTCCAGTATCTTTGCCAAGAACACCCCAAAGAGTTGGACTTGACTGAGAGAAGAGTGAACAACTCTCTTCAGCTCTGCTTCTACAGCTGCATTGTGTGAAGTAGCTGGCGCTGTCCATTGTGCTAGAAGCTTACTCCAGACGAAGTTTATGCATCGACTAAGACTCCAGGCAGACATGTTTAATAACTTGATAAGGATTGTAAATATTTGTCTTTTGTGGCTTGGGTCATCTTATCACTACATAACAGCAACTTCTGCTGTCCAGTGCACATGTGGCTCTGCATTTCTTCACAATTTTGCTCACTTAGATTGTATTGTTAATAACAACTTACATTTACAGAGAGCTTTACTGTTTGTCAAATGCTTTTCTTCAATTCTTTCATTGGATCCTCACAACAGCTCTATGAAGTTGATCGTGCAATTGAGTGTTATTATCTTCCCTTTATAGATAAAGAAACTAAAGATCAGAAAGCATTGGAGTGTGGTCAGGGTAACAAAACTAGTAAGTAGTGGAATTATGACTTGAAACTAAGTCTAATGAACTTTTCATTACAAGTTCTGCCTGGGTCAGTGACTGTCATTGTGTAAATTTGTCTTTAGGACCCAATAAAGTGCCAGGAGCAAGTGGACATATAGTGAATTTTAAATGCAGTATCAAAAGCACTTAATGCTAGATCACGATGTGTAACATTAAGTCAATCAGTAAATAAACATGTATTAAGCATCTACTATATGCCAGGCACTGAACAAACTGGTGATACAAAGAAAGGTAAAAGACCATCTCTGCTCTTGAGGAGCTCACAATTAAAGTAGAAAGACAACATGCAAACAACTATTCACAAATAAGGAATATAGGATGAATTGGAAATAATCAATAGAGGGAAGGCACGAGAAGTAAGAGGCATTAGGAGAGACAAGATTTCAAATGAGACATGACAGAAACCAGAGGAGATGACTAAAGTTATATGTATGTATAGCTTTACTAGTGCCTTCCCTCTGTGAATATTTCTAATTTATCCTGTATATAGTTTACTTGTACATTATTATTTGTATGTCCCATTGTAATGCCCCATTAGCCTGGGAGATCCTTGAGGTCAGGGGCTTTATTTTTTTCTTTTTGTGTATCCCCAATACTTAGCAATAATTCCTGGCACATAGTAAGTACTCAATGAACTTTTATAGACTGACTTTTTTTAAATCTAAAATGAATGCAGTTGAACTAAAGGGAAAAATCTTAATAATTCACATCTATATTGCTTTAAGTTTAGTAACACAAAAAACCCTTAGAGTTAAATAGTGTTAAGTATCATTATCTCCTTTTTTATAAATGAGGAAACTGAGACT
Organism: Potorous gilbertii; assembly: GCA_028658325.1. Taxonomy (NCBI): domain Eukaryota; kingdom Metazoa; phylum Chordata; class Mammalia; order Diprotodontia; family Potoroidae; genus Potorous; species Potorous gilbertii. The sequence continues at coordinate 369,332,533 of CM053769.1, forward strand.
CAGAGTTAAAATGACTTGCAGATGGTCATACTAATAGTGTTTTAGACAAGATTTGAATCTAGGTCTTCTGATTCCATGTCCAGTACTCTTTCCACTATTTTACAATGTGCTACAATAATGCTTCCTATTAGTTGTCACTAATGCTTAAAAGAAATACTAATAATTACTAGTAAATCAGTAAATCTAAATTGCTCATAACATACAATGCACACATTCTAATACCTGAGCAATTTTTGAATTCTCACAAAAATACATAACTGGTCTCAGATTCACTATCAATCCTTTTTGGGATATAATTAAATAACAGAGAATATGATGGTATATCCCTATAATGTTCTACAACAATTTTCAAAAGATTACTTAAGATCCCTTCATTTATTAAATTCTATTGTCCTTTTTAGATACAAAACAACATACATCCTCTTTTTTGTTTCTGGAAAGGCTAAAATACTCCAAATGATAAATCTCAGCATGACTTTAAGGATTATGTGGTCTAGGTCCTTTATTTTATAGCTGAGAAAAATGAGATCCAGAAAGGCAAGATGATTTGGTCAATATCATTGCAAATTAGAGGAAAAACTGGAACTAGAATACAGGTCTCCTTTTCCAGGTCCAAGGTTCTTGCCTTATTTCCAAATTGACTTATTCAGCCTGTTAACTGAGCCTCTGACCACTATTTTTTCCATCCCCTCCCATTACTCTTAAATGTTTTTCCTAAGGAGAAACAGTGTCTCCAGCAGTCTGGGAAAGTGTCCCTAATTAGAAGTTTCAAACTGAGAACAGAAAATTAGGTAGATGCCATTAATTGGGTTCATAAATCTGCAAATGATAAAATGGAGATGCATTTAGGAAAGTGTCAGACTTAGCTTTGCTACTGGAAATTTAGATTAACAACACTCATAAACCAATCAGTAAAAAAAAAAGTCAATAAAATCTTCCAAGCTTCAGACTTTCTACTTTTCTGAGACTCAGTAAAATATTTAACTTATTTCAATCAAAGTAGCAAAATGTCTGTTTTGTTGTTCTCTTCCCTCTGATATAAAGAAATGCATCTAGATTTGGCTCATGTTGTAAGTAAAGCATCACAGAACATTTAAAAATTTTAAGCTAGAAGGAATTTTAATGATCATCTAATTCAATCTACTATTTTTACAGAGAAGGAAACTAGAGAAGTAACATCCAGAAGTTTAGTGGCCCTCTTTCTCTATGTTGCATTTCTTCACTTATCTATACCATATTACCTCATATTTTCATAGTTTTATGGTTTTAAAACATGTCCACATCTATTATTTCATTGTTCACATCTGTTATAACATCACATTTCATTATCACAACTTTATGAGCTTTGTCGAGTAGATAGTATCATCTCCATTTTATAGACAAACAAATTAGGGCACAGAGAGATTAAGTGACCAGATTCAATGACTCCAAGTACTGTGCTCTTTCATTATATCAAATTATGTCCTCGATCTACTTTGGAGTGCAATAAATGAATGTATGAAACATATAATTATGGTCCTGTTTGTTTTCAGAAGGACCATCTGAGGATACTTGGATCTCTACTTTATTGGTTGAAATCTTGCTTTTCCTGCCTCAGGGTAAAAATCACTGGATTTAGAGTCAAGAAATTGGGTCTTGAATCCCAGTTCTGAGGTTTGGTAGCTCATGGAAAAGTCAAAAGCTTTCTAACTTTCAATTTACTCTTCTGTGTGAAGGAAATATTATTTGCAGTACTTTGCTATGTTGGTGTAAGAAAAATGCTTTATAAGTCTTTTAAATACCTGTCACTACTACTACTGCTACTATTATTATTAAAATGCAACTGGAATAAAAATTAGTATGTTTGAATATTTTTTCTTTTTTTATCTTTGATTTTTATTAATATCTCCTCTTTTTCTATCACCTCCACTTCTGAATGTATCTCTCCCCTCTTTCTCTACCCAGGAATTCATTGTTTCCTTTATGAAGAAGAAAGAAGAGGAGGAGGAGGAGAGCAAAAACAAAAGCAGAAAGAAAACAGTTCAGCAAAACAAGCCAATAGATCAACTGAGTTGGATGATATACTCTGTAATTCACATCCATGGCCTTTGACCTCTACAAAGAAAGGAGGTATGTTTTTTCGTCTCTTCTTTATGGTCAGATTTCATTACAATTGCACAACATTCAGCTTTGTTTTGCTGATGTTGTATTATTGTGACATTGCTACATTAATGTACTCATTATTTATATTGTTTTCCTGGTTCTGCCTACTTCACTCTGCCATTTTACATGTTTTCTCATGTGCTTTTAAATTCTTCATATTCATTATTTCTTATAATATGATAACATACAATCACATACATGCATTACAGTTTGTGCAGTCATTGAATTTTCATTGCGTCAAGAATGTTAGAGTTAGAAGGACCCTGAGAGATCATCTCTTTTAACCCAACTACCTTTCAGGGAGGGAAATATAGACCCACATGAGTGAGGTGATTTGCCCAAGGTCACATGGAAAACTATCTTTTTGTAAGCAAGAAAATTTTGATGTGGAAAAAATTCTATTTACATATTTTTACTGTGTGTGTGTATGTGTGTGTGTGTGTGTGTGTGTGTGTGTGTGTGTGTGTGTAGAAAATGAACTACTAAGTAGATGAAGTGCAAGGTGATAGGAGATGCCAACTTGTTTATTCAGACTACCCTATAGAGCTTCATTATATAACTGTCTGGAAAGTATATTTTCTTACCCAATACCATGAGTGGGAGTTGTTAGGGATGATGACTCTAAAATGAAAATGGAGCTACAGTGGGTGTAAATAGAAAGTTTGGAAAGTGCTTGCCTTAGATGTTTTCCAGATTGCTGTTCCTCTTGTGTTGGGGGAAGGGTCTAGGAGGAAAGTTTGTCCAACAATTTTCCTCAGACACGCTTCCCCCAACACACACAGCCATCCAACAAACGTTCAGGGATTCTATTTTGTTGAAGGTTTGTGAATCCTGGTGACATTTGTGCGGTGTATATCTGGTGATGAAATTCAGGGGGCCATGGGACCATCCTCTGGCTTTCTGAAATACTCAAGATAAATGAGGCTGAGCATTTATTTCAATTTTCAAAATGAAGTTCTATGGAAGGATACAGTTTTAGAATGACATTTTACAGCATAATTAGTTGAAGTAGAAAAAGTTGTAATGGAGGACCTCTTCTTTTCCAAAAGCAGTGAAATATAGACCAGGAAGGATGGGCTGAAATGATTATAAACTATCTACATGGTGATAATTAATCCTCTCCTTTCCTTTTAATAGGATAATAAATATTCATAATTATTAATTAATACTGCCTCATAAAAAGAGGAATATTGATATTCTCAGAGTAAATTATAAACAGGTGAAAAATCTATTGCAATTCTTTTTGAAAAAAGAGATGTCATTTTGCTCTATAATATTAAAGGACTGACAAAAGATAAATACTATTGAATTCATTGAATATAACTTAAAGTGATTTGCTTCCAGATGGAGCCTGTAAATTGGCTGAGATCTAAGAATGGAATGAAATATCTTTGTATAATCTACATTGACCGATGTGTCTGGGTTCCTTAAAGCTAATCTACCTGTAATGTCTGGAGGTAATGACTTAGTCCTAGATTATCATTAGAAATGCCTCAGTTATACATACCTACATACATACATATATATACATACATACATGCATACATGCATACATACCTACATACATACATATATATACATACATACATGCATGTGTTTGTATGTGTATTTTTGTTGCTTTTGTTTAGTCATATTCAACACTTCATGACCCCATTTGTCATTTTCTTGGCAAAGATGCTGGAGTAGTTTGCATTTCCTTCTCCAACTCATTCTACAGATAAGGAAACTGAGGCAAACAGATTTAAGTGACTTGCCCAGGCTTACATAGTTGTCTGAAGACAGAATTGAACTCAAGAAGATGAGTCTTCCTGACTCCAGGCCCCAAGATTCTATCTACCATACCACCTATCTGCCTTTTGTATATGTGTGTATGTACATGAGGGCATATGTATGTAAATGTGTATATATGTACATATGTATGCACATGCATATATATTTATAAAAATCATTTGTTTAATGCTTCTCTGTCAACATACTTTTTGGTTGACTTGCTGTGAATGTCACACATGCAGGGCATTTTGATTTTAGTGATTGTCTGCTACCAAAGTTATCCTGAAGATGTTTTCAGTGAGTTTGCCAAAGACAATGTTTTTTCTCAATATATTTATTCAATTACAAAAACAATCATTATTTTCATATGTGAAATAGTCTAGAGAACATTAAAGACAGAAGAATAAGAGAATGGAAAAGCACCTTTCAACGGATAGAAATGTGCCTTTCTCTTCTGATCCCACCTCTATCTGAACCTACTCTAATTATGCTGTATTAGGAAACCTTGCCACTTGGACCATAAGCTATTGCTCAGGATTGAGAAGAGTCCTATAAACACCTGCATTTATTTCCCAAGGCTTGTCTTAGGGGAAAATAATGAGCAAGGGCTGAGAAGGTAACACCCATGACCTAACATCAGGTATATTTTGTCTTTCCATCCATCTTCAGAGATGAGATGAGATTGGCTCATTCTCCTCAGGCCCCCTTCCTCTTTGACAACATAAATAGAAAGGAAAGGAAAACTTAACAACAACCTCTGATCATAAATACCAGGTGAGGCAAAGCCAATGAGCAAGAGGAGATTCAGCTCTCAATTCAGAGAGTTATTCCCCACAGATGGTGAGGTCCTCCAGAGGCACCTGTTTGGGGGAGGACATCTTTCTGGTCATGTAAAACACTAAAACAGCATGGAGACTCCTGGGAAAGATCAAAAAGAAATTTGGCTTGAGCATCCACACAGGAAAAGCAAATAAAACAAAATGAAGAATATCCATTGCCCAGATTGTGACATGTATTTAGATGGATAACCTACAGATCTTATTCAATGGCATGTATTCATCTAAGAAAGGCCATACAGACAGATAACAAGTTGGACCCAGAATTAGACAGGAAGAGGAAAGCAGCCTGGATTGCCTTCAGGAAATTGCAAAGCTAATTTAATGACATTAGACTTCTCCAAGAAAGAAAGGACCACCCCTTTAACATATGTGCTATGGTTGTTTGTTATCAACGTTGTTATATGGCAGTGAGACATGTAGCATAACAATTTCTGAAAAACTGAAAATAAGTATTACTTAGGGGACAATTGAGATGTGAATGGTGGGTGTGAGCAAGGCTAAATGTAAAATATACTATCAAAGATTTAATGTTAAAAGGGACTTCAGAGACCATGTAGTTCAACTCTTCCTTTTTACAGACAAGGAAACTGAGGCCCAGAGAGGTTGTGATTTGCCTAAGGTCAGAGCCAGAGTTAGAAGCCAGGTTCTCTGACTCCAAGCTTAACAACACTCTTTCTACTATACCAAAATGGAGAAGAAGATTAAAGAGGTTATTAAGAAATGCATAACTGAGAAAGGTCAGCTGGTCTTGGGATGAGGATGAAGGATGCCAGGCACAATGATCTGCTGAAATCTGTGAAGTGTCAGAGTTAAAACAGGGTGATCTCCAACCTATCCATTGAGAGGACCTGGATCAGAGCCACATAGGATGGATAGGCAGGCAGGGGTGTAGATTGTAAGGGACATTACTGGAGGGAATATTTAAACTGGTAAGACCAAAGATCCATATGAGAGAAACTATAGCTTGACCAAGAAATGAGGCCCAGAGAGTAGAATTGACTTACCCAAGGTCATATAGCCAGGAAATATCAGAGCTGATATTTGAACCCAGACTTCCTGACTCGCGGTCCAATTTTCTTTCTACTCTATCATATTACCTTTCACCTATAAAAAGTCAGCCCATTGCTTCTTTCAATTTCTAAAGTCTCTATAAGCCAAGCATTCTTTTTCTTTAAAATCAGAATCATCCTCATGTCCCCTTCCTCTTTGACAACATAAATAGTAAGGAAAGGAAAACTTAACAACAATTTCTGATCATAAATACCAGGTGAGGCATGAGGCTATGAGAATGAATTCTGAAGATACGCTTGCCTACTTGTTTAGATGGGTACATGTCCTCCTATTTCACATTAGGCTAGAGACCCAGTCTGAGATTTCAACCAGTCAAAGATTTTTAAAGGGAAAGAGAAAAGTAGGCAAAACAGCAAAGCTTTAGCAGGTCATCTAAGAAAAATAGCGGGGGCTTGCTTGGGAAGATACCTGTGCATTTTGCAAACATTCAACCACAAAGGGATGGGCTCTTTAGTTTTCTCATGCAAGAGGAACCTTTAAACGCCAAGGTAAATATTTAACCTCCAGCTCTCAAAAAAACAAAAAACCCATACGCAAGAGAGTTGTTAAGTTTATCCAACATTATTAAAATTGTCTCCATCACTTTCTTAAGTCTAGATAGTTAACAAAGCAATAAATCTACCCCAATCTATAGTGTTTGCTGATATCTCAGGTGTAAATGCTCACACTTAATATTTAACAATTGGCTTTAATGAGTCAGTACAAGCAGACTCCAACACATCCTTGTTTCAGGGTCACCAAAAGGACTCCTGGCCTAGAAAGAGGCCTCCCTCTCTTGTCGCTAGAGGGAAGAGGGGAGGGCTGTAAGGAAGGAGAGCAGAAATAAGAGAAAGGGAGGTGTAAACAGCATTGCTTAGCTGCAGAGCAGGGCTGCCAGCAAACTGTAACTTTCTGGCGTCAGATGATAAAACATTAATTACAGATGTCAAGATTAGAGTTTGCTTTTTCTGCAAATTCCATAGGGTCTCTAAGCAACCTGATCTCAAAATCCCAGAGGGAATGGAAGTCTACAGAGAAGCGATTGTTATCTTAATGTGGCAAGAATCTCCACCTTGTCCTGTGCCAAGTGAAAATCCAGCTTTAATGACCAAGATTATGGGAATATTTCTGGGTTTTGCTGTAGATGGTTGACATTTGAAACCTAATTTATGCTGAGAATTATAACTGTAAATTCCGTTCCAAATCTGGAAAGTCCAGCAGCCCCTTATCACACGTGAGGATACAAGGCAGCCTAACTGAGCTTAAGACCCATCTGTGTAATCACTAAAATTGAATTTGGATTTAAAAGCGTGGCAGACCTAGCTTTTAAAAACTCATTGTCACACAATCATTGTTGCAGAGAATCATGCCCTAGAAGAGGAATTTGGCTCCTAAAATACAAGTTGTACCCTCAGGTTTGATAGTCAAAGAACAGAGGAGTTTTTTCCTTTCTTTCCTTTTCCTTCTTTTCCTTCCTTTCTCCCTTCATCCCTCCTATCCTTATTTCCTTTCTTCCTCTCTTTCTTCCTTCCTTCCTACCACCCCCCCCCCAAGGTGTCCTCTAAGGCTCTTTCCTGGACTTTCTCTTTTCTTTGTATCCTTGGCAATCTCAGCAGGTCCTATAAGTTCAGTGATCATCTCTATGCTAATGACTCCCAGATCTACATATTCATCTCTAGTTTCTCTCATGATCTCCCACAGGCTCAGCCTTCTGAATTACCACATGCCTATTGGACATTTTGAACTGAATGTAACATTGTCAGTCAGCCAATAAGCATTTATTAAGTGCCAGCTATCTATCAGGCACTGTGCTGGGGATACAAAGAAAGGCAAAAGACAGTTCCTATACTCAAGGAGCTCACTATCTAATGGAGAAGACAACTGGGGCAGGGGAGCAAAGCTAAAATGGCAGAGTAGAAAGATGGACCAGCTCTAGCTCTCCCTCCACAGCCCATAAAATACCTGTAAAAAATGACTCTAAACAAATTCTAGAGAAGCAGAAGCCACAAAACAACAGAGATTTCCAGCACAAGACAGCTTGGAAGGTGAACAGGAAAGGTCTATTGCACTGGGCTCAGACCAGAGCATAGCCCAGCCTTGGCCCCACAGCAAGGCAGGGACAGGACTGGAGCAGACTTCAGGGTGCAAAATCACTGGTAGCAACTGTGGTTTCCACATTTCTCAACCCACAAATGCCAAAGACAGCTTGAAAGGTTAGTGAGAAAGCTCTTTTACCTGCGTGAGAAGGCGCATGGGTCAGCCCAAGCCCTGGCCACAGGGCAGCAGTAGTCACTGCAGAAGTATCTACTTTTGGAGCCCTCTACCAAAAAAACCCTGGGAGAATCCAGTAGTTGATCTGGATCTCAGTCCTCAGTGGTGGTCTTGGGGTGAGGAGGAGTGTTAGCATGGTGGAGCTGGTGGTGATAGTGGAGAGGGAACCCTGCTGGCAGATCCTGGGCAGAAAAGAGTGCTTGTTGCTCCCAGACCAGAGTGCAGACCAGGAGAGGAATAAACTTCTCTCCCTTGAATGGAGTAACTGAGAACTTACAGGTCCCTACAATTCCACTTGACAAAGGACTCAAAAGTCAAACAACTGGCTGGGAAAATGCCCCCAAAGGGAAAAAATAAGACTATAGAAGGTTACTTTCTTGGTGAAAAGAGACTTTCTTCCATCCTTTCAGATGAGGAAGAACAATGCATACCATCAGAGGAAGATATAAAAGTCAAGGTTTCTACATCCAAAACCTCCAAAAACATGCAATGATCTCAGGCCATGGAAGACCTCAAAAAGCATTTTGAAAATCAAGTCAAAGAGGTGGAAGAAAAATTGGGAAGGGAAATGAGAATGATGCAAGAAAATCATGAAAAGCAAGTCAACAGCTTGCTAAAGGAGACCCAAAAAATACTAAAGAAAATAACACCTTTAAAAATAGAGTAACCCAAATGGCAAAAGAGGTCCAAAAAGCAAATGAGGAGAAGAATGCTTTAAAAATCAGAATTAGCCAAATGGAAAAGGAGGTCCAAAAACTTATTGAAGAAAATATTTCTTTAAAAATTAGAATGGAGAAATAAAAAAAATAAAAAGAAAAAAATAAATGAAAAAATTATAATGGAGCAGATGGAAGCTAATGACTTTTTGAGAAACCAAGAAATTATGAAACACAGCCAAAAGAATTAAAAAATAGAAGACTATGTGAAATATCTCATTGAAAAAACCTAGACCTAGAAAACAGAGAGGAGAGATAATTTTAACAGGAGAGATAATCTTAAAATTATTGGTCTACCTGAAAACCATGATCAAAAAAGAACCTAGACATCATCTTTCAAGAAATTATCAAGGTAAATTGCCCTGATTTTCTAGATCCAGAGGGTAAAATAGAAATGGAAAGAATTCACCAATCACCTCCTGAAAGAGATACTCAAAGAAAAACTTCTAGGATTATTGTAGCCAAATTCCAGAGTTCCCTGGTCAAGGAGAAAATATTACAAGCAGCCAGACAGAAACAATTCAAGTACTGTGGAAAAACAATCAGGAAAACACAGGATTTAGCAGCTTCTACACTAAGGAATAGAAGGGCTTGAAATATGATATTCCAGAGGTCAAAGGAGATAGGATTAAAACCAAGAATCACTTACCCAGCAAAACTGAATATAATACTATAATACTTCAGGGTAAAAAAAATAGAATTTCAATGAAGTAGAGGACTTCCAAGCATTCTGGTTGTAAAGACCAGAGCTGAATAGAAAATTTGACTTTCAGATACAAGAATCAAGAAAAACATGAAAAGCTAAACAGGAAAGAGAAGCCTTTAGGAATTCAGTAAAGTTGAACTGTTTACATTGCTACATGGAAATATGTTATTTGTAACTCATGAGACCTTTTTCAGTATTTGGGTAGTTAGAGGGAATATATATATATGTAGGTGTGTATGGACATGTATATATGTGTATATTATATATATGTAGGTATATATGTGCATGTGTGTATAGATATATGGACATATGTGTATGTATACATGTGTATATACATATATATATATATATATATATTCATAGAAGGCACAGGGTGAGCTGAATATGAATATACCTTAAAAATATAATAAAATTTACTGTTGAATGGATGTACCAGGAGTAAGAGAAAGGGAGAGAATGTAGCAAATCATCTCACATACAAGAGGGAAGAAAGAGCTTCTACAATGGAGGGAAAGAGGGGGGAGATGACAAGAAATAATTGAGTCTTACTCTCATGGAATTTGGCTTAAGGAGGGAATAACACACTATCAATTGGATAAGGAAGTCTATTTCACCCTGCAGGAAGGAAAGGGGGAAGGGGATAGGAGAGGGAAGATAATAGAAGGGACAGCAAATTAGGGAAAGGGATAATCAGAAATTGTGGGAGGATAGGTCAAGGGAGAGAATCGAATAAATGAAGGACAGGTTAGGAGAGAGGGAAATGTGGTTAATGTTTTACAACATAAATATTATGAAAGTGCTTTGCATTGTTACACATATACGACCTATATTGAATTGCTTGTTTTCTCAAAAAGGTTGGGGAGAGAGGGAGGGAGAGAATATGGAACTCAAAGCTTTAAAAATGAATATTAAAAATTGTTTTAGCATGCAACTGGAAATTAAACTATGCAAGTATAGAAATCTATTTTGCCCTACAGGAAAAGAGAGGGGAAAGGAGATGGAAGAAGGGTGGGTAATAGAAGGGAGGACAGACTGGAGGAAGGGGGATGGGGTGCATGCTGTCCTGGGGTGGGGGGTGGGGAGAGATAGGGAGAAAATTTTGAATTTAAATTCTTGTGGAAGTGAATGTTACGAACTGAAAATAAATAAATTACATATTAGAATAAAGTTGCTGTGTTCATCCTTCGTTGCCAAAGAAGACCATGCCATCAGAGAAATAATGACATCACTTTGTGCTTGACTTTGTTTTGAGTGAGGGAGGGTTGTGCAGGTCACCAGCCTCATTTCTCCTCCAGAGCCATCTGAATCCAGTGACCAGATATTCATCAGGATGACTGGAGATGACCCAGGATGAGGCAACTGGGGTTAAGTGACTTGCCCAAAGTCACACAGCTAGTGAGTGTCAAGTGTCTGAGGTGAGATTTTGAACTCAGGTCCTCCTGACTCCTGCACTGGTGCTCTATCCATTGCACCACCTAGCTGCCCTTAGGATAAAGCTGAAACTAACAATAAAGAAGGCAACTCATAACAAGCTAAAAAGTGGCAGGAGGAGAAGAAGGACACCTAGCACAGGGGTAGGATATAGTCTAGAGAAATCCAGCCATGTCAGAAATGATAGGATGCCTGCTCTGGGCACTCTCCTTAAATGGAGGACCTGGGAAGAGTTATCCACTGTCTACACTTGCCCTCTTCAATCAGAATGAATAAGAGAAGGGTCCCAGGAATAGGGTCAACTCAGGAGGTGTGAGTTTCAGAGTTGTCATGATGATGGGATGTTGCTGGATGATGAGCTTCTGGAATGCATGATTCCACAGGCACTTCAAACTCAACCCATCCAAAAGTAGAACACATTGTCTTTCTCCCTAAACCATCCCCTTTTCTGAACTTCCCTGTTACTGTTGAGGTCACCCCAAACTCCCAGTTACCCATGTCTGCAACCTTAGGGTCATCCTGGATGCCTTCATTTCACTCATTCCACACATATCATCTGTGGCCAAATCTTGTGATTTCTACTTCTACAACGTCCCTTGTCTCCTTTCCACTCACACAGTTACCTGGGTAGTTTGGGTGCTCATCACTCCTCGCCAGGATTATTGCAATAATCTTCTCATTGATATTCCTATATTAAATCTCCCCAGTATATCTCATTTTCTATTCAGCTGCCAAAGCAATTTTTCAAAAGCACAGATCTGACCATATCCAATCCTTCCCACTCTTCCCACTCTCTTCCCCCTCAGCCCCAAACTTACTAAACTCCAGAAATTCCTCATTATCTCTAGGATCAAATGTAAACTCCTCTGTGAGGTATCAAAAGCTCTTCATACCCTAATCTAGAGCCTTCCTTTCTATCCAGTCTTCTTACTCATTACTTTCACTCACTCTATGTTCCAGTCAAACTGATCTACTACACATGACACTATATTTCATTCCTGTACCTTTGATCTCCATTCTTAGAATTTTTCCTCTTCTTACCTCCAGCTCTCACAAACCATTGTTTTCTTCAAAACTCAGATCAGTTGCCATCTTCATGCCTTTTCGTGTCTTTCCCCACCCCCACCCCAGCTGCTGGCCACCCATCAAAAGACATCCTTCTTGTTGACATAGTGACTTTCCTATTTATGTAGAATTGTCTCCCCTCTTAACATGTAAACAACTTGAGGACAAAAACTATTTTCTTCTTTTTCTTTGTATTTCTAGTGCTCAACACAGTTTCTGACAACTAGAAAACTCTTAATGGAGGATTATTGATTGAGTAATCATGGGGACAACGTGGAGAAATGTAAGGAATGACAGATTTGGATTCAGGAACACTTCATTTGAATCCGGTCTACAATATGTAATAGCGCATGATTCTGGGCAAACCGCTTACCTCTGAGACTCAGTGTCCATGTTTGAAAATGGAGATAATGATATCCATAGGTACATGCCTGATAGGGCTATTCTAAAACTCAAGCGAGATCTATATACATACTATACATATAGATTCATAGATGTATACGTATACACGTATGTGTTTCTATATATACTCACAGACATGTGTGTGTGTGTGTGTGTGTGTGTGTGTGTGTGTGTGTGTGTGTAAAACTTTGAAACACTTGGTAAGTCCCTATCATTATTTTCCCCAGTCCCAGGCCATCCCAGACAGCAAGCTCCGGTGATACGGATAGTTGGAATTATCATTATTGCCCAAATTTCATTTCCCCTGAAGAGAGAGTATTTGTGTTGTATTACATATTTTGGCATCTTCTACTCAATCAGGTCTTAAGTTTTGAGGCCATTTCAGATATCCTGATCAGTATTTTGTTTTGATTTTTCTCCTTATGTTACAGAACTTACTTACTAGAAAGGGAACATGCATCTATTAAGCACCTACTCTGTTTCAGTGAGACACTTAGCACAGTGTCTAAGCACTTTACATATGCGATTTCATTTTATCCTCACAATAAGCCTGGGATGTAGGTTCTATTGTCATTATCTTTATTTTTCAAATAAGGAAACTGAGGCAGACAGAAGTTAAATGACTTGTCCAGGGTCCTACAGCTAGGATACATCTGAGGCTGGCTTTAAACTCAGATCTTCCTGACTCCAAGTCAGTGCCATCTAGCTGCCAAATTGGAAAAAGTTTCCCTTCATCCTTCACTACTGGTTTGATTTTATTGTACTTATTTTATTGACATAGTACCTTAAGGTTTAAGTATAGCTATATATATTATCCGACTGAATCCTTATGAGAAACCTGCAAGGTGGGTATTACAAGTATTTATCATACATACATACATACATACACATACACAGACACCTACATACCATATATATATATATATATACACACACACATATAAATACACACATACATACTATGTACACACACACGCACACACGCACGCATTTTTTTTAACTTTTGTTTTTTCCCTGAACTTAAATTTGCCTCTTTGTAACTTCCACTCACAGCTCCTAGTTCCACCTTGCTGGGCCAAAGAAAACAAGTCTAGTCTCTCTATTTGAGAGCCCTTCACCATTATGTCCCCTCAGAATCTTCTCATCTCCATGTGCCCACTTCCTTCAGCTAATCCTCATATGATTTGGACTTAAATCTCTTAGCTTATTTTTTTAATTAGCCCTTAGCTAGGTGCCTTGCTTCGGACTCCAGTTTATCAATGCTCTTAAGCTTAATCCAGAACTGAACATAATTCTCACTCCATGTGAGGTCTGGAGAGAACAGAATACAGTAGATCTCTCACTTTCCTATTCCTGGAAGCTCTGCTTCTCTTCATGTAGACCAGAATGGGTTCACTTTTTGCTTTTGTTTTGTTTTCCAATGCTGACTCACAATGCTTTTGTAATCCACTAAAACTCCCAGAACTTCCCCTATGGAAACTCCCTCTGCTTTTAGCTTTTAGTAAATTCTGTTAGTTTTCATCTTAGAGAGGTGTATAGATGTCCCAAGACAGAGGTTTAGTGACTTGCCCAGGATACACAGATAGTACCTGTTAGTGGTAAGTATCAAATCATGTCTTCCCTACTCCAAGGTCATGGCTTGATCGGATACCAGCAATAATAACAACTAGCATTATATAGCCATTAAATGTCTGCAAAGGGTTTTATGTACATTATTTATTGCATTTGATTCTCACAGCAACCCCAGGAGGTAAGTACTATTATCATTCCCATTTTACTGATGAAAAAATTGAGGCTAAGAAAGTTTAAGTGACTTGGTGTCACATAGCTACTAAGTGTCTGAAATAGGATATGAGCACGTCTTCTTGACTCTAAGTCCAGTGCTCTTACTCACTGTACTACTTAGCTGTCATACTGTCTCGTCACAAATGAGGAAACTAAAAGTTGAGTTAATTGCCTTCAGTCACACAGCTGGTAAATATCAGCGGCCATATTAGAACCATATTCTTTTTTATCCCAAGTCTAACACTCACCTTTTTCTACTCCAACAAGCTGCCCCTCAAGAAATATGTGAGATGGTACAGGCATCTTGCCCCATGAGTGAGCTAGCCTTGGAAGCTGGAAAATCTGAGTTCAATGACCATGGGCAAGTAGCTTAACCTTTCAGTGCTCCAGGCAACTAACTCTCCAAGGCTCTCAGTTCAAAATGAGTTGCTGACTTGCACTTAAAATCTAGTTCTGGACGAAAATAGTTTAAATAGAAATAGTTATTAAGCAAGCGTAGTTTCTTGTATGATGTTTGATATCGCTAAGAAGACGTTTGTGATGATGATGAAGATGAAGATGAAAGAAGAGGAGAAGATGATGATGATGATGATATGATGGTGATGGTAATAAAAGATAGAAATTAGGGGAACTGGATTCTAATCTGATCTCTACCACTTATTTTCCATATGTTCACTTTCTCTAGGCTTTAGTTTCCTCATCTTTAAAATGAGGAGTTGGGCTAGATGACCTTTCATATGCCTCCTAGATTTGATAACCTATGAATCTATGATTATAAAATGTGCATATACATAATATATGTGTACTATATATATAATATATAAAGTATATGGATAATATGTATATATATGTAATATATATAATATAAAGTATATGTGATTTTTAAGTCTGGAGTTTCAGAGATGGATACTTCCAATGAGCTGGTATCCAAGTCAGTGAAATGTTTCCACACAACTTAAAGGAGAAGATTTCTTTGGATCTTAATCCTCTTTAAATGAAAGAAATCTGTCAAAACTGTGTTTTAGAGGATGTGTTTGGAGGATGAATCAATATTAACAGATGATTTCTCACCATTAAATCAGTAACAAATTGTCATGGTGCCAGCCTGGCTATTTTTGAGTGACTTCTATTTGCCATAAAGTTGTTGACAATGAACCAAGTGTCTTGTGAACTGATGGAGACTGTGTGTTTTATTTGTCCTTGTTTGCTGCTGTGTAAATACTTCCCTGCTAGAAGAGCAGAAGAGTAATTATTCTGGTGCAGACAACAGCATAAACAACCAAGAATGGAAGCTGGTGTCTGCTCAACTAACTGTCAGATCATTGAGATATATCTCACTACTGCTAGTAGGGACAGAAAATAAACTATGGGTCATTTTTTCATTGGACTTCACATGTATAAATTTCACAGCAAATCACTGGTTGCACAGGGCTTTGCCACATGAGCTGTTGAAAACTCAAATCAAGGAAAGACCCCAGTGAAAATCTTTAAAGTACCCTATACCTATGTGGTGGTGCTGTTTGTGGTGGCTTTGGTTTTTAGAAGCCTGATTTCATTTAAAGTCACTATGTACCTCACTTTTTGAAAGGACTACTTAGCCTGCAATAAATCCACCTGAAAAGAATGTGTATGCTAATGTTTCAGCATTTTCACAGAAGCACAGAATGTTGGAATTTGAAGGGACCTCAAATACTATCTAATCTGACCCCTATCTAAACATAAATTCTCTCTACAACATACTAGACAGGCAGTGATCTAGTTGCTACAAATCTTCCCATGATGGGGAATAAATATCTATTGCATGCCTAGTTGGTGCATTTGGACTCTTACTAAATTATTTCAATGGTTATAGGGTTTTCACACTTGCAAAAATATAACAACAAAAGGCTTCCCCTTTCAAGAATCCTCTCTACATTTAGCAAATGCATGGGACACAATTTTAAAATTGCTTTTTCTTCCATTAAAAAATGAATGAATGAATTAAGCATTATATTAAGTTCTTACTATGTGCAAAACACTGTGATAAGTGGTAGGGAAACAAACAGAAAAATAAGATAGTCCCCAGTCTCAAGGAGCTTACAGTCTAATGGAGGAGATGATACACATGGAAAGTTCCAGCTACAAGTCAGTTGGAAAGATCCTGTGGTCCTTAGGGTACAGTAGCAAAGCAGTGGATAAGGCCTTTTCTTTAATGTCATTTTCACTAATAAATCACATCATATTTGATGTTGAATCATTTGACAGTACCAAGGACTTTGATGAAAAGAAATTTTTTCTGTGGTCTTCCGTAGATGTGGCTGTCACACCTACAGGAGCTGTTGTCAGGATACATCTCCACAAGTATTGCTTCCCAGGAAGATGGCTACAGGTGTTAGGGTACAAGCATTGAGACTCCCAAGTCTCTTGGATTCAGGGTCTTGGACTATCTCTCCATCAAGATCTGAGGGGAGATAGTGGTCATGGTGATGGCAGTAGCTCTACTTGCCTCACACATACTGCCTTCCTCTCCCCAACACTCTCTCCATCAAGGCTCCCCATTACTTCACCTAGTCTGGTCCTTCTGTCCTGTGAGTGACAGTTGGTATTGATGACTGGCTCCTTCTCTATAGGATTTTCTTCCCTCTGAGGACTGAACTGGAAACTGGACAGGTGGTTTTGTTGTGGGAGGGGGCATTTCCATTCCCTGGATTTGTGGTCATCTGCCTCTTGGTGGCAATTGATCAGCAATTGTTGCCGGTTGTAATGAAAAATGCGAGACCAATCTCCACAATGATTTCTCTCCTCAATGATGGCTTCAGAGACTGGGCTGAGAGTAGATTACCAGGGCTCTTAGGGTTAGGATCCCAAGCTATCTCCATTAGCATCTGAAGGGAGATGGTAGTCGAGATGGAGGGAATGGTTTGACCCACTTGACACAAGCTACTTCCTGTCACTTCCAAGGTTTGTTCTTCCTGCTTTATCTAGATTGGCCTACCTGCCTGCAAAGTAATTTAGGAGCATAGGTTAGGCAGATTCTCTGATGTAAAAGTGTGAGATGTTGAACCAAATCTTTCCTATATATGGTTGGAAATTGCATTCACCTTTTGCTTTTCCTTCAACGTTCAGATCATATATCATAGAATCATAGCATTTGAAATTTGTATGGACTTTCAAATGGCCATCTAGTCCAACCAAGACACCAAAGGCATCCCCACTGTAACAATCTGACAAGTGGTCATCTAGGCTTTGTGTAGAGACCTCCAAGGAAGGGGAAACACATCATTTTATTTTTGGACAGCTTTAACTTGAAGTTTTTCCAAATCAACACTAAGTAGACCTCTTACACCTTCTATAACCTTTTCTCCAAGCTCACCATCTCAAGTTCCTTTAGCTCATCTTCATAGGTCCTGGCCTCAAAACTCTACACCCTCCTTGCTGCTCTTCTCTGAATGCTCTCCCGTTTACCCATCTCCTTACTAAAGCACCAAAAACAGGACCTTTGAACATAGAGTGTTGTAGACAATGTCTTTGTTGATTAATTCATTCATTCTTCCAAGTCACCAGAAAAAAGAGCTGGTAGGTTGTAGTGCCAAAATGATATTCATAGCACTTACTGAGGCCGTGAACATCCCAGCACAATTCTGAATCGAAAAATACCACCGACTCTCCACATGAAAGACAGAACCAGAACATTTATTCAGACACCAGAAAGCCAAATCCATCATAGTAACAAAAATCTATACACAATAATAATACAGAGGACAGCACCATCCCCAAGCCTTCCCCTGCTAGGCTTCCCACAAACCAGGTCCATTAAACAAAATTACAATCACAAAATCACTCATGCTAGCCAGCAGCCTGCATCCTTCCTAATTCTGACTGCTTTCTGACTAATTTCCTCTCAGCTCTGCTTCTTCCTGTTCAGCAAACTCCTCCCTCCACAGGTTCCATATGGCTCAGACTTCCAGGTTACCTGCAGGGCCTATTAATGAATGGGAAAGATCTTCCCATTTAAAGTACCATTACAGAGGATACGCCAAAATGTCTAAGTGCGGAGAAGCCTAATGGTGAGCTCTAGTCCACAATGTCCTCTAAACAGATTTGGAAAATGTACCAGACCAAATCCTGATGGGGAAAATTCAGAAAAAATCACAATGAGTTATTTCTCTAGTTCAGTTCAGCCTAAGGAGGAAGATACAAAGGTCAATAGACACTGGGGATGCTTCAGTCAAAGAGCATGCAGTGGACAAAGTACATGAGCTTCCAGGAATAGGCACCTGACATGAACCAGGACACCTACCAAGTCTGAAATTTATCACTGCAAAAGAGTTTAGATCTAAAGTGGCAGCTGTGTAACCCACCACCAAGGTCTGAGTTACAGAACTAGGGCAGAGTGACATAAGGACCTGTGCAAGGTGGTAGTATTCCAGATAGGAAGGCCCTGGGAGGTGTACCAAAAAACGAAGAATTTCAGAAGTCAGAAGAAGCAGCGGTGTGACTCAGATCCCAAGCTCAGAGCACAGTTTCACTTCCAGCATCTAGCTCAGCCTGCAGAGAAATAACCAGGACAGGATTCCAGACCAAAGGGGAGACTACATTTCTGCCACTCTGAGCCAAAAGAGCTTTCCAAATGAAATGATTGTGACTGAGTAGAGCAGTAGCCTGTTCTTGTTCAGATCCAAACCCAAGTCAGGAGCTCACAGAGCTTTACATAGGGGCAAGCAATCAAACTTTATCTTGGATCAGACCATATTAGGAACACCAAAACCTTGCAGATTCCCATCCTGTCTCTGAGATCCTGGAATAAAAAAATAGTCAACATTCCAAGAAAACAGTAATAGGAAAAGTCCCAGACCTTCCCTTCATGAGATACTGCAGATCCCATCCACTAACATTAAATCAGAAGTCAAGAAGTAGAGCAGCAAAATGGGTGAAGAAACAAACAAAAAAACCCCATCATAATGAGCTATTATGATGGCAGAGACACTCAAGACACAAACACAGAAGAGAATGACTCTAAACGATCTACAAACAATGCCGCAGAGAAAAATACTGCTTGGGCACAAACTCAACTAGAATTCTTGGAAGAGATGGAGCAAGAATCTAAAAAAAGTTTAAAGTGTTTTGTTTTCTTTATTATAAATGGAAGGAGAGCACTTGAGGAAAAATTTGGGAAAGAAATGAGAGCTATGGAAAAAAGATTTGGAAAAGGAATTAACAGCTTGGCAGAAGAGGTACAAAACTTTGCCCAAGCAAAAAACTTCCTGAAAATTAGGATAATCTAAATAGAATTCAATGACTCCTGGAGGCAACAAGATATATTAAAACAAAGTAAAAAGAACTGAAAAAAAAAGTAGAAGAAAATGTAAGGCATCTCATGCACAAAACAACTAACCTGGAAAACAAATTGAGAATAAATTTAAGAATTATTGGACTATCTGAATGTCATGACTAAAAAAAAGTGCCTAGACATTCTATTTCAGTGAATCTCAAAAGAAGACTGTCCAGATCTTTTAGAACTGGAGGGCAAAGTAGAAACAGAAAGAATTCACTTCCTGAAAGTGCAAGATGAAAACTCCCAGGAATGTTACAGCCAAAATCCAGAGCTTCCAGGTAAAAGAAAAAAATACGAGGCAGAGCCAAAAAGAAAGAATTGAAGTATTGAGGAGTCACAGTCAGAATCCCACATAATTTAGTTGCTACCACTATAAAGAAAAGTTGAAATATGATATTCCAAAAGGCAAAGGATATGGGCTTATGGCCAAGAATAACTTACCCAGCAAAATTAAGCATAATGTTTACCAAAAAATTGTTTTATAGCGCTAGAAGAAACAGTAACAAAATTAATCTGGAAGAACAAAAGCTTAAGGATATCAAGAAAATCAATGAACAAAAATGCAAAAGAAGGTGCTGTAGCCATACCAGATTTCAAACTATATTATAAAGTGGGAATTATCAAAACAATCTGGTACTGGCTAAGAAACAGAGTGATGGATCAGTGGAATAGATTAGGTACAAATTACATTTCAGCAAATGACCATAGTCTTCTAGTATATGATAAATCCAAAGATCCAAGCTTTTGGAATGAAAGCTCATTATTTGAAAAAACTGCTGGGAAAACTGGAAAATAGTCTGACAGGAATGAAGTATAGGCCAACAACATCTCATACCATATACCAATATAAGGTCAAAATCAGTGCACTATTGATGCATAAAAGGTGATGCCATAAACAAATTAAGGGAGTATGAACTACTTTGTCAGATTTATGTATAAGAGAAGAATTTAGGAGCAAAAAAGATAGAGCGTGACCAGTATGGAAATGCTTTACATAATTGCACATAGATATTAGTCATTTTGTATAAGAAGACTTCAATAAAAGAAAAAATGAAAGATAGAGTTTGAAACTCAAAACTTTAATTTAATTTAAATAAAAATGTTTTTAAAAATCTAAGCATAATGCTATAAGGGGAAAATGAAATTTTAATGAAATAAAGGATTTCCAAGCATTCCCAATTAAAAGAGCACAGATGCAGAGAAAATTATGAAGTGTAAACACAGGAATAAAGAGGAATATGAAAAGATCAACATGAATAAACAATGATAAAGAACTAAATAAGGATAAATTGCTGGCATTTACATAAAGAGAGATGATACATGTTCCTCTTCATCCCTATCATCACCAGGGTTGTCCATAGAGGAAGTCCAGTTAGATAAGGACTGGGAGTGCTCCTTTTATATCTTGATCTTAAGAAAAGAATGGAAAGATTGGAAAAGAGTAATGAACCAGAGGAGGGAGGGAAAGGAAGGATAGGAAAACTCTTACATAATCAGGGTGCCTAAGTAGATATCTATACAAATTGGGCAAGGTGGGCAGAGAGGGGGAATGGCTGATGCTCAAATCTCACTTTCATCTGAACTGGTCAAAAGAAGGAGGAATATGCACATACATATACACATAGATACAGTTGGGTACAGAAATATATTTCACTGAACAGGGAAATAGGAAGGATAGGAGAATGAGAGGTACAGGAAATTAGGGAAAGAGTAGATTAAAGGATGACTTAGGCCTAAGCAAAACAAATTCTAAGAATATAACAGTGATATTTACAGTATAGTTCTTTGTGAGGATGCAAAGAATGAGAATCTGGAAAGTGTCTATAGATTGGGGAATGAATAAAAAAGTTATGGTATTTAAAAATGATGAAATATTATTATACTAAACTTTTATCAGTATAATGACCAACTAGGATCCCAGAGGGCTAATGGTAAAATATACAGCTTACCTCCTGACAGAAAGCTGAAGGATTCAGAATGCAGAATGTGACAAATAATTTTTTTGGACATGACCACTGAGAAAATTTGGTTTGATCATCTATAACTTGTTTGTAATGGGTTTTGTTTTTCTTGGTTTTTTTGTGCGGGGGAGGAGTTAGGGGTTAGTGAGAAAGTGAGAAGGTAGATCTTGGTTGATTAAAACACATTTTTTTAAAAAAAAGAGAATTTGGAACTCTGACCAACATAATAACTAAACAAAATCCCTGAAAGCTCAGGATGAAAAGGTGCCGCTTCTCTTTTGACTGAGAGATGATGAATTCAGTGAAGATTGAGACATATTTTTTAAATGTGGCCAATATGAAAATTTGTTTTGCTTGAGTACACATGTTTATAACAGGGGCTTTGTTTTTCTTGCTTTCTCAATTACAGGCAAGGAAAGAAAAGGGAGAGAGGAAGCTGCTCTTTGAAAATAAAATAAAATTTAATTAAAAAAAGAAAGTCTAATAAACAATGACTTGCTAGGCTCTATCATAATGCTGAGAGGCAGTGTGGGATAGTGATAAGGGCATTGGAATTTAGTGTCAATTAACCTGGGTTTGTGTCTTACCTCTGGCATTTACTAGCTGGGTGACCATGGACAAATCACTTAACATCTATCTGCATGTCTGTTTGCTCATTACTAAAATAGGAATGATAATACTTACCTAACTCCCTCATGTGGTTGTTGAGAAAAGTACTTTATAAACCTTAATGTCTTATATAAAGTTGGTTGTGATTACTCTCCGTGGAAGCTGTTTTACAGAG
This sequence comes from Potorous gilbertii, assembly GCA_028658325.1. Lineage (NCBI taxonomy): Eukaryota > Metazoa > Chordata > Mammalia > Diprotodontia > Potoroidae > Potorous > Potorous gilbertii. The sequence goes on from CM053769.1 coordinate 369,354,769, forward strand.
CTGGAAAAAATAATAACAAAATTCATCTGGAAGAATAAAAGCTCAAGAATATCAAGGAAATCAACGAACAAAAATGCAAAAGAAGGTAGTCTAGCCATACCAGATTTCAAACTATATTATAAAGTGAAAGTTATCAAAATAATCTGGTACTGGCTAAGAAACAGAGTGATGGATCAGTGGAATAAATTAGGTAAAAATTACATTACAGTAAATGACCATAGTAATCTAATATATGATAAACCCAAAGATCTAAGCTTTTGGAACAAAAACTCATTATTTGAAAAAAAAAAAACTGGTGAGAAAACTGTCCCCTGGAAATTCAGAAAGACAGAGTAGTTGATTTAGGCTTCCTAGAGACATTAATGGAATTTTCTCTCCTTTCATCTCCACATCTTGGAATCCTTAATTCCCTTCAAGTTTCAACTCTAGTCTCTTCCTACACTACTTTCCTAACTACTTTCCTCTTTCCTAACTACTAATCCCGCCCATTACTTTTCAATTATTTTGTATGTATTTTCTATGTACTTGTGTTGTTTTTTTCCCAAAGATGTAAATTCTATGAGAAAGGCACTGTTTTATTTTTGTCTTTGTATCGGATACCTGGCACAGTACCGGATACCTGGCAAGCACTTGATACACAACTGTTGAAATTGACCATGTTAAACTCTATAACTAGGATTCATACAGAGATGTTAGTTTCTATGGTGCCACCCAGTGGTTAGATTTAATACCTGCAACATAATATCTGGGAAGGGTTAGGGATGAATAGAATGTGTCTTGAGAAGTCTATAGTTGTTAGCCCAGTATCAGTTCAGTTCTGCTCCTAGGAAAATCACCTTCCTTCACAGACTGTTTTCCCAAATCTAGCCAGATTTCCTTCCCGACCCAGAATGGTTATTTACACTGATTGAATTGACAAGGTATAACTGTCCAGTGAAAAAGTTAATATAATCTCAGGTCACACTAAAAGAGGCTGAGTATCCAAAAACTAGGGAGCTCAGTATCCCACCACCCTCTATTCCAGTCAGAACATATCTGGAATATTGGTTTCGGTCTGGAGCACTACATTTTAGAAAGAACACTGATAAATTAGAAAGCATCCAAAGGTGGTTGACCAGAAAGACAAAAGGATTCAAGATTATGCCCTATGACCAGTTGAAGGAACTACCCTGGTGAACCTGGAGAAAAGATTTACAAAGGCTATTTCCTTTGTCTTTAAGAATCTGAAGGGCAGTCATGTAGAAGAAGACTCAGATTTGAAGTCTAAAAGTAGTAGATTTAGCTTTGATATATATGGAGAAAGTTTCCCAGGAACAAGAGTTTTCCATAAGTGGATTAGACTTCCTGAGCAGGTAATGAGCTCCCCATCCTCCTCCATTTGAGCTCTTTAGGAAAAGATTAGATAATCACTTGGTGCAGAGTATAGAGTAAATATTTGTTCTGGTATGGATTGTATCATAGGTCCTTTCCAAATCTTAGCATCTGTGGTTCTGCTTTAGCTCTTCTCCTAAGTCTGGAAGATTGTAGGATCATAAAATTGAAAGTAGGAGATGAGGAAATGGACCTAGAGAGGCTAACTTGTCCAAGGTCACCATCTCCTAAGCAAGAAAGCCTGGATTTACAGGGTTTTTACCACACTATGATATGCCTTCTTCTCTTCATCTGGAAATTCCTATGTATCTGTTAAAGTTTAATTAATCAGCAAAGATTTATTAAGCACCCCCTAAATACCAGGCATTAAGGTTCTGGAAATAAATATACAAAAAGTCAAATAACACCTACTCACATCCTAAGAGAGGCGTCAAGTACACGTATGAATATGTTCATAATAAGTCTTAAGAGAATAAATATAACTACAAAGTGGTTAAAATTTAAGACAGTTTCAGCATTTGTTTGGTTGAGATGGTAGAGATCAAGAAAGGTTTCATTTAGAAGGCAGAGCTTAATGCAGGAGGCTTTTCTCAACCCCTCTTAATTCCAGTAGTGCCTTTCCTCTTACATGGAATTCAAATACAAGAGGAATTCCCTGTAAATGACTGCATTCCCCATGTGTTCCTATTTGCTGAGGACACTATTGCTAACGGCATCAGGCTTTAGAAAATGTCAAGGCCCCTTCATTGAGATCAAGGATGACTCAAAAGAGCTCTGCCTAACAATCCATACAGGAATAATCAAGATGCCTACTGTCCAAATAATGGCATGCAGTGAAATGGCTTAGTACATCAGGACAGACTGCAGATGGACAATGAACAAGGCTGAATAGAAGTGAAGAGGGCTGGGTCACATTTGCGGAAATTGCATAGTACTTTTACCAATCATAAGCTGCTTCCCAATATGATACCCCATTTTTTTTTACATCAGTGTCTTTACCATGATGGCTTGAATATTGGAACACCACAATATCCAAGGGACTAAAGTATCAGGTAGCCCAAGAGGCAACAGAATGATCCATGATGGGTAAAAATAGTCATTCTTGCATTTCTAATGAAAAGTGATGCTCAATAACTGGTGTGAGGGATATCATTCAATCATGCCTGATCAGAAATGTTGGGGGGTGGCAGTCATGCAGTGAAAGGAATAAATAACAGATGGACAGTCTGAACAACATACTGGTACAGGTGGGATGTAAAAAAAAACAAAAACTTAAAGGATGACCTCTAGCATTTTGGATCCATCTTTTGTGGAGTTTCCTGGAGGAGAACATGGACAGAATCTGAGTGAGAAATGCTGGGTGAGTTGCCACTTGCCCAATGAAGGTTACCTTCATCAATGAGATGATGATGATGATGAAAACAATTAGCTTTTACATGGTGATTGAAAGTTTACAAAGCTCTTTACAAACATTATCTCGTCTTATCTTCATAACAATCCTAGTAGGTAGGTGCTGTTAACATTCTCACTATTATACGGATGAAGAAACTGAGGCAGGCAAGTTAAGCTTGTAGTGAACTTTGAACAGGTTTGCACAGTATCTCAGAATGAATTTGAGCTTGAGTCTTCCAGACTACAAATCCAGAACTTTATCCACTGTGCTATCTCACTTTAATAGAGATCACAGATCTATTGAAGTATTGATGAACTAAATGTACCTGCTATATACTTTCTACCAGTCTCTAAGGACAGAGGAACTCTGGAGTTTGCATTTTCCCTTTCACTTAGCATGGTACCTTGCTTTTAAAGGTTGAATGGAATGAAATAAAGCTGATAGCTGTAACTACACAGACCAAATGAAATGGATAATTTGCCAAACCTCTGGAAATTCTTAAGCTGCCTATGTGAGCCTGAGGGATTGTCTGTGGGGAAAGTCAGCACTTTCTCGGCAGGTTTTGCAAATGACCCATTTCCCTTTGCCAGAAAAGAAATTGCCTCAGGTTAACACCTGGGCTCATCTCCTTTTCTCCCTTGCCTCTATGCTGGGGACTTAGTCTAGAAGTGGGTGGGCCATTTGGGTTAACTGGTCCATCAGGAAATGTCCTACATCACCTGGGGCCCGAACTCCAGCTGCTAGCAAATAGGTGATTTCAGAGCTAATGAGTATCTTTTTTTCCCCTTGAGGAGTGAGGTTAGAGATTAGCACTATAGAATATAAGACACCTGCTTCCAAGTAGCAATTTCAGCTGCCGAGAAGCAGTCACAGTGACCTTGGGGATGTTTTCAATGTAATGTTAAACCCCTCATGATGGACTGAAGGCTCTTACTTAGCCTCTCTATGGGAAATTAGAATGTGAAAACACGGCAAACTCATAGGATATATTTCTCATTTACTTTGAACTGGCTTCTTCAGAAGGTAAAGGCAGTAATTCCTGTTCCCACACCCCCATCCCATTCTTTTCTACACAGAATTCAACTTCCTGGCATGTGGTAGCCAGAAAGGTAGCCACATGGAAACTTGTCAGCTAAGACTTTTCTGGGGAATTCTCTCTCTCCATTACCCTTGGATGAGGCATACCGGTCAGAATCATCTCAGGGTAGGAGCTACACTCATTTTCTTTCACCTTGATCTGGTGACACCATTATATTTGAAGACTCCATTCTGGAACCACATTTGAGGAATGATGTACTTGACTGACTGAATGAACTGGAGGACCTGCCGTTAGTGAAACTATGAAATCCAAGCTTGAGTTTGAACCCTTTTACATCTCCACATTGCTCATAGGAAGTTGTACATGGGATCATGAATTTGGACCCGAAAGTAAAATTAGAGATCATCCTAATTACTCTGTTTTACAGATGAGAAAATTGAGAACCAGAGAACTTAGGCAATTTGCATAAGGCAACTTGAATCAGGATTCAAACTTGATCTCCCTACCCCATAGTACTGCAACTGTTACTCCTGTGTCCCCACCCTTCTCCTGGGAACAACATGAGGAGCTTCCACTGAAGAAAGAAGGGAAATTTCTGCCCAAGACCTGCTCAAGATCAGCTCCAACCATACATGCCATCTTTCCATAAATGTTGGAGGTGGATTTGGAGGTCATTCTGACTGATTCCCTTTTCCCCAAAAATGTTCTTTCTGTTATGGCTTAGCAGAGGTCCAGGCTCTCAAAGAATCCAATAAATATTTAATGACAAATTCACTTTGTTCTTTCCTCCTTAGGTAAATTGGTTAGAACAATTTGAAACAGGTGTTTAAAAGCATGGCTCTAGTCCTCCCCTGTCAAAACTCTTTCACAAAATATTTTTTCTTGCATCTTAGCTCCCCCTTTGTCTGAGTCAGTAATGACCTTCCACAGCCTGTACAAAGACAGCAATTAATGCAAAACCATGTAAAAGTCAATTCCTGAAAGATGACTTTGACCTGCCTACAGATTCTTATCAGCCTTTTCTTAGAGACTCTTTCTCTCCATCATACTGAAAGGAGGGGAGGTAAGGAGGGAGGTCATTGGGACAGACCAGGGATAATTGCATTGCCTCTCTTCCTTTCCAAAGATGGGGTTCATGAGCAAGCTTTGCAGTAAAATAGAGCCTAGCCAAATGGGATCAATCAGTGAGAAAGGAGTTAATGGGTTTGATAGAGCCCCTGAAAAATAGTATCTTTGACTGTCATCAACTCCACCCTCCTTCTGAAAGGCCAGAAATGAACTTTGACTTTTGGAGTCTTTCCCAGATTCACTCCTTTTTGTGGCCCCTTTTTTCTTAGGAGTGTGCCCAAGGTTAACCAAACAAAATATAGTGCTAGGCTTGCCATGTGACAATTAACCAGACAGGATGAGGGAGACCTCGCACAATCTGTTTCCTATTTGAAAACCTGACATAGCAGAGGTGCTTTTGGAAAACATCATCAGTTAAACCTTAACAGCAAAGTATTAATTCATAGAAGATCTTGAATCTAAAGTCTAGGTCATTTCCTTTCCTGGACTCCTATACTAGGCAAACAACATCCAGGAAAGAAGCATCTCATTATTTAGCCCCACGAGTACAAAATAAATAAATAAAGATGAGAAATTTGCATAGTCCATTTAGACTTATCTTTAGATAGCTGACTATTTATTTGCATTCTCTCCATTCTGTGTGATTTTCTACATGGTCATACTGAGTATCTGTTATATGCAAGGTCCTTTGATAGTTGCTTTAAGAAGCACATATAAATTTAAGTAGCATATATAAATACAAAACATATTATACACATATAGTATACCAATTAATATACTGATATATATATGATTGCATTCATTTATATGTGTGTACACACATACACACACACACACACATACACCCCACACCCCTCTTAAAACAAGGCCTTGCCTGTAGCAGGTACTCAATGTCACCTTGCTGAAAAATACACAGAAGTAGAATACAATAGCCAGCAATCCAAAGATGTTTAAGTGTATGTGTGTATATGTGTATATTATACACACATATATACACTTGTATATACACACGTACGTATACACACATATCTACACAGGCATATATACACACAGATATATATACATATATATATATATATATATGCATACACAAATTTGTATACACACACATATATACACATTAGTAGAGATAAAACTGGTATTCCTAATGACAACATTGAGTTAAATAGAAGTTATAAGCTTAAATAAAAGGTATACTAGGTATAAAAAGTAAGATGAAGTCTACCAGTCTCATTTTTTTAAAGCTATGCCAATAAATATAGCAAACCTCACTTATCCAGAATGCAAATTAAAAGTTCAAATAATTGGAATGAAGAGAGGCAAGGAAAGACCATTATGTACTCTGCTTTCATGAGAAACAAATGGATCAAGAGACCCAAGTTATAGTACAGTTTCTGGCATTAACTCCAGATGTGATTTTAGGTAAAACATTTCACTATTCTCAGCTTCAGTTTGATCTTCAATGTTCTGGATTTAGATTATGTGCTTTGAAGGCTATCTATGGTGAATTTGTAACCATAATATAGTTTCTTTCTGCCAATTTTATTTAATATACTAGTATTAGTTATCCTTTTTTAAGAAGACTTATGTTACCTGCTATGTGACTGAGGAAAAATGATTTTGTGCCTCTGGCAACTCCCTCCCCAAGACCTAACTATTCTTTTATAGATGAGTTTCCATCTGCAATATTTGAGGGAGTTCCCATACTGACATTTCCCTATGCCATTAAAATCACAGGATTTTTGGTATGTTCAATTACCTGCAGATCAATGTGTGAATATTAGAATGCTCAAATTGGTTCCTTCTTTGATGTCCAACCAAAGCTACTAAAGAAATGTTTTAGTACATAAGGATCTGTGATTTTTGTTAATGTTAGTACACTAAGTCCAAACTTTCTGAGATTTCTCAGTTGGCTTTTGAAAGTTGCTATGACTGAAAAGTTCATCATTTTGAAGTCAACCTTAATTTTATTATTAACTTGAGAAAATATAATTAGAAAGACAAATCTCCTTCTAAAATATATATGATGCATTCCTATGCCACATAAAATAATTTGGAGATTAGCTGCAGTTTGGAATTTTCTGTTTCCTTTAAGGAGTGCAGGTCATTGAAAGATGACCATTTTAGACTTTGATATCAGTGATTAAGTAATGAACCACTGGATGTCACTCTCAGGCTGCGTAAGTAAAACTGCTCTTTGGTAGTAGAGTAGATAAGTGTTAGAAAAGACAGCTCAGAAGGTGGAAAAAAGGGAGAAAGATCTTTGAGAAAGATAGAACAAAACTAGCAGAAATAAAAGACCTGGATAAGTGGAGAGACAGTAGGAACACGTCTAGTTGCTTTCAATAAGAAAGCAATATGGTAGCATGGAAATAGCACTGACTCTGGAGTCAGAGGACTTGAGTTCAGATCCAACTTTTAACATGCCTTCTCTGTGTCTATGGACAAGTCATTTAATCTCTCTGGGCCTCAGTTTCCTCATCTGTAAAATATGGGGACTGGACTAGAGAATTTGAACTTGAGTTTTCCTCACTCCAAGCCCAATGCTCTACCTATGTATCTTCTAGCTAGCCACTTCTGTTATTCAACATTCTTATCAATAATTTAGATGAAACCATAAACATCAGACTTATCAAATATGCAAATGATATAAAAACAGAATGATGACTTGCATGTGAATGGGATTTAAGTGAGGCATAGTTACACAAAGTCATCAGCCACAATCTCTCTTCCAGAGTCGCTGAAATGCAGTGACAAGACAAAAATCAAGACAACTAGCCATGGTCCAGGATTCAGTGGATGACCTTTGACTTCTTTGAAGTGCCCCACAGAGACTGCTTCAGCTGCCTTCATGCTCATTGGAACAAATTGTTCTCACCCACCAGGTCTGCCAGGAAAAGTCTTCACATCCTTGGGGTAAACAAAAGTTACCCTCATCCTTATTTAACCCATGTGCTGAGATGGTTTATGGGGATGTTGCCACTGCTACAGCTTTTTAGAGTCATAGGTGAGAGTTGGGTGAAGGTGGACACCAAAGGCATGGATAAGCAGCCCTGAAAAGGGCTCAATAAGCTCTCATTCTAGCAGTGCTATTCTTCCTTGAACACCTTATACACCCACAAAATAGGAATTAGCTATAAATCTTAAAGCGAGAATTCCTAGAGAAGATCTGGATTCTGAAGCAGAAATATAAGTGAAGGGAGAGGTGAAAGAATAGATTTTAGAATTGCATCAGAAAACTTGAAGCTAGAAGAGATGGATACTACATTTGCTATTAAGGAGGAATTCCAATAGATCAGAAGAACTCTAGAAAGCAAAGAATGAGAGAAGCAACCCAGCAGACAGTCTAGTTTGATTGAGATGCCACACCCAGTGAGGTGTTAATCAAACAGTATATAAAGTCAACTTAAAAGAGGAAGCGTCTGCTTGACACAAAAGTCATATCATCAAGAGGTTTTTATGGACAGTTCCGGAGACATAAAAAAAGAGGACATTGAATTTTGCAATTCCAGAATTGTGAGTTACCCCAAGACATGGGTTTGGAAGGCTTGTATGTATGCCCATTCTCCCCTATAGATATTGAGTGTGTTAGTGGAAGGGTGTGATCTACATTTCTATATAGATTGTCACATACTTATTATTTCTGCATCCTCTTCAATATATGAGTATCTGTGGTGTTATTGGGCAGTTAGGCAGCACAGTGGAGACAGTTACTAGATCTGGAGTCAGAAAATCTTGAGTTCAAATATGGTCTAAGACACTTACTAGCTGTGTGACCATGGGCAAATCATTAATCATTTAATGGGCAAATCATTAATTATTAATCATTTGATCCTGTTTGCCTCAGTTTCTTCATCTGTGAAATGAGCTGGAGAAGAAAATAGAAAAACCATTCCATTCTTGGCCAAGAAAATTCCAAATGGAGTCAGGAAGAGTCAGACACAACTGAAGAGTAAAAAACTGGTCCTATTATTTCATTTGAATTATTATGTAAATGGTTAGATTTAAGATCTAAAAATGTCATGGTGAGTGAACAGATTTTGCAAATGGAAACACATCAGCAGGGGCCTAAAGTGGTGAGTAGGGGGAGGATATTTCCCAACAATAGGGAACCCTGTGTGGGTTCAAGGCACTAAAATGTGGATGACTACCTCACAAGTCATTACATGTGCTTTATTTATATCTATATATGTACATATTGTCTCCCTTGTTAGAATGTAAATTCCTTGAGGGAAAGAACTGTTTCACTTTATCCCCAATACTTAGCCCAGTGTCCCTCAGATAGTAGGTGTGCAATAGATGCTTGCTGAGTGATTAATTGATTTAAGAAGCCTTGGTGGGGGGAAAGAGTAAATAATAACAAGTTTCAATATTTAAAGTCTCTCATGTGGAAGAGGGATTTGCTTTATCTTCCTTGGTCCCAGATGTCACAATTAGGACACTGGGTGGAAGCTGTAGAAAGTCAGATATAGGCTTGATGTAAGGGGAAACTTTTAATATTTAGAACTGTCCCAAAGTGGAACAGGCTATGTCAGAATAGAGGGAGCTCTTCTTTCCTGTGTGTCTTTAAGCGAAGGTTGGATTGCTACATGTAAGGGATGTTGTAATAGGGACTCTGACATAGATATGAGTTGGATTAAATGATCACTAAGTTCTTTTCTTAGGGTAACTAGGTGGTGCATTGGATAGAGTCAGACCCTGAAATCAGAAAAGGAGGGAGAGAGAGAAAAACAGAGAGAGGAGTGGGGGACAGAGACAGAGAAAGTGAGACAGAGACAAAAACCAAGAGAGACAGACAGAGAGAGAAGAGACAGAGAGAGAGGAGACAGAGAAACTGAAAGAAACAGAGAATAAAAGGGACAGAGAGAGACATGCAGGGAGGGAGGCAGGAAGGCAGGGAAGGAAAGAAGGAGGAAGAGAAGGAGAGAGAATATTCAGAAAAATATTTGACCAATTGAAGGTCCCTATCACTAAGACATCAGGCCACCACACCAGACTTGTGTTTCCTAAACTCCTCCATTTCCCCATCATGAATTTACTTTGATTTCTCCGTCCACTGATCATCACTCACAGAAAGATCCCCTTCCCCCATCATGGTTCTTCACCCACCATGATTCCCCTACTTCCATCTGGTTGCTAGATTTACACACATGCTAGAAAGCTGCAGAGAGACAGATGTATCAGTCTTCTTGTAATATTCACATAGCTAACTATAGTTTCTATCACAGTACACTGAAACTAAAGATTCCTCAAATATCCTAGATGTTTACAATGAACTCACCACATCTAAGAGTTAGAAGAGATCTTGTTGTTCAGTCATTTTTCAGTCATGTCTGATTCTTCATGACCTCTTTTGGGGTTTTCTTGGCAAAGATACTGAAGTGGTTTGCTATTTCCTTCTCTAGATCATTTTACAGATGAGGAAACTGAGGCAAACATGGTTAAGTGACTTGCCCAGGTTCACATAGCTAGTAAATGTCTGAGTCTGGACTTGAACTCAGATCCTCAGATACAGAAAGAATTCATTAACCAAGTTATATTTTTGTTGTTTTTTAAACTATATTGGGGGTAAAGGAAGAAGGATAGGACCACTGATCAAGTATATAGACAAATAATAACTGATAAAACAGAGAGAATATGGAATTGATCAGTTTTTATTTTGCTCCTTTTTTCTACCAAGAAGAATGAACTTTGGTCTATAAAAGACAGAAGAAAAATGTTTAAGGGAGCACTGACGCCAGGGCTATGCTGGGGTCAGCTTGAACCAGTCTTGGGGGTGGGTGTCAATTATTATATTTTCAGTGTGAATATTTGCACCTTGGAAATCAACAAGTGCTACAAAATCAGGGCTTGATTTATCATTTTTGTTACTGTCTAGACTTAAGGACATGATAGAAAATGTGAACAATACAGATTAAACTGACGTGTGTTGAACATACAATTTTCTTGTACATATCATGTTGTTATTGATCCTAACTTCTCAAAGAGCACCATTGACATCTTAAGAGTGAAGTGTTGACTCTCTTATGAACTGGATTTAAGTGAGGTAAGTTGTATACATTTGTCATCCCCATTCTCTCCTCCTAAGTCATAGAAGTCCAGTGTGCCAAGACATAAGTCAAGATGACTGGCAATGTCCTGGAATACAGTGGGTGACCTTGACCTTTCTAAATTATGGCCTTTCCCAGGCCTCAGTTTGTCTGAGGCAAGGTCCTTTCAATTACTAAGGGCTAGGCAAGAACTGCGACAAAAGAAGCTGATTGTTAAAAATTTCGACACTTCTGGTTGTTTCCCAAGATAATGGAAGGTCACAGTAAGAGAACACTTAGCTGACCTAATGAATTTAATAACCTGAATTAACTATATTCTCAAATACAGAAAGAACTCACAGATAGGATTGCTAAGCTACAGTTAAACACAAAAAAAATGTGGAGAACGAAAAGAACTAGAAAAGGGTAAATATTATTCTAATTTTAAAAAAGGAAAGAAAACAGTAAATGTAAATAATAGGCTAGTGAATTTCCCTTTAATTACTGGCAAAATTCTACAATGAATCATTAAAGAGACAGATAATAAACATGCAGAAAAGGAAGTGATGATCACATGTCTCCAGCATAGATTTACCCATTCATTCCTCACGGTTCTTTGATTTTGGACCAGACAGAACAATTCTAATTCCTCTTTCCTAGGGTATTCTTTCAATTATTTGGAGATAGCTATTAAATTTCTATGAGTCTTTTCTTCAGGCCAAACATCCTCAGGAAACTAGATAACATGGTGGATAGAGTGCTGGACCTGGAATCAGAAAGGTCCGAGTTCAAATCTGGGCCCAGATTTATTAGCTGTGTACCCTGTAACTGAACCTCTCTCTGCCTCAGTTTCTCATCTGTAAAATGAGAATTATAGCACCTCACTCCCAAGGTTGTTGTGAGGATCAAATAAAATATTTGCAAAGTGCTTAGCAGATTGCCTGGGATGATGAATGCTTGTTCCCTCTGCCCTCTTCCCCATTTCCTTCAACCTATCATCACTTGACATGGATTCAAAGCCATTCGCCATCCCTGACTGCCCCTGCTCTGGATTTTCTCCAGCCTCTCAATATCCCTTCTGAATTGTAATCCCCAGAACTAAGCATGGTATTCCAGATGTACTCTGATTAGGACAGAATAAAACAGGACTACAGAATATTAGACTATATGGTAGCTTTAATTTGTTTATCAGATTGAGCCCAATACTCTGGTTGACTGAGATCTTTGTTGGTCTTGGCTGTCTCATCCAGTGTCAGCTACTTTCTCCCTAGAGAGTTCCCAGAGGCCCGTAGGCAGAGCAATCCTTGACATCAGGTTAAATTTGGCCTCAGATGTTTATAGTTTTGTATCTCTGTGGCAAGTCACTTCACTACTATTTGCCTCAATCTCCTCATCTGTAAAATGGAGATAAAACAATAGGATAACAACCTACCTCCCAGGGTTGTTGTGAGAATCAAATAAAATAAGTATTGAAAAGCTCTTAGCATAGGGACTGGCATATAGTAAATGCTTAATAATCACATTTTCCTTCATCCTTTGTCCTTCACTCAGTCTTCCTTCCTTCCTTTGTTCTTTCCTTCCTCCCTTCTTAGATTTGTGTTATCTGAAAATTTGATGAACATTTATCCAAGTCATCAACTAAAAAATATTACACAGTATAGGACCAGTATAGATCATGAGGAAATTCCATTAGAGACCCCTCACCAGCTTATTATAGTGGAAAGAGAGTTGAGTTTGGAGTTAGAGGTTGTTGTTGTTCAGTCATTTCAGTCATATCCTACTCTTCTTGATATCATTTGGGGTTTTCTTGGCCAGTACAGAGGAAGGGTTTGGCATTTCCTTCTCTAGCTCATTTTACAGATGAAGAACTGAGGTTGCGATTTGCCCAGGGTCACACAGCTAATAAGTATCTGAGGCTGGATTTGATTTCAGAAACATGAGTCCTTCTGACTTCAGATCAAGCATTCTATTTTTGAAGGAACTGTTGGTGAATATAAAGAAAAAGAAGCAGTAATCATAAAAGAGCAGCATGGTTTCATCAATAAAAGCTCATGCCAGATTAACCTCATTTCCTTTCTAGATTTTTTTTCAGGAATCAGAGTCAAGCTCATTCACTTTTCAGGAAGAGAAAGGAATGGTCAGTTTCAACTCAATTAATTCAAACCTTCATTAACTGCCTACTATGCACTGCACTGTGCTTCTTGATGGGGGATACAAAGAGAACTCCAATAAAATCCCTGATATCATGAAGCTTATAATATAGAAGTGTAATTAATAATGTAAATCAATAAATTAATGGAACATGATAAAATATAAACTAAGCCCTAGATTATAATTAATGATTTTTATGAGTGAGAAACAAGGGAGGCTTCTCTATTTTCCTCATTTGCCATTGTCCCACTCATTAAGTATAAATCATATCTCATGTTAATGTCTTTGACCCTGTTCTCGACCTACATTTGCCATCAGAGTGATCTCATCAGCTCACATGCCTTCAAATCCCTCCTCTATACAGAAGATTCCTAAGTCTGCATCTTTAGCTTTACTTTATCCTTAGTTTCAATCCTGTGGGTCTATCTGTCTGCCGGAAAAGTCACTCAGATATACTTTGATTGTCTCAAATTCAAAAATGTCCAGACACTTCTCCCCAAAGTTGCCCTGCCTCTCAAATTCTTTTTTTCTCCATTGAATATATTTGTTGAACATCATCCGTATCGTCCAGACTCCAAATCTCAAAATCATCTTTGGCTCTTCCTTCTCTTTCATCCTGTCTTAAAGATCTCCATGATAGAAGATAAAACTGCTCATGAAATGTTCCTGCCTTGTGAAAACTTTAATTATTGCAATAATAGAGAATATCTAGTTATTTTCCTTGGATCTCCTCATTAATATAGACATACACACATGAAAACATTCACACATATAGACACATGTATCTATGTATATGTCTGTATATACACACATGTATATGTGTATATGCACACGCGCATCTATGTATAGGTGTATATATACACCTATACATAGATGTATATATACATATATGCACGTATACACACATATATGTGGATATATACATATTATATATAGTATTCTTCAATAAACTTAGTCTATTATTTAGTCTTGAGGCTGTTTCTTAATTCCTCCTAAAAAAAGACTCATGATTGCACCTGATGATTCCAATTTCTATCAGCCCTGCTCCTTCACCCCTCCCCAATGAGATCTTCCTTCCAGCACTGAGGGAGAATGGAAGAAAGACAAGATAAGAGATCCAACTGTCACAGTAATGGACCCATCACTCCCCAGGAGCAATCACAGGCTTCATTGAATTCAACCATTCCTTTTCTCTCCTTTCCAGCCCAACCATCCTTGAAGTTAATGATGTGCTACCAAAGGAGGCATGGTAATGACCAAGATATTTAATTAGGTTTATTCTCATAAGACTTTGGGGAAAGTGAGTTTGAGGAATAAGGAGGAGAAAACTTAGAGGGAGTCAGCAAATAACTTTTCCCCCCATGAGTAAAATGCATGGAAGTAAGATATGGAAGAATATTTTGTGAGGAACAGTCAGTAGAATATACAGTTAAAGAAGGGGAGTGATGTATAATAAGAATGAAAAGTTGATTGAAGATCTTTTTGCATTTGATTCTAGAGGTAATAGGGAGTCAGGGGAGTTTGCTGAGCAATGACTGCAAGGACATAACTGAAAGCAACACTGAAAGTCAGCCAAGCTCTGATTAATTGTAAAAACCAAGCTTGGTCATGAAAAGCAGATGATAAAACTCACATCTACATATACAGTCCTTATTTCTCTTCTGAGCTCTAAGTAGCACAGCACCAACTGGTTTCTATATATCTCTACATGGAAGCCCATGAGTATCTCCAAACCGACATGTTCAAATTTCCTGTCTAAATTTACTCATCTTCCTTATTTTCCTATTTTTGTCAAGGACAGCATCATCCTTCCACTCCTCCAGGTTCTCATCTTCAAAGTCTCCCTTGGCTCCTCAGTCTCCCTCACCCCTTCCTTACCCAGTCATTTGGCCAGAATTGTCAATTCTTCACATTTGTTGAACATCCTCCCAATCATCCAGACTTGAAATCTCAAAGTCATATTAGTCTCTTCCTTTTCTCTTCTATCCATAAGATATCTCACATCAATCAACTACTGTCTACTCACAGGCCCACAACCTCTGTTCAGATGTTCATCGATTCTTATCTGTTAATGCAATGACCTTCTGATTGGTCTCTCTGCTTCCAGTCTCTCTCTTCCCCAATCCATCTTTCACTCAGTTGTCAAACAGCTACACCTTTATGTCACTCCAGCTGTTCAAAAAGTTTCAGTGGCCTCCTATTGCTTCTGGAGTAGGAAGCAAACTTTTTATTTCATCATCACTCACATTCCAACTCCAATCTATCTTCCTGGTCCAGTTTCATAATAACCCCCTTCAGGCACCCCAATTGTTTCTATCTCATGTATCCGTGCTTGCATTGGCTCTTCTCTTGAGGTACATCAGGAAGAATATTGACACTGAATTCAGAGGACTTGCATGTACATCCCATCTCCATGCTTTTTACCTATGTGACACTCGGCAAGATCTTCCCTGGGCCTCTGATTCCTCATCTGTAAAATAAAATAAATGACCTCTGAGGTTCGTTCTGTCTCTAGACATAGGATTCTACAGTCTTATGATCAGAGGACCTAAATTCCACCTGTTTAAATCCCTCACTTCTTCAAAGCCCAGTTCAAGTGTCATGCACCTCCTACAGCAAGCCTTCCCTGGTACTTGCAGTTTTGTGAGCTCTACCCCCAATCACTCTATGTTTATGTTGTATATGTTTGATATGCATTATCTTCATGCAAATTCTCTTCCTCAGTATGCTCCTAAAAGGAGTGACCTTTTCACTTTTGTTCTACCTATCCCCACCCACATCTAACATAATAATAATAGATGCCATTTAATAAAGACCTGATGAGTTGAACTGAATTGAATTGAAACTCACTTCTCTCAGATTTTGGGAACTGAATGTCACATTTTCTCAGACACTGTCTTTTCATCAGCTTGTTTTTCTAAATGATTTTTCTTTGATACAAGGGTAGGATTCACTGGAGAAGGGGCATGTTGGGCACTCATAGCAGTGCCTTAAAAAAATCAATAAAATGTTTCTTAAAGAGAGTTGGTCATACCTTCCTCATGTGTCTGCTTATTTCATTTCATACCTTAGGCCTCAAGTTCATTCAAACAGGTTCTCTCTTTCCAGTGACTTAGTTTGAAAAAAATTTAGTCTTGTTTCTTGAGGGAAGTGGGGGAGGTGTGACAGACAATTTTTCCTCTTTGAAAACATTGCCCCTCGATTACTTTGAACTATATCAAAGCATGTCCCATGCATGAATCTGTGAGTTTATTTCCTCTGTTGAAGGGAACTCATTCCAGATGAATGTGACAGCTTGAGGGGTCCTAATACAATGGAAGTAATAAACTCATTTAAAATGGGTTTTATTTTACCCTAAAACAATATATCTATGTAACCATAGTATGTTGAGTAGAATTTAAAGCTATATACAAGAGAAAGATCTAATGAGACACTGATATGTTTTGAATATTGGTCCGTGAGATTGTTAGGAGAACTTGGCTGCCTGACAACATTACACTACGGACACACATGGGCTAGGAGTAATACAATTCATATACACCTTAATGGAAACCTGCTGGATGTGACTCACACTGAGAACTGGAGCCAAGCACTCCAGGCTGTAGTTCTCATTGGAGTTGCTGGATCTAAGTCTATAGCAATATTTATTTTGTGTTTACCTTCTGAAATGAGTGATATCATGGAGGCCAGCAAGGAAAGCAACTAGCATTAGGAGAGAGTTAGAAAATTCGTCACTTTTCAAAAGGAATGAGTGTTAGGGATTAATCAGAAAGGGAGCCAAAGAAACTTTTATTTTTAAATGTAATGGAAAAGATCTTCTTGGATGAAAGAGGCAAGAGCTAACAGAGGAGATTGCTAAGGAAGGCCTGGGTTTTACTGAGGAGCAAGGTGGAAGATCTAAAGTGAAAACCCTGGGAATGGGGGTGGGGGGAAATTCGGCAGGGCAGGTAATTCTCAGGCCTTTTCAGTCTGTGTCATCTCAACTCCAAAGTTATCTATCTCTAAGAGATCTGGAGAGATCTAGCCAATTAAAAATTAACACACACACATAAAGCAAATTGATCATTTGGGACCAGATACATCCATCAAAATGGTGGCCTGATAGCCTGATTTTGCAAAAGTCAAGGAGTGACTTCTGAATAAAGATTTTGTCCTCATTGAGATAATAGGATTAAATCACCACAATCATCTTGCCATGTCTGAATAGCTTGACATGTTTGAGTACCCCATATGATAAATTACAGGGATATAAATCTGATGGAAGGGGCTTTTCTCCAGCCTATTGTTAAGATACCCTGAGCAGCTGACTCAAGTAGCTCTAGTTACTTCAACCACAAAGACTCAGCCAGACCAAACAAAGTGAAGTCAACCAATTCAGCAAACATTTATTAAAGACCTTCTATGTGTAAAACACTGAGTTGTGTGATGGAAACACAAAGATGAAATGAAAAATAGTCCCTGCTCTAAAGTGGAGCATATTCTATCAGGGAGATGTAATTGGTAACACAGAAGCAGCCTGTCTTGAGAAGAGTGAGCTGGCATTGGAGTCTAGAATATCTAGAATCAAGACCTAGCAGGGACACACTCTGGAATACTGGACACAGTACTGGACAAATCACTTAACTTCTTGGAGTCCCTAGTCAACTCTCTAAGAGTAAAAGAAGTCATATTGTATTGGCAGAGGAAGTTCCTCAACAGAAGCTCCACTCCCTATTCTGATGAAATCCCAGGTCGAGGACCTTGGGGCCAAGATGGCACAGTAAACAAAGAGACTTTCCTGATCTTTCCCCCAAAGCCCTCCAAATACCTGTAAAAAATGACTCTCAACAAATTCTAGAGCTACAGAATCCACAAAATGACTGAATGAAACAAATCTCTGTCCTAAGACAACCTGGAAAGTCGACAGGAAGAGTCTTTTGCACAGGGCAGGGAGTAGAGTGCAGTCAGACGTGGGTTGCACTGACATAGACAAGTCAGAGAAGGCCCCAGGGGACTGAATCGTTAGCAGCTGTGGCAGTCCCCAGACATCTCAACCCAAAATGCCAAAAAAGTCAGTGGGAAAATGCTGTGGGACCTGGGTGAAAGAGGAGCACATGGTCTGATTGGGTCCAGCCCCAACCCCAGGGCAGTAGTGGCAGTGGCTAGTGGCAGAGTTAATAGCAGCAGCAGTGGCAGTGTCTGAGGCTACTTCCAGAACTTTTGGCCCACAGATGGTGGGGGATCAAACAGTTAAAGCTTGGGACAGTACACCCACCCCCAATTCCACTCCCAGTAGAGGCAGAGTCCTAGTTTGACAAAGAGAAAGTCCAATATTTGGCTGGGAACATGAGTAAACATCATAAAAGAACTCAGACTATAGAATCTTACTTTAGGGACAAGGAAGATCAAAGCATACAACCATAAGAAGACAATAAAGTCAAAGCTCCTACATCCCCAAAGCCTCCAAGAAAAATATAAATTCGTTGCAGGCCATAGAAGAGATCAAATTGGATTTTGAAAATCAAGTAAGAGAAGTAGAGGAAAATTGGGAAGAGAAATGAGGGTGATGCAAGAAAATCCTGAAAATAGAGTCAATATCTTGCTAAAGGAGACCACAAAAAATAGTGATGAAAATGCCTTAAAAATAAACTAGCCCAAATAACAAAAGAAGTCCAAAAGTTAATGAGGAGAAGAGTGCCAAATGGAAAAAGAGTTCCAAAAGCTCACTGGACAAAATAATTCCTTCAAAATTAGAGTGGAGCAAATGAAAGCTGATGACTTTATGAGAAATCAAAAAATTACAAAACAAGTCCAAAAGAATGAAAAAATAGAAGACAATGTAAAATATGTCATTGGAAAAACAACTGACCTGGAAAATAGATCCAGGAGAGACAATTCAAAAATTATGGGACTACATGAAAGTCATGATCAGAAAAAGAACCTAGACATCATCTTTCATGAAAATATCAAGGAAAACTGCCCTGATATTCTAAAGCCAGAGGGTAAAATAAATGTTGGAAGAATTCACCTATTACCTCCTGAAAGAGATCCACAAAAAAACACCTAGGAATATTGTAGCCAAATTCTAGAGTTCCCAGATCAAGGAGAAAATATTGCAAGCAGCCAGAAAGAAATAATTCTAGTATTGTGGAAATACAATCAGGATAACACAAGGTCTAGCAGCTTCTACATTAAGGGATCAAAGGGCTTGGAATATGATATTCTAGAAGTCAAAGGAACTAGGTTTAAAACCAAGAATGACCTACCCAGGAAAACTGAGTATAACACTACAGTGGAAAAAATGGTCATCCAATGAGAGGACTTTCAAGCATTCTTGATGAAAAGACCAGAACCGAATAGAAAATTTGACTTGCAAACACAAAAATGAAGAGAAGCATGAAAAGGTAAACAGGAAAGAGAAATCAGAAGGGATTTACTAAAGTTGAGTTGTTCACATTTCTACATGGAAAGATAATATTTGTAACTCTTGAAACTTTTCTCAGTATTTGGGTAGTTGGAAGGATTTTATTATATATATATATATATATATATATATATATACATATAATTCTATTATATTATATACATAGAGGGCACAGGGCACATTGAATATGAAGGAATGGTATCTAAAAAAATAAAACCAAGGGGTGAGAGAGGAATATATTGGGAGGAAAAAGGGAGAAATGGAATGGGGCATAAAAGAGTCAAGAAAAAGCTTTTTCAATGGAGGTGAAAAGGGGGAAGGTGAGAGGGAAAAAGTGAAACTTACTCTCATCACATTTGGCTTAAGAAGGGAAGAACATTCACACTCAATTCAGTATGAAAATCTATCTTACGCTACAGGAAAGTAGGGGAGAAGGGGTTAAGTAGGGTAGGGGGATGATAGAAAGGAGGGCATATGGGAGGAAGAAGTAATTAGAAGTAAACACTTTTGAGAAGGGACAAAGTCAAAAAAGAGAGCAGAACAAATGAGGAGCAGGATAGGATGGAGGGAAATATAGTTAGTCTTTCATGTGACTATTATGGAAGTCTTTTGCATAACTACATATATATAGCCTATATTGAATTGCTTGCCTTCTCAGTGGGGATGGGTGAGGAGGGAGGAAGGCAGAGAAGTTGGAGCTCAAAGTTTTAGGAATGAATGAATGCTGAGAATTGTTTTTACATGCAACTGGAAAATAAGAAATACAGGTAATAGGGTATGGAAATCTATCTTGCCCTCCAAGAAAAAAGGGAAGATGGGGATAAGGGGAAGGAGGGGTTTGATAGAAGGAAGGGCAGATTGGGGAAAAGGGTAATCAGAATGCACAGTGTCTTGGGGTGGGGGAGGGGAGAGATGGGTAGAAAATTTGGAACTCAAAATCTTGTGGAAATGAATGTTGAAAATTAAAAATTAATTAATTAATTTTTAAAAAAATTATCAAGGAAAACGTCCCTGATATTCTAGAATCAGAGGGTAAAATAAAAATTGAAAGAATCTACCTATTGCTTCTGAAAACAGACCCCACAAGGAAAACTCTAAGGAATATTGTAGCCAAATTCCAGAGTTCTCAAGTCAAGGAGAAAATATTGCAAGCAGCCAGAAAGAAATAATTCTAGTATTGTGAAAATACAATCAGGATAACACAAGATCTAGTAGCTTCTACATTAAGGGATCAAAGGACTTGGAATATAATATTCTGGAGGTCAGAGGAGCTACGATTAAAACCAAGAATCACCTTCCCAGTAAAACTGAATATAATCCATCAGGAGGAAAATGGTTATTCAATGAAATAGAAGAATTTCAAGCATTCTTGATGAAAAGACCAGAGTTGAACAGAAAATTTGACTTTCAAATACAAGAATTAAGAAAAGTGTGGAAAGGTAAACAGGAAAGAGAAATATGAGACATTAAAGTTGAACTGTTTACATTCCTACATGGAAAGATGATATTTGTATCTCATGAGACCTTTCTCAATATTAGGGTAGTTGGAGGAAAGAGGTGATAGATAGGTAGATAGATAGATAGATGGATAGATGATAGATAGATAGATGGACAGATAGAGGCACAGGGTAGTTGAATATGAAGAAATGATATCTAAAAAATAAAATTGAGGAATATATTGGAGGAAGGAGAAAGAAAGAGATAGAATAAGATAAACTATATCACATTAAAAGAGGCAAGAAAAAGGTTTCACAATGGAGGGGAGGTAAGAAGGAATGTGTGAATCTTACTCTCATTGGATTTGGCTTAAGGAGGGAATAATATACACAGTCCACTGGGTATCTTACCCTACAGGAAAGTAGGGGGGAAGGGGATCAGGGGGGTGATGGTAGAAAGGAGGGCAGATTGAGAGAGAGGGTAGTCAGAAGCAAACACTTTTGAAAAGGGACAGGGCCAAAGAAGAAAACAGAATAATTGGGGGGTGGGATAGGATGGAGGGAAATATAGTTACTCTCTCACAACATGACTATTATGGAAGTATCTTGCATAACTACATATGTAAAACCTATATTGAATTGCTTGCCTTCTCAATGAGGGTGGGTGGGGAGGAAAGAAGGGAGAGAATCTGGAACCTAAAGTTCTAAAAACAAAATTTTTTTTTTCGATGAAGTAAGGGACTTTATCTTTCAAATACAAGACTCAAGAGATGCATAAAAAAGTAAACAGGTAAACAAAACCATGTTACTCAATAAGGGCAAACTGTTTACATCCCTACATGGGAGGACAATATTAGTAAATCTTTTTTTTTTATCATCCTTTCCCTTTTCTTTTTTTTTTCTTTTAAATAAATTTATTTAACTTTTTACATTCATTTTCACAAGATTTTGGGTTCCAAAATTTTCTCCCCATTTGTCCCCTCCCCCCTCCCCGATACACTGGACATTCTAATTACCCATATCACCAATCTGCCCTCTCTTCTATCCTCCCTCCCTTCCCTTACCCCATCTTCTCTTTTGTCCTGTAGGGCCAGATAACTTTCTATTCCCCATTACCTGTATTTCTTATTTCCTAGTAGCAAGAAC
>CM053769.1:369377304-369417348 GCA_028658325.1 Potorous gilbertii
TTAGGCTCTTTGATATTCTGGACCTTTTGTTTTTCCAAATGAATTTTGATATTATTTTATCCAGCTCTAGAAAATAATTATCTGATAGTTTAATTGGCATGGCACTAAATAGGTAAATTAATTTAGGTAGAATTGTCATTTTTATTATATTAGCTCGGCCTACCCATGAACAACTGATGTTTTTCCATTTACTTAAATCTGACTTTATTTGCGCGAAAAGTGTCTTGTAATTGTGTTCATATAATCCCTGGGTTTGTTTTGGCAGGTAAACTCCTAAGTGTTTTATAGTGTCTACTCTAGCTTTAAATGGGATTTCTCTTTCTATCTCTTGCTGTTGGACTTTGTTGCTAATATATAGGAATGCAGAAGATTTGTGGGGGTTTATTAAGGTGATTTTTTAAAGGAGCTTTTTATTTCCTTGCATAGCGATTGGTTTATATCGATTGGTTTATATCGATTGGTTTATATCGATTGGTTTATATCGATTGGTTATGCTTCTGAATAAAGTCATTATAATCATTATCAGTGTTACATTTGTTGTTCATTATGTATATTTCATTGTCAATTACTTCCTTAAATTAGTCAGCATTGAGTTGCTTCAATTTCCATTATATTCCTTCTAGCTTTATACTAATTCTTATCTTTGCTCTATCAAGTCAAGAGTTTATACAGGGACAGTTGATTTAGGGACAACTCACATCAATGGCCTCTGTTTATATGTAATCAGTTCCATTTTGGGATGTTATTCGGTGCTTGCATGGTGAATGCCTAACAATTATTTCCTTGAAAAAGTCATAATGAGTTAGTAAGAAAAATTAATATCAGATACATATAGGCAGGGGCATTGTGTGGCTCAAATGGAGTAATGGATGTAAAGCACTTTGTGAACCTTACAGTGATACATAAATACTAGTTATTGTTTCTATTATTAGTCTACAATCACCAGGCCTCCAAAATGGGGAGGGTTACATTTCCTGAGCCCTCTACTGCACTCCTGCTGAGCTCAAGAAATGTTCATAAAGCAATACAGGGAAGAACTGGTAAATATTTAACAATTGGACTTTCTTGGAAAGAAAAAGAATTGTAACTGCACACACTTTTAAAGTTTAATCTGCATTATTAACACTTTCTTAGGTATAGAGAATCTACAAAACAATAAATCAAGGTTTGAGTGGTAATGACTGCCAGTATCTGAGATATAAATGCTCATGCTAAAAAATTAATAATTGGCACTCAAAGCTAGCCCCAGCACAATCTTGTCCATACTTGGTAGGTTTTCAAATCTCTTGACAGACTAGAAGGATGCAGTATAGTATGGTTGATAGAGTACAGGATTTGGGAGTCAGGAAGACTTGGATTCAAATCTCACCTAAATACTTATTAGCTGTATTACTCTGGCCAAGTCATTTAGCCGCCCTCAGTTTCTTCACTTGGGTTAAAAAAAAATAATCAGCTTCATAGGATTGAGAAAGGGGATTTCAAGATGAATATAGTTCAGAAGTTTCACAAGGAAGTGAGAATGATTTACTTCTTACTCCACCATCTTGGCTCCCTGTAGTCCCTGGCTCACTTCTTGAAGAGACCCATTCACTGAATGGGCATTGCCTTACTCAAGAGTAAGAGAACTTGAAACATATGAATATATATATGAATATATGTGTATCTGCATATATGTGTATGTACATATACATACATTAGTGCATACTTGTTCAATTGTTTCAGTTTGTGACCCCATTTGGGATTTTTTTTTATCAAAGATATTGGAATGGTTTGCTATTTCCTTCTCCAGCTCATTTTACAGATGAGAAAACTGAGGCAAACAGGATTAAGTGACTTGCCTGTGGTCACACTGTTTGTCCTTTGTTCTTGAAGAAGACTATGACATCAGGGAGGTGATACTATGACTTGCAAGTGAATTGGATTTAAGTGAAGGAGTGCTGGGCAAAGTTACCTGCTTCATTTTCTCCTCAGGAGTTATTTAGATCCAGTGGCCAGATACATATCATAAAAACTGGAAAAGGCCTACAAGGCAGTGGTGGTCATTGGCCTTTTTAAGCTAAGGTCTTTAACAGGTCTCAGTTTGACTGAGGCAACACTGGTTCAATCATTAAAGCTTAATAAGAAATAAGACAAGAATGGTCTCAAAAAAAAAAAAAAAGGTCTGGGAGTGGAAGACCCTCAGGGTTTCCAGCCAAAACAAAAACAATTGCTATTTATACTTGTTCTAAGCCAGTCATGGTCTCATAGCTAGTAAGTTCCTGAGATCAAATTTCAACTCAGAAAGATGAGTCTTCTTGATTCCAGACCTAGCACTCTATCCATTGTGCCACCTAGATGCTCATATGTTCATACTCTGCCCATACCCCACATTTTTTTTCTAGAGAATCAGTTGTTAAATATTTACCAGCACATCCCTAAAAGGCATTATAAACAATGAATTAATATTAATGCTTAACATATATGTACCAAGTAGCACAGTGTTGAAATACTTAAAAGAAAAGTTAAATGAGTTATAGGGAGAAACAGATAGTAAAATGATAAGATTGGTTACCACACAATGTACTTCCTTCAGAGTCATATAAATCAAATTTTAAAATAAGAAATAAGTAAGGACAATGAACATAATTTTGGAAAATTATTCAATATGGTAGATCTCTGGCATTAGAAAGACATACTTTTGTGTGTGTGGGTGTATCTTTTTTTTCTACTTTGCTACATGTCATTTTTACAAAAATTTACCATGTATCAGGGTATAAAATCATAGCAAACAAATACAGAAGAGAAGAAATATTAAACATAGATTTTTTTTTTACTGAATTCAGTGTTTATAAAATTATCAATATTAAAGGGACATTGAGGAAAGGATTAACATTAATTGGAGACAAAATAATTTATCCTAAAAAACTAGTAGGTCAAAAACAAGTCATAAAGACAATAATTTCATCAAAGAAAATGATAACATACCAAAAAAATTTCAAATTTAACTAAAGCAGTCTTGAAACAAAATTTTATAGCTCTGAACACTTCAATAAATGATAGAAAGAAAAGACAGATCATTGAATTGGGCACAGAACTTCTAAAAGAAAGATCAGAAAGTCAACAAATTTTAAAAATCCCAAGTAAACACAAAAATTGAAACTATGAAAGCCAAAGAAATTAACAGTACTGAAAGTAAAGAATAAAAAAATCCAAGATCATACATAGAATAAACAAAGCTGGGAGGTGGCTTTTAAAAACACATAATAAAATAGATGAATAGCTAAATATTTTTTTAAAAAAGAAGATTCCTCTAATTTTCATTCCAGACAAGATAACTAAATTTGGGGACTTTCTTAATAAACTGAAGGCCAAGACACACACCCCTCCTATAGAAACAAGCCCTAATTTGTTAAAGACTGATTTACACCTGGAGTGCATAGAGATGGCAGGCCTGGACATGGGATTACAGATGTGTGAGTACTACAGGGATGAGCGTGAATAGGGAAGTGAAGTTGGATGAAGATTATTTATTTTTCAAAATATCTCCTCCCTACTTTTTTTCTGCTAGGTTGTTGAGTCAGAGGTGGACAGTAATAGAGCAGAGTACTAGACATCTCTGTGATCTCTCCTTCCCATTCTGAAAGTATTCCTACTAGAAACTTGTCTCCTAGGATAGGGACAAGTGAGAGACTTGGCTCTTTGTTTTCCATTTTGGGGACCTAAAGGGAAAATTTCTTAACCCTGAATCGGGGTGAGGGGGATGATATTTCTTAGCCCTAGAATGGGGAGAACATGGTGTCCCGAATCCTGAATGGGTCATTAGGGGAGATCTGGTGGGCAGGGTTATTACAACCATAGTGGAAAATGTTGTCCTTTCTTTTGGACCTCATCACCATGTGTGGAGATGTTTGCTAAGTGATTCAGGCTGCTTCATGCTAACTACAGGCTTGTGACTGACTCCTTAGTCATGAAGACAGAGTTGGCTTCTTCTGATTAGAACAGTTACGTAACCTCTGGAAAACCACACTGTGTGTGATTGTGGTCTTATGGAGATTCCACCATTAGACTGAGCTGCTTTGGAATGGGGCTAGGGAGGTATGAGGGAAGAATCCTAGGAGGAATTATAAAGCCCAATAGATTGTGGTTTAGAATAAACACTCTCAGCTTTGACACTAGAGAAGTGACAGATGTGGTTAGCGTCTGTCTAAGGTCTCTGTCAGTTCCAAACTCAGCTTCCCAGAATCCAGGCAAACAGTGACTGTTTATTACATCCAGGACACACTTTCAAATCTTGCACTTTCCCCATGTTGACACGCAATGGTGGGAGGCTTGAACACATATACCCAAAACATAAGACACACATGAATCCAATCTTGTGTTTCTGCAAATCATGTTTTCTACTACTCCTATTTCTCTGTTGGAAAAAGGAGGAGAGTTACCAGGGGCAGAACATACTTAGCTAGCCTTGCCAAGTATGTAAACCCAACCCAATCCTGCCGGTCACTATTAACATTCATGGTTATCAGAAATATGCCTTTTCTACAATTATTGAGGTAGTATGACATAGCGGGTAAGGTATTGGACTTGAAGTAAGGGATATTTGAGTTTGATTCCTACCTGAGACACTGAATAGCTGTGTGACTACACAAGTCACTTTGCACCTTTCCAGGCCTCAGTTTCCATATCTGTAGAATGAGGTGATTTGGCTTCATGGGCTCTAAATTTCAAATCTGTTTATTCTATTTCCCCTGCTGCCTATCAGAGAGTTCTCTCTCTAACTGAATTAGAGGCAACTCTCCATGAAAGCAGGAGATGAGTGATATGACCTTTAGTCAGCAGTATTTATTAAGTACTTGATACATACTAGGCACTGTGCTAAGAGTTAAGAATACAGAGAAAGGCAAATATAGTCCCTACCCTCCAGGAGAAAACATGCAAACAATTATGTACAAACCAGGGGTGGACAGGGTAAATTGGAGGTACTATCAGAGGGAAGGTAATAGCAGTGACAGGGATAATGGAATCCTCTTGCAGAAGGTGGGGATATGAGATGGGACTTGAAGGAAGCCAGGCAAGCCACCAGGTAGAGACAGGAGGGAGGGCATTCCAGGCCATGGGAGACAGCCTGAAAATGCAGAGAATTGGGAGTTGGAAGGAGCAATTCTTGTTTCAGTAAAAGCAAAGAGGTTGGTGTCACTGGATTATGAAGTAGGAGGAAGGGAGAAAAGTCTAAGACTGGAAAGGAAGGAAGCAACCAGGTTATGAAGAACTTTAAAAACCAAAAACTTTGGCTTGCTGGGTTTTTTTTTACATTTGATCCTGAATGTAATTTAGAGTCTTTGGGTTTAGTGACTAGGGGTTAACCAGGGTCAGACCTGCCCTTTAGGAAAAGTGACTTGATGTTTGGGTGGAGGATGGGGTGGAGAGAGGAGAGACTTTGAAGCAGAGACACGAATTAGAAGTCTATTTCAGTCATGGAGATGTGAGATTATGAGAGCCTGCACCATGGTGGCAGCAACATCTGAGGAAAGAGGGAGGCATATGAGAGACATTTCATTTTTCCATGATTCAGTAATCCAAAGCACACCAATTCAATATGGAGGTTGGGGAAATACCGAGGATGGTGAAATTCTGACGTCAAGAAAATATAACTGTAGCTTCTCCATTGCAAACAGCTCCGAATCCTTTGTACAGTGAACCAAGTTTACTCTGAGAGCCTGGCCAAAGACAGCAGAAGTGGGTCTATCCAGGGCACAGATGTAGACATACTTGCCAGGAACTTGCATCAATCTGCCCCTTGGTGATTTCTGGCATGTGCATCTCTCTCATTTGCTGAACTAGCCTCCCAACTGTAGCTAAGAGGGTAGAAGCTGGAATAGGAAACCTGCTGCAGGAGGGGCAAGTAGATGGAAATGACTTCTAGTTGCATGTGTGAATTCCCACATCTGAGACGATGAGAGCAGAATTTTTGGAAGGGAAGGACGTGGAGCCTCAGATGTGAGCAAAGCAGTGGGGCTGGCAGGGTACTTGCTGACAGGCCAGGTGTCTTCACTCCTTCTCATCAAGTGCTGTTCTCTAATAGATGCTGGTGGGGGGGGCCAAAAAAGTCATTGGGTTGGACTTCACCACTGGTGCATTCAAGTTTCTCAACCAAAGAGTGTGATGAGCTGAGTCTCAAATCCTTCAGCACCAGTCATCCCAGCTGAGATGGGAGGCACCACATATGACCTCCCAGAATCATATGAAAGGCCTCTGGCAGCGACTAATCCAGCTTCAGAGGCCTGGAGCTGGTGTGTACCATCTGAGGACTCTCTCCTACATCTGTGTGTATGTGAGTGTATGTGTGTATGTGGCATGCATCTGTGTGTGAGAGAGTGTTGGTCATGTGTATTTATGTTATTTTGTGTTGGGAAATCATGGAAGAAGACAGTTATTGCACTCACAAGGATGCCATGATGGGACAAACTCAGGATAGCCAGGATATTGATAGTCATTGTAATTAATTCTTTGTTGTCATTGTTTCTCAATTGTCCAGTCCTGTCCAACTCTTCATGACCCCATGGACTGTAGGATGTCAGGCCCTTCTATCCTCCACTATCTCTCAAATTCTGTCCAAGTTCATGTTTACTGTTTTCATGTAACAAATCCAAAGCCAGGAAATCCCCAAATTAAGTGGGGCCTGGAGAGGTGCACTCATCCACCCTTAGCATTTCAGCAAGAATGAATCTTGTCTGTTGTGTAGGGGAAATAGCTCTGGTCTCAGCATCAGAAAATCTAGTTTCTAATGCTGGCTCTCTGCTCCTGGATAGCTGTGTGGCCCCAGACAAATCATTTCACTTCTCTGAATCAGTTTTCACATCTCTAAGATGAGGATGATCTTATTTATGGAGTTATTGCTATGAGGAAAACATTTGAAACCCTAAACTCTGCAATGTAAAATGGGGGTTAAAAAGGCATCCTGGTGTAGCGGTAGAGCTTCGGAGTCAGGAAGACCTGGGTTCAAGTTCTGCCTGTAACACTTACTGGTGGTATGCTTGGAACAAATCTTTCAACTTCTCAGAGTCCCACTTTTAAGTTTAAATAACAGAGAAATTACCTGGCATATGTTCTTGTTTAATCATTCAGTTGTGTCTGGCTCTTTATGACTGCATGGACCATACTGTCCATGGGGTTTTCTTGGCAAAGACACTAGAGTGGCTTGCCATTTCCTTCAGAGGTCAAGTGACTTGCCCAGAGTCACACAGCTGAATTTTTGAGACCCCATTTGAACTCAGTCTTCCTGACTCTAGGCCCAGCACTCTATCCATTAAGCTGCCAAACTGCCTCCACCTGGTACATATTTGGTACTTAATAAATGTTTATTGACTAATTGATAGAAAATTTCATCTCTGCATAGATAGAGAGGAAATTCCTCACTGGGTGTTCCCTTCCCTGATGAAATGACAATTCAGAGTAAAAAAAAATGTGGCTTATTGTCATTCAGACAAATAAGACATAATTTGATCCCCAAAAGATCTCCCCTCACCCAGTGAAAGAGATTGCATCATCCAAGACCTTATGGTCTATCTTATAATCTATCCTCCTAAAATCCCACACAATGTTTAGGCAGGTGCACCTGTACATCCTGTGCTCACCCTCCCTCACCCGAAGACCATTGTTACCTGCTCTTTTAGATTTCTTTTCTACAGACTCTGTGATCATAATTCTTTCTGGCCTTTCCTCATGAGCTACGTCTTCTTAGTTGTCGAAGATTGTCACTAACCTTCCTTAGGAGAGCTAAAGCTAGAACTAGCCCCTGGACATCTTAAAAGGAGATGTAGCATGTTCATTGATCAGCAATCACTGTTCTTAGTGAAGTGGGAGGGTCTGAGTCAGTGGTGCCCCTACTCTAAGGAAGATCACATCCCAAACAAAGACAAAATCAAACAAAGCAAAAGAGAAATAAGCAACCAAGAAACTTCCACTGTTTTCCCTAATCTTTCTACTTGTTAGATGACTGAGGCCCATTACCACTTTGTGATCTGCAGTCTCACTGTCTTGTAAAAAATGGGTCAAAGAAACTGGTCACTGAACTCCCGAGAACTGAGAGGGGTTCTGTTATTTGATGGAATTAGCAAGTCGCTAAGAAATGTTGGACCTGGGATTCAAACCAATGTTTGAATGCTCTACTTACTACTTTTGGGCAAACTAGTAAGGTCAGGGTTTGTCAGTTCACTTAAAACTATGCTTACACCACCCCTCCTCCTTTCCCCCCTCTTTTTGGCCATCAGCACTGGGATTTGTTTGATAGAATAAATCATTTCCTAGGAAATCTGGAGTGTATGGAATTTGCGTAAATACTATCTTCTTTTTCCATTGATTTTAATTGATTTCAGGGATGCTTCATTCATGTTAGAAACAGCTCCCTAATAGTTACTCCTTAAGTTTCTCCTGGTCCTTACTCCAGGACAGGGAGATAACTATCTGAAAACAAATACCTCATTCAATTCAACAGCTATTTAGTAAGCACCTACTGTGTGCCATGTACTATACTCTAAGAACTGGATTCCTTTTCTCAAAAGAACTCTACAGTTGAAGACTCTTTGAACTGAGAAAAAAAAATCTCACAGTAAAACAATTTTTAAAATAAAAAATAAAAAATCCAAACTAAAAAGACAATTGTTTTATAAGTTCTAAATTTCATTAGTGAGTTTGCTTAAAATGAGTCAGACACACATTCCTATATCTCAAACAAATCTTTGTACATAGGCTAAATTGCTCCTCTTTTTGAGTCCCAAGCACTTGGAGAACCAGGAGTAGTCCTTTCTCCCTTACCCCAGTCATGGGCTCCTTCCCCTTTTCCCTGTGAGAGAAGCAGTATTTGATTATTTGCGTAGCTCATCCTTAGAGCCCTATGGAGTCAGTCAGTTGGTTAACCAGTATTTATTAATTGCCTACTGTGTGCCAGAGGCTGCACTAAATTCTGGGGTTACCAAGAAAGCAAAAAACAGTCATCTGCTCTTGGAGAGCTCATGCTCTAAAGGGGACCAGGGCGGAGAACAATATGCAAACAAGTTATATACAGGATAAATTGGAGATAATCAATGGAGGAAGGAGGAATACTTTTACCTGGCAAAAAAATTACGAGTGAGTGGAAATTTTAATTAAACTATTTCCTGGTATTTGTATTTCATTATCTTTTTCTTTTTTTTTCCTTTATAAGCTAATGTTCCTAAGATTCTAGCTTTCCTTCTGCAGTCCCCTATTTTGAAGATATAGTGATGACTTGACCAAGGTAAAGCAGTTAATAAGTACATGTTATTACCCACTTTCAGTATAAAATTAAGAAAGCTGAGGCTGAGTGAGGTTACTTTACTTGACCATTAGTATGTTGCTAAGAAATGTTGGAGCTGGGATTCAAACCAATGTTTCATGAATACAAGTTTATACTGTCTTCAAATTGCTTATATAAATATTTAATTTAGAAGAATATATTTAGAAATATAAAAATTGGAATATATTTGTCAGTCAGTCAAATAAACAGATAGCTAGGTGGCACAGTAGATAGAGCGCTGGACCTGAATTCAGGAAGACCCTGAATTCAAATCTTGCCTCAGACACTTCCTATCTGTGTGACTCGAGACAAGTCACTTAACCCTGTTTGCCTCAGTTTCCTCATCTGCAAAATGAGCTGAAAAAGAAATGGAGCTTACAGTCTAATAGAAAAAGCAACATGCAACATGCAAACAACTATGTACAAAAACATTAAATACAGGATAAATTTAAAATAATCAGCAGAGAGAAGGTATTAGAATTAAGTAGAATCAGGAAGGATTTCTCCTAGAAAGTGGGATTTTATGTGGGACTTGGAAGAATCCAGGGAAGCAGGAGGTGAAGATGAGGTTACAGAATATATTCCAAGGTGTGGGAGACAATCAGAAAAATGCCTGAAGTCTAGATATGAGGTTGTCTCGTACAAGGAACAACAAGGATCCAGTGTCAATAACCTAGTGTCACCGGATTGCAGGGTATGTAGTGGGCGATAAGGTGTAAGAAGTCTAGAAAGGTCAAAGACGATGAGGTTGTGTAGGACTTTGAACGAACATGTTTTGTTTCCTGTACTAGACGATGTCTTGTTCATTTTTGTATTCTGAACCAGGATATCCAACATAGGATGGTGCATGTAATGGATCCTTAAAATGTGTTTGTTTCCTTGATCTGTGGAGCACACCTATAGAAAGGCTAAAATCAAACTCCAAAGTAAAGGATTTTCAATTTTCCTGATCCAGGCTGGGTCTTTCCAATGCCCATGACTTCTGTTATTTAGAACACTTCCTCAGTTCCATGATTAATTCATCTCAGACGCTTGGCAAAGTCAAACCTAGCTATCTACCCTGAATTGGCAGCAAGGACAATGTTCTCTAAGGCATCCAAGGTCTAAACTATATAAACCACTTAAGTAGAGCTCTTAAACGAGTTCTTCAACCCGATATGAAAGATCAACATCTGTATCAGCCCTGCCCAACTCTGACTCCTAAGTCATGAAAATGTGATGTCTTCCCAATGGCTCCTAGGTTATGGAATGCATTTAGATTCCTAGTTCAAAACTCCCATCCTCTCAAATTTGACAATTGTTTAAGCGTTATTGCTTGAATAGTTGCAGATGTTCAAACCATCCCTTGTTTGGGAGGAGTGTTTCTTTAGAAGAGGAAGGAGGGGTGTGTGGAGAGATTGGTTTTTTCTCCACTTTTTTCCTTTTTCTTTTCCAAACACATATTTTATCTTTATGTTTGTATCATGATCTGCCAAGAGATGCATCTGGTCCCCAAATCAAGAATCTCCCACTCCTCCTCCCACTCCACTGCCTTGCTCTGTGCTTGCTGCCCCAAAGCGGCATCACAGAACTTGGGGGATGAGCACCTCGCAGGGGAAGGCCAGTTCATTTCCAATAGACTTGTATGGCTCACAGAAACAGAGTTGGCTGAAATTGGGATATCTTCTTCTACCCACATCCCCCAACTTAACGTGACTTGTTTTCTGATTAATATTTTTGACAGCTATAACAAATGCCACTTTAATTAAATTTCCACCCCCTACCCTTTATCCAATTAGTAGGTTCACTGGCTTCGAGACAACCTTCAGCATTTGAATTTTCAGTGAATGCTCAGCTGCTTCCAGCTATGCCAAAAAAAAAAATCTGTTACATATTAAGTTATAATAAGATATAGGCAATTATAGTAGCAGCAGGACAAATAGATTTGTATGGTTCATTACATTGGATTTCTGGAGCATACGTACTGTAAACAAATGCTTTCTGGGGCAGACTGTGTTTTAGAGGAAAAGGAGGAAGATGAGAAGGAGGCTTTTATCAGTTGCATGGAGGTCTCAGTCTATATGAAAGACCTGGATTTATGAAAATTCTGCTGGTTTGTATTCTGTTGTTCTATTATTTGGATAAGAGAAAATTATAATAAGGAAAATAAAAGCAGGGGGAAAAGCAGTGGGCTGAAGTAGCACAGAGGTTATTTTCAGCTTGGTATACAGAAAAAACTTCCTAATAATGAATTAATCTCCAAGTAGAATGAGCTGCTTCAGGAGGTAGTGAGTTTTACTTCTAAATGGCAGTCTTCAGGGACAGGTTGAATGACTACTTTTTGGTGGAAGGAAATTCTTGCTCTTGTACACACTGGCATAATGACCTCGGAAATCACTTTCAATTTTGAGATTGTGTGATAGGGAAAGGACTTGAAGAGAATGGGGTACAATTAAAAGATTACTGGACAGGGAGGCAGGAGACTTAAGTTCTAGTCCTGAATCTAATAAGCTTCTCAGAGTGACCTTGGGCAAACCTATCTGACTAAAGTTCTCTGTGGTGCACACCCTCCATCTCCCTTGCTTCATACAACTGCCCTGACATTTTCATCAATTCTCTTCTTTCTGTGTTTGAAGAAGTGGTCCCTCTCCTTGCTAAAACTAACTCTTCAACATATGCTTTCTCTGTCTGTCAAATAATATCTATTTCTTCATCTACATTCCAGCAGCTGGGTGACACAGTGGATAGAGCACCAGGCATGGAGTCAGGATGACCTGAGTTCAAACCTGCCCACAGACACTTACTAGCTGTGTCACCCTGAGTAGGTCACTTAACCCTGTCTGCCTCAGTTCCTTATCTAAAAAGGAGCTGAAGAAGGAAATGGCAAACCACTCTAGTATCTCTGCCAAGAAAAACCAAATAGAGTCATGAAGAGTCAGATACAACTGAATGAACAACACATCTACGCTGATCAATCAGTCTATCCATTAACTGATTATCTAGCCCTATTTTTCTCCTGAACTCCAGTCTCACATTGTTATATACCAGCTATTTGGAAGTCCTTTACATGTCCCAAACTCAGTATTTCCAAAATATAACCCATCTTCCCTCCCTATTATTTCTCCTCCAACATTTCTTATTTCTTCTGAGGGCACCACAATCTCCTTGTTCCAGTTATCCAGGTTCATGGCTTCCATGTCATCCTTGACTTTTCTCTCTCCTTCTTTCATGCATCCAATCAGGTGCCAAGTGTTGTTACATCTCTTACATTTATCCTCTTTACTCATGTAGACACCATCTTAATGAACAATGGCAGTAGGCTCCTAATTCATCTTTCTTCCTTCCTCCATTCTCTCCCCTTTCCAATTCATCCTCCTCACACCTGCCAAAATATTCTTCCTGAGACAGAGGACTGACTGTTTTGCTCCCCTGTCCAAACACTTCTATTGGCTCCTCAGTGCCTGTAGAATAGCATACAAACTCCATAGCCTCACATTGAAAGTCCTCCACAATCTGGTACCTACCTACCCTTTCCATGTCTTTTTTTTACCTCTCATCTCCATGTACTCATATTCCCTGAACTCCATTGCATCTTCTACTTCTACATTTTCACAAATATATTCTCCCTCTCCCCAACCAGGAATATATCCCCTCCTCTCTGGAATTCCTTTCCTTCAAGGTAACTGGTTCATGTTCACTTTTTCTATGAAGCCTTTCCTGGTTTTCCCAAGCATTAATGGTCCTTACTTCTCCTTTTTTTTGGTGATATGCTTATGTATATACACTTTGTGCTCCATCTATGATATGTGAGCTCCCTGACAGTGAGGGTCATTTTATTTTTGATTTTGTAATCCCACTACCTAGGTATGGTGGCTTGCACATAGTAAGCGCATATTAAAGGCTTTTAAAAGATGAATTTTTATCTTTTGTGTTTTCATCACCCAAAATTTTCCCATTATCCTTCTTCTTTTTCTTTCTCCTCCTCCTCCCAGAGGGCATTTGACAATTTTGGGAGGAGACAATTGGGGTTAAGTGATTTGCCCAAGGTCACACAATGAGTAAATGTCTGTGGCTGGATTTGAGCTC
This sequence comes from Potorous gilbertii, assembly GCA_028658325.1. NCBI lineage: Eukaryota > Metazoa > Chordata > Mammalia > Diprotodontia > Potoroidae > Potorous > Potorous gilbertii. Next base: position 369,390,662 of record CM053769.1, read on the forward strand.
AGGTCCTCCTGACTCTAGGACTGGTGCTCTATCCAACAAATATTTTAAAGAAAGAAAGCAAAAAAAAAAAAAATTCACCAAGCCAACCAATACATAAAAAAGTCTTAGAATATATGAAATGTTCCACACCTGCAGACCTCCTATCTGCAATGACATGGCATTGAGGCATCTTCTCATGTCACTTTTTAAAGGTCACGTTTGTTCTCAGTTTTACAACATTCGTTTTAGATTGTTTTGTGGTGGCTGTTCTTACCATTGAACTGGTGTAGTCACTGAGTGTGTTTTCTTGGCTTTGCTTCACTCTGCATCTGGATATGTAATCTGATGCTGCTCTTGTATTCATTATATTCATTATTTCTTATAGCACACTACATTTATATACCACAATTAGTTTAGCCATTCCCTATATGATGGGCATCCATTTTGTTTTTAGTTCTTTGCTACCACAAAAAGTACTGCCATAAATATTTGACTTACATGAGGATTTCCTTCTATCAATGACCTTCTGGGAGTATAGAACCCTAACAGTAGGATCTCTGGATGAATAGACATGGGTATTTTAGTCACTCTATTGGAAAATTCCAAATTGCTTTCCCAAATGATTGTGCTGATTCACAGTTCCACCAACAACAACTCATCAACCAATGTTCCTATCTCTTGGCAACTTTGCCAATTTCTTGGGTATGAATTAAGACCCAGTGTTGTTTTGATTTTCATTTCTCTTATTATTAGTGATTTTACTGATTTGGAACATTCTTTCCTATGGCTCTTTATTCATTTGTCTGCTATTTTATTTTTGAGAATTTGTTTTCTTTTCATACTTTTAATCACCTTTTTATTGGGGAATGGCTTTTGGTCATCCATATCTATTTATATAGATAAGTAGACATAGGTATCATATATATTCATAAATATATGCATATATGTTAGTTGTATGTGTTTCTTTGTTACCAAACACCTTTCAGAGAAATTTGTTACAAAGATATTTTTTCCATTTGACTGTTTCCCCTCTTTAGTTTTGTTGCCATAGATGCACTAGGATTTTTGTATAGATATTCAATTTCTCTTAATGAAAAGTATGTATTTTTGCATTTTGACAGAAAGATCAGAATTCAAATCCTGTCTCAGTCACTTACTGGCTGTATGACCTTGGTCAAGTTATTTAACCTCCCTCAACCTCCCTCAACCAACCTCAACCTTTCCTCATCTGTAAAATGAGTATGATAATAGCACCTCCCCCATTGGGTTGTTACAAAGATCAAGGGACTTTATAAAGTCCCTTTATATATAAAGTAAAGGACTTTATAAAACCTTAAAGAATTATATAAAGTGCTATTATCACTATCATCTTATTATTGCTTCTTATCCTTGTTGGGTTAAGAATACATCTTCCACTCATAGCTATGAAAGGCATATGATCTCTTCTGTGAAAAGCATATGTTCTACTTTTTTAATGGCATTCCCTTTAATAATAAGGTCACATATCCAGTCTGGATTTATTATGGAATGTAGTGTAAGATTTTGGGCTAACCTAATTTCTACCAGACTGTTTTTTTTAGTTTGCTTAGCAGTTTTTTTTTTAAATCAAATAGGGAGTTCTTTCCAAATAATTTACATTTTCCAGTCTATCAAATGCTGGCTTATTGAGCCCAGTTGTTTCTGATTCTCTCTTGCTTAGTCTGTTTCATTGTTCTATTTTTTTATTTTTAAACCAGTACCAAATGATTTTGATGACTGCCGCTTTATAATGTAGTTTGAGGTCTAGAAGTGCTAGGTTCTTTCATTATTTCCCTTGACATTCTAGATCTTTTGTTTCTCCAAATAAATTTTATTTGATCAAATTCTATTAAGTATTTCTTGGATTATTTGATTGATATACCCTTAAAGTTGCAAGTGAACTTTGGCAGCATTGTCTTCTTTATTATATTGGTACGACCTAACCATGAAAAGTGAATATCCCTCCAGCTATTTAAATTGTTCTTTATTTTTTAAGGGTCATTTTGTAATTGAATCTATATATATTTATGCGTGCTTTGGTAGATTGAACCTAAAGTATTTTATGGATTTTGTAGTTATTTTGGATGGTATTTCCCTTTCTATGATTACCTCTTGGGTTTTCTTATTGTTAACTGCTGAATTTTTGTGGATTTATTTTGGATCCTGAAAATTTATTGAAGAAGTTGTCTTATTTAGTATCTTTGCTGATTCCCTAGGAATGTCCAAGTAAATCATCATGTCATCAGCTAATATAGTTTTACCTCCTCTTTATTTATCTTTGTATCTTTAACTTCATTCTTCCTGTTATTGCTAGCATTTTTAGAACTGTATCAAATGATTGTAGGGAATGGGCATACTTGCTTTACTTCTGCATTTATTTAGAAAGGTTCTAGTACATCTCTAATGCATATAATGCTTATTTTTAGTTTTATATGGAAATCTTTTATGACATTAAAAAGTTCCTTTTATAAGCATATTTTGTGGGTCTTTAGCACAAATGAGAATTTGCCAAAGTCTTTTTCTACATCTATTGAAATAATTATGTATTTTGAATGTTGTTGTTTTTCATTTAATTACATTGATCATTTTAATGGTGTTACATCATTCTTGTTTCTCTGGTAAAAATTGAACTTGGTTATAATGAATGATTTCTTGGATCATTTGCTGCAGTCATTTTTAACAGGATTTTATTTAAGTTCTAAAATTGATACTAATTAGTGATATAGGTCTACAGTTGTCCTTCTGTGATTTATTCTTCCTCAGTTTAGGCATTAGAACTATATTTGTCTCATAAAAAGAGTTTGGCAGAGAGATTCTATCTTCATTTTTAAGGAACAAGTCATATATTGTTGGTACTAAGTGTTCTTTAAAGGTTTGATACAATTCTCGTGTATCCATCCAGACCAGGAGTTTTGGGTTTTTTTTTTTTTGATAGTTCCTTAAAAATAAGTTCTCTTTATTTTTTTGGAAACTGGATTATCTAAGATCTATTAGATCTACTGTTAGTTTGGGCATTTTTATACTTTTTGAAAGTATCACTTTATTTCTTTTGTGTTTTTAGTTTTGTCAGCATGGACAAAAATTACTGGTGCAGATAATTATTTTTATTAATTTTTTTTTTTGCAATTTCACTTTGTTTCATTGATGTGATTCTGAACCCTCTTCTTTTTATTCAGGTTGGCTAATGGTTCATCAACTCCATTGATCTTTTCAAAGAACCAGCTTTTAGCTTTGTCTATAATTATTTTATCTATTTCCTCTCTAATTTTTGTCTCCTTTTTTTCACTTTAGGTTTGGTTATGTGTTGACTTTCTAATTTTTTAAAATGTGTATTCTCTCCTTTTTCACTCACATTCTACTATTTCTCACTTTCTGACTGCTTTCACTTTGACAGTGGATCCTGTGAGGGCTGAACCTCAAACTTGTCTTGGCCTCTTTCGCTAATACAGGTCCTTTTTTATTGGTCTCAGTCCTGGCTCCAAGTAATTTCTGAGGGGATAGAACTTGCCTTAGCTAAATGCCAGTCCCTTTTTCTCCAGGCCTGGTGCAGCACTTCACACATTGGCACCATACTATACTTTAGTTCTTGGGCTAAAGCTTTCTATAGCAACATGCTATAGAATCCCAGGCAGAATAAGCTTCTACCTTCCTATGTCTCCTATGCCCGACAAGGTAGGGTTAGAACAAATCAAATTTCAGTGTCTGTTGCCACAGAACTGAGGGATGAGTACAGAGATGGCTTTGTAAGAGCAGCAAGGAATTTGCTGAGTATATTTCAGAACACGAGCCTGTGGGACTAATTGTGCAATCCTGATTGAGTGTGGAGACTAGTAGGGGTGATGATGCTGAGTGAGTATTTTAGGGATTAGAGATTAACCTTCATTGGTGTTAATTCATCAGGATGTTAATGCATTAGACCACCTGGTGTCTTGACCTTCAGAGACAGCTGCAATTACTTTACCTCATACATAATTTTTATTTTGAGGAGGTGTGGGAGTTCATAAAAAAGTGTCTCTTTTTCTCACATGACTGAGAAGCTCATAAACTGTTAAAAACTGCTTCCTTTGATGAGCTGGCTTAGTTGATTCCTATGAGCTCTGGGCTTCATTTTCCATATCTATAAAATGAAGGATGTTGGAATTGATCACCCTTGAGGTCCCTTTCAGTTATAAATCTATGATCCTATGCCTCTTTAATATTCTGTTTTTTAAAGAGCTCATGTAAAAGAGGTATTTGTCTAATCTTAGGAAAAATAGCAACTCTCAAAAAAGAGAAATAAATATGCTTCTCATTACACAGGAGCATAGTGAGGATGACTTAAAATGATATTCCTCAACTGAAGGTCTTACCAATCAATTTCTTAGTAGTTTTCATTAGCGCCTAGGCCCATCAGGATCAAATACAGACTCCTCTGTCCTTTAAAGCCTTTCCCAACCTGGCTCCCATCTCCTCTTCCTACCTTATTATATATCACTCCACTCCACATACTCTTATCCAGACATACCTGCTTTCTTACTGTTCCTCACACATGATATTTCATTTTCCATTTCTGGGCTATCCTCCATAACTACAATACATTCCCTCTTTATCTCTACCTCTTAGATTTTCTAGTTTCCTTCAAAACTCAGCTTGGATGCTGCCTCCTAGATGAGACCTTTCCCGATTCCCTTCTCCCCCACTGCTGCCAATGCCTTTCTCTCCAAATTTAGTTCCTATTTATTTTTAATATCCTTATAAGTTTGCATGTCATTTTTCCTGATAGAATGTAAACTCCTTAGGCAGAAACAGTTTTACTTTTGTTTGCATATCATCTTTCCTGATACAATGTAAACTCTGTAGCCAGAAACAGTTTTATTTTTGTCTTCTTTTTCGATACATCTAAAAGGTAAGTCTCTTTCTGTACCTTGTGTCTATCACCTGCTTGTCAGGAGGTAGGTAACATGCTTTATTATATGTCCTCTGAAGACATGGTTGGTTACAGCATTGATTAGAGTTCTTAAGTCTTTCAAAGGTGCTTTCTTTACAATGCTGTTGTCCTTGTATAAGTTGTTCTGTTCATTTCACCTGGTATCAGTTCTAATTAACCAGGATTCACTGAAAGCGACTCAGATTGTTTCTTGCAGGTTGGGGAGTGGAGTAGGAAAAGGAGAAGAGAATAAGCATTGATATAGTGCCAAGTAGGTGACAGGCACTGCACTAAGTGCTTTATAAATATCTCATTTGATCCTTATATCCTCATATTGATATAAGGATATGAGGATATAAGGATCAAATAAGATATTTATAAAGTGCTCATATATTTTTATTTTATATATATATATATGTAAAGTGCTATATCCTCATATCAACATGAGGATATACAAATATCCTTATTTTATCCAACCCTGGGAGGTAGATACTATTATTTCCCCATTTTACAGTTGAAGAAACAGAGGCAAGCAGTAGTTCTGTGATTTGCCCTGCATCATACAGATGGTCAGTTTTTAAGGTCAGCTTTGGCCTCTAAAGCCTTCTCCTCCAGGTTCAGAGTCCTATCCATTGAACCATCTAGCTCTCTTTCCAAGACAATAATATTCCATTATATTCATATGCAATTTGTTCAGTCATTTTTCAAGAGATAGACACTCTCTTAGATTTTATTTCTTTGCTTTTCTACTTTGATCTTCATATTCTCAGCACCTGATACATGTTTGGCATATTGCTAGTGTTTAATAGTTGCTTGTTGACTGATTAATTGACTAGGGTCAGTCATCTCATGGGTCAAAGAACTAGACTCAATTACCTACCTGGATTATCAGGTTGGTTTTCCCTTGTGACCCTTCTCCAAGTCATCAAAAGAAAAAAAGTAGAGATAATGCCTATGCCTCCTGATCAACAGTACCCATGATTTCTATGAACTTTTCTTTCATAAGAATTGTACAACAATTGTACAACAATATAATAACTCAGAGAGGTAGAGAATGCATTGACAAATCAAATTGAGATGTAACTGAAGAGTTTTATCTTGAGATGTTACAAATTGAGATAGCTGAACAGGTCTTGGTAAGGGGAGGCTAGAGGAGAGAATATGGAGGGCATTAGGGCTCCAGGATGAGGAACATGATGGAAAAACGATAAATCTACAGAAAGAAGAGGCATGAAATAGAAACTTCACATTTTGGGCAAGTCACATAGCTGATATTCCCTAGATCATAGAGTTTTAGAGTTAGATGAGATGTTATATGTCATCTGATAAAGCACATGGCTGATGCATAAATTCCTTCTGTAATAGTTCCCAACAAGTGGTCATCCATCCTCTGCTGGACTGTCTTCAGTGACAAGTAAAGCAAACTAATTCCATTTTTCTCCAGTTGTTGGAGTTCAACTTTACATTGAGCTGAAATTTGCCTCTTTGTATCTGCCCATTGACCTCTGTAACCTCATAGAATAGTTCAAGGAAAGATGCTGGATTTGGAGCTAGAAGATCTAGATTCAACTCTTGGTGCTGCTTCTTGTGTGACTGACCTTGGAGAAATCACATAAGCATACAATCATATAAATTCCCTGGCCTGGTGAGATGGAAAGATTAGCTTATAGTTTTAGTTTTGTTTGTTTGTTTGTTTTTTTAGTTTAGGTCAATGGTCCTTAGGTTCATGTGATGTGACCCTTTCTTCCTTCTATTTGGAGGAACTAAAAAAATACAGATTACTGGTAAAAATTTTAACAACTCATTCAGTCCCAGACCAGAGTAAATCATGGTTCTAGGTTAAAGGTGAGGATCCCTGACCCTGTGTATTCAAATAGAATTTTCCCTACTTGTTTTCTCTGGATGCCACCAATATATAGATGAAGCAATTTGCAATTTTAGAGTTGATCATGGATTTTGGGGAAAGAGAAAGCCAAATAAAGCTAAAGAAACAATTTAAAGAATATAAAAGAGACAAATCATGTAAGAACAGCTGACAATGAACAGTCATGAGGGGAAAGTTGGATATAAAACCCTTCAGATCAGGAATTCTTACCCTTTTGTGTGTCTTGGACCCTTTGGCAGTCTGAGGAAACCTATGGACCATTTCTCAGAATAATATTTTTAAATACCTAAAATAAATCACATAGGCTTACAGAGGAAACCAATAACATTGTAAAACAGTTATCAAAATATTCTTTTTGAAAAGCACACAGATTCCCAGGTTAAGAGCCCCCATGTCTAGAAATAAACAGTTCAGTCCCCTCTCCTGCAAAGGTGTTTCCTAACAGTTGCCAGCTCAATCACAGGGGTCAAGACTTGTCATCAGAGTGCTGTCTCTATCTTTCTTATTATCATGGATGCCCTACCTTCCCTCCTTTTCTGAGAAGAAATAGTGGGGAAGGATATGGTTCCTTGTCTGTCCTGGGGGCTGCTATTCAGCTATCCTCTTCCCTTCTCTTTCTAGCCTCTTGCAAACCCATTCAAAAGCTTCTAGAGTCAGTGGAACTCTGCCCTATCCATTCCAAACTTCCAGATAAATCTCTTCTCTTCCTGGGTGAAGAGGAATTCTGTCCCCAAGCCATTGAGTTGCAAGTCCCAAGATCCTTGGCTAGCACCGGAATTTCTCCTCTTCCAACCTGCAGAATAAAGAGCCCATTCAGGGCTGGGATTATGATTAAGTTTAGTGTAATCTCAGAGGTGCCAGGAAAACTTGGGGTTACATAAATAAGTAAATAAACATGGAAACTAAGGCTCAGAAAAGTTGATTGATATGCTCAAGCTCATTCAGACATTCACTGGCAGAACCAGAACTAGACCCAAGACTCTCCTCACCAGGCTAGGCTTCTAAGTAGACAAGATTAAATACAGAATTAGAAGCTAGTTTGACCCAGTCTCTTATTTGCATAATGAAAGTCATTCCATCAAATTCCCCTTGAGAGAGGAATAAAGATCAAAGCTGGGTGGGCGGTTTGGGAGATGGGGGTGGGGAGGAGAGGGAAATAAAATATTTATGTAATGAGATGAATAAGAATTCCCAACCACAGAACTGTTCACAAGTTGAAGAGAGAAAGGAAGATGACAGTTACTAGAGTATACTTCGACAGGCTCACCCTATGGGTTCAATTCTCCCTTCCAGATGTTCCCAATAACTGGAAAGAGAAAGAGAAGAAAAGAAAAGGCTGAGAGATTGTACAATGAGACAGCAATCCCAAAGGAACCCTGTTACCCTCCTCTCCCTACTGACATGATCTAAAGGAAGTGATCATTTCTATTCTGAATTGATCAGAAAGTTTCTCATAATTTAGTTGCACTTCAAGGATGGAAAGGGAGAAGAGGGTAATCAGAAATATCAATTGTGGCAGGTAGTTGATTTTGGCTATGAAATGAGAGTAGCATTTTAAACACAGGATATGGATGGCTATGTTATCTGGCAGAAGGAGGATGGAGGACTGTGGCATGAAATATTGATTTTGCTGTACAAGAGAAGTCTTGCTAACTTCTCCAATTTGTTACTAGTCACTCTGAGTATGTAGGCAGCAGTGTGTCCCCAGGGAATGATGTCTCATCAAGGGTCAGTTCATAGTTAAAGGAAGCTTGATTCCATCTTCCCCATCCCTAGAAAGTATGAGTGGACCAAGGGACATCTTAAAGAATAAATTAGCAAAACATTAAGTGAATCTGGGCTCCTTGATGTTTAACTTGAAAAACTTTTCAACTTGCTCATTTCAATACTGACTAGGAATAGTTTTTAATCTGTCTCCTTAATGCCTTTAATAAAAGGGGATGGAAGGATAAAGGTCACATTAAAAAGTCTCTGGCTTCTAAAAGAAAGTACTTCTGAGCAGAGGGCAGGGCATCACCACCTCAACATCAGATTGACAGCAGATTTACAAATTACTTTTTCTGCAAAAACAGTTGGCATTCCTGACAAGCAGTTAGAGGCTAATTGTAGTCAGAGGCATCACAGTTTTGCTTGGAGAAGGGGCTTTAAATCCCAACTCTGTTATTTATTACCTATGTCCTTGGGCAAGTCAATGAATCTTTTGGACCTTCAGTTTCTTCATCTTTAAAGTGGGGGGGGTTGTAATAACCCCACTGCAATAATGCTCCACAGAAGTCAGAGATTACAATAAAAGTCCCACATACAACAAAATATAAATCACTCTCCCATGAGGCTTTGTTCATTTGTACTGTTAGACAGGCCTAGTCCTGAGTATTCTATAAACCTTATATCACTTTGTAAATGGGAATTATCATTATTTCACTTAGAGTAAAATGCAAAATTCTCAACATGGCATTTAAAGCTCTTCACAATCTGCTTCTCACCTTCCTTTCTAGTATTTCATATTAACTTCCTTTGTATATTATTGGTTCCAGTCAAGTTGTTCTACTAGGTGCTTTCCATTCATGCATCCAGAGCCATCCCCTTTTCTTCCACTGGACTCTGAATGACTCTGGAGGAGAGAATGAGGCTGATGACTTTGCAAAGTCCCACCTCACTTGAATCCAGTTAACTTTCAAGTCAAGACATCACCCTCTTGTTGTCATTCTTTCACTTCAAGTTCAAGAATTAACAACAATCCATTCATGACATTCCATTTTTGACCATTTTTTCTTCCAGGTGAATTTTGTTATTATTTTTTCTAGTTCTATAAAATAATTTTTTGGTAGTTAGATTAGTATAGCATTGGATAAATAAACTAATTTAGGTAGAATTGTCATTGTTATTACATTGACTGAGCCTAACTATGAATAATTAGTATTTCCCCAATTATTTAAATCTGTCTTTATTTGGGTGAAAAGCGTTTTATAATTGTGTTCTTATAGCTCCTATCTTGGCAGGTAGATTCCGAAGCATTTCGTATTACCATATTAATTTTCAGTGGAATTTTTCTTTCTGTCTGTTCCTGCTGAACTTTGTTGGTAAAATATAGAAATACTGATGATTTATGTGGGTTTATTTCATATCCTGCAACTTTACTGAAGTTGTTAATTTTTTCAACTAGCTTTTTAGGTGGTTCTCTATAACATCATATCATGTGCAAAGAATGATCTTTTTTTTCTTCGTTATGTATTCTAATTGCTTCAATTTCTTTTTTTTTCTCTTTACTAAAGCTAGCATTTCAAGTACAATATTAAATAACAGAGGTAATAACGGACTTTCTTGCTTTACCCCTGATCTTTTCAGGAAGGCTTCTAGCTTATCTCCATCAGAAATAACGCTTACTGATGGTTTTAGATAGATACTATTTACCATTTTAAGAAAAATTCCATTTATTTTTATACTTTCTAGAGTTTTTAATAGGAATGAGTGTTGGTATTTTGTCTAAAGTATTTCTGTATCTCTTAGATAATCATATGATTTTTGTGGTTTTTAATTTTATATGGTCAAATATGCTGATGGGTTTCCTAATATTGAACTAGCTCTACATTCCTGATATAAATCCCACCTGTCATAGTGTATGATTTTTGTGAGAGGTTGATGTAATCTTCTTGCTAGTGTATATATTTATATCTACCTGTCTATATGTCCATTTATTGGCATATGGTCAGACAAAATGGCTTCTAATAATTTTTTTAAATTCATTTTCCCTTTCCATTTTTGACACTGGCAATTTGGTTTTCTTCTTTTAATAAAATTAGCCAATGGCTTATCTATTTTGATATATGTATGTGTGTTTTTGAACAAAACCAGCTCCTAGTTTCACTTATATATTCTTTTGTTTTTGTTTGTACTTTCAATTTTATTAATCTCTCCTTTTATTTTCAGGATTTCCAGTTTGGTATTAAATGGGGATTTAAAACTTATTCTTTTAAAAAGTTTTTTTTAATTGCATGCTCAGTTCATTGCTCTACTCTTTCTCTATTTTATTGATGCAAGCTTCCAGAGATATAAATTTTTCTCTGAGTACTTCTTTGACTACATCTCATACATTTTGGTACATTTTCTCACTGTTGTCATTCTATTTAATGAAATTATTGATTGTTTCTATGATTTGTTCTTTGACCCACTCATTCTTTAGAAGTAGATAATTGTTTCTAATTGGTTTTTAATTTTTGTTTCCAAAGACCTTTATTGAATATAATTTTTGTTGTGTTATGGTTTGAAAATGATGTGTTTAATATTTTTGCTGTTCTGCATTTATTTCTGAGGTTTTTGTGCCATAATACTTAGTTTTTGTAAAGATGCCATGTACTGATGAGAGAAAAAAAGTATATGTCTTTCTATCTTCATTCAATTTCTTCCAGATGTCTGTTGTAACTAACTTTTCTAAAATTTTATTTACCTCTTTAACTCCTTTTTTGTTTATTTTATGGTTAGATTTATCTAATTCTGAGAGGGGAAAGTTGAGGTCCCCCAATAGTATAGTTTTACTCTCTATTCCCTCCCGCAACTCATTAACTTTTCCTTTAAGAATTTGGATGCTATGCCATCTGGTGCATATATGTGTAGTATTGATATTATTTTATTGTCTATTTTGTTGCAGAAAGACATATTATAGGAGAATGTCCTTCCTGTTCACTGAGAGCAATATCAGAGAGCAGCCTCTGCATGAGAATTGAATTCAGTGGTTCTTCTCCCATCAGAGCCAGAGAGATGCATTGGATCACAGACTTAGAGCTTGAAAGGACATTAGAAGCTGTCTAGTTCAGAGTTCTCATTTTATAGAGGAGGAAATTGAGGCTTAGAGAATTTGCTTGACTTGCCTGGGGTCACACAACAGGTTCCAGGAAGGATTGTAAAATAGGTTCCCCTTAATTCAGCACTCCATCCATTATGCCAAACTGCCTCCTCTCACAATAGTCTCACAATACAAAGACCAGATGGCAGTGACAGGAATGACAGAGTTCAGCAGACTTTAGGAGGGGTTAAAATAGATTTAGAGTCAGAGGAGGTGACTTGAATGACCACTCTGCTGCTGTCTGCCTGTGCAATTTTGGGCAAGCCAATTCATCTTTTGGGACTATTTCCTTAAGACTCATCTAATAATAGCTAGAATTTATATTACAGAAAAATAATAATAGCTAGCATATATATATATATAGTGCTTTAAAGTTTGTAAAGAGTTTTACAAACAGTATCACATTTTATCCTCACAACAACCCTAGGGAGTAGTTTTTATTATTCTTTATATTTTACAGAGGAAGAAACTGAAACAGACAGAGAGGTTAAGTTGCCTAGGGTCACAGAGGTAGTAAAGCTCTGAAGCCAGATTTGAACTCCAGAACCAGTTCTCTATTCACTGTGCTATCTAGTTGCCTAGGATATGGTTGAGGATAAAGTAGTGCATCTATCTCTTGATAGAGAGCTGACAGACTCAAAGTGCCCACTAAAACTATACACACACACACACTCATATGTGTATATGTATATATATGTACACACATGGATATGCACATACATGTATGTGCATACACATGTACATGTATGTTGCTCTCTCTCTATGTCTCTGTTTCTGTCTGCCTGCCTGCCTGTCTGTCTGTCTGTCTGTCTGTCTGTCTCTCTCTCTCTCTCTCTCTCTCTCTCTCTCTATATATATATATATATATATATATATATATATATATATATATATATATATATATATGTAGCATGGTGAATGAGGGAATTTGTCTTGTACCTATTTGCTTTCTTGTTTTCTCAATGAATGGGAGAGAGGAAGTGGGAGGAAGAAGATTAGGAACTGAAAATATTTTTTAACAGAATAAAAAGATTGATAAAGTCTTTTTCATCTATAATTCTATGATCCTAAGTGTATGTACTACACCTTCATAATACATAACAGTAGCCCTGCCCTTTAGGAGTAGACCCACAGGGAAACATGCAGCTGGCAAAATAACCCCTTCTCAGAACCCTCTCAACTCTCTCTCTCTCTCTCTCTCTCTCTCTCTCTCTCTCTCTCTCTCTCTGTCTCTCTCTGTCTCTCTCTCCCCCCCCCCCTCTGAGATGGACCACTGGATTTGACAAAGACAACGTCAGGATGATTCTGGGACTTAGGAGCACCATTTCTAGTACAAAAGAATTATGGACTGGGGTTGTGCATATCTCTGTGCTGGAACATCCAGGGTTGGTTGCTCAGTGGTTAGTGCCATCACCTGTTTTGGTTCACATCACTAGGCACCAGATTTCTCTTTCTTAATAGGGTGGCATAGAGAGGGACTACATGGAGAACTGTCTCAAATAGGAGGAAAACAGTAATAGTTCTTTTTTCCATAGTTCTTTGAAAGTCTATAAAGCATTTTCCTTATGATATCTCTGTATGGTAGATAGTGTATGGTAGATAGTGTATGTATTAATAGCCTTTTTTACAGATAAGCAAAATGACACCTAACTGTTCATAGCTTCAGTTTCCTTATGTTAAACTACTGTATTTGCTCTCCAAGGTCCTTTCCAGCTCCAAATGCTATAATCTATGAATTTTTTGTGAATTTAATTGACCCATCCGTTATTAATATTAATAATTTTGAGTTCCTTTGATCCTGTAGCATAGAATGCTTTAGTCACACTTTCTGCTTGGGCTACCAGCATCTTTCCCAGGAATAAACTTACTGAAAGCCTAGGGCCATCTCTTTGCCAGTATCTGATGCCTCTTACTAACAGACAGCTACTCAATGCCAAGCCAGGGTGGGTCCATGGTCATTTAATCTTTGACTGGGTAATAATTTCCATGGAGATTAGGCATCAGTCCAGCCGTAGGGGACAGTCCTTGAGCCAGTACAGAGAAGATGGGGCAGAAAGGGAATCATTCCCCTGAGTATTTTACTTAGAAGCTTTAAGGATGTGTGATTTTATTCATGTTGGTATTTCTTCCACAGGCACAGATGGAAAAGGCCTCTGTGACTTAATAGATGATCTTCAAGAATTCCTGAGACTGAACAATTCATCACCCAGAGATTATCCTGGGGATGAGCGCCTCTAAGCTTAACTTAGGTTGATAATCAGATGCCAGACATGCTATTTCACTAGACCCATACTTGGATCCTTTACCACTTTGTATGATATGCCAAGACTTAGGATTTGATGGCATAGCTGTGGAGAACACAGGAGCCACTCATTCCCTGCCATGATCAGGTATGGGAGTAGGACATCAGTGGAAATTCTGGAGGGTTAATTTGGACAATTTAATGCTCAGAGAGAATTGTCTATTGGTGAGACCCTGGTGTCTGACTGAGACTACAGATCAGAAAGTACAAGGACAATCCGCCAAAGAGATTTCTTATAAGTGATCCAATCAATGAGTGAGCATTTATTAAGCATATAATATGTGCCAGGCAGTATTGAATAGCGGATAGAAAGCTGACCTTGGAGTCAAGAAGACCTAGATTCAAAACTCAGATCTGACATATCCAGCATGTGGGATCCTGGGGAAGTCATTTAGCTACTTTGTATTTCAGATAACTCTCTAGAAAGTCAGTTGCACAGAAGTTTCTAACAAGTATTGGGAGAGGAAGTATTTCCATAAATCAAGGACATCACAGATCTGGCAAAATTTGAACCTTCCTGGGTTGGTGGAAGGACAAACCAAGGAGAATTCTTTAAAAACATCAGAGTCCCCATAATATCTTGGACAGAGTTCAGTATTGCCTATAGTCTAGTTGTATAGTTCAATGAACATCAGATTAATTGAACACAAATTTCATTGTTTCATGGAATTCAATTTTCCAAATATTTATCATGTCTACTATACACAAAGCCTTATGCAACATCCTGAGATAGTGGCAAACGTAAATAGTGCTCATTCCCTGATTTTTAGGGAATGAATAAGTATTTATTAAACCTTAGTTTGTGCCTGTCATGGTGGTAAATGTCAGGGATATAAATACAAGACAGTCCTGCTTTCAAGGAACTTACATCCTAACAGAGCAAGACAACACATATAGTGGAGTAATGCCAGGGAGGAGTGTTTTGGACACGGTGGTCATAGGGACAGTGATGGGAATCATAGGACAGTTGATTGACAGGTCCTAAGGAAGGTAGTTTGGATTTGATTACTGTCCATAGACCTATAACAGGAAATTAAGGGGTTGTATTAGTAAACACACTAGCACACAAGCTGGTGCTAGCACAAGTTCTTTGATCTGCTTTTCTAAAGGAAAGACAGCTTAAAAGGGGACAAAAATCTTACTTTAATTAAGTGTATATGTCATTCACTAGTTCAGGAGAAAGGTCAGCACCATGGATGTGGAGAAAATACAAACAGAGAAACACAGAGAAGAGATTCAATAGATAGGGCTCCAACTGTCTAAGCAAAATAATAGATACGTATCACCAGACCAGGGAGTGTCAACATCTGGGTTCTCAAAGTCAGGGGACTCCTTAACAATGGCTACTCAGAATCTTGTCTGGCCAAATCACAAAGAAATATTCTTCCTATGAGTGAGTCCCAAAGGAAAATACTAATCTCCCAGTGTATATAGTTTTCAACTAATTGGCAGAGTCAGCTAACTCTGTCAGTGACGCAGCACAGCTGTGAATTATCAGGGTTCAAAGGAGATTGATCCTTCAGATTTTTACAATTTAGCATGCCTGGAAAACTGAACTCCAGAAAGAAAAACAACAAAAATACTACCTAACTTGCACTTACAAGGGTCAGAGGTGGAAAATGGAGCAGCAGAGTATGGAAACTTGAATAGGACCAGGAACAAGTCTAGTGGGTCTATGTCATGGTTTGACATAGTGAAGGTTCACCAATTAAAATCCCAAGGTACAGAATCTGGGCTCCATGATCTCTTCCTTTCCGTTCCTTCAGGGTGGTTATAACATAACTACGATTTAAGAAAGCATTACAGCAACAACATAGTCAAAATTATTCCTATTCCCAGCATAGCCTCCTGCCTCCTGCTGCCAGCCACCACCATCACCTCTTGGCTGCAGAATGTATTCCTTGGTGGACTCTGCTCTCTGAGTGACCAGTGAGTGAGGAGCGGTTGGTAAGAGCCCTGTCCCATATCCTTTCCAGTTTTAGGGGGAGAGAGTAAGTCATACAAGATGAACCTGTATGAATGGGTTATGATCTATACCATGGAGCTCATTACATCCTCTTTCTTCTCTAGCTCACCACTCTTTAGAACTTTCTTATTTCTGTCAAGGGTGCCACTGTCTTTCTTTTAAAAATTTTTATTTATTTTAATCTGAAAATATGAAATAAAACAAGCATTTCCACAACATAGTAGCATACAAAAAAAGATGATTGTACATGAAACAACAAATCTATTATGTACAGCTTGGTGTTCCTTTTAAATACAAAATAGAGTTATTGTGTAACTATCTTTTTCTTCCCCTTTTCTCCCATCTCTACTCTAGAGATGGCTACCAGTAAACATAAATATGTATGTGTGTGTGTGTGTGTGTGTGTGTGTGTGTGTGTGGTGTGTGTGTGTGTCTAAAAACCATTCTACAAATACTTCTACTTATCAGTTCTTTCTCTGGATATACATAATGTTTTCCTTCATGTATCCTTGGTAGTTAATTTGAGTATTTGTAATAGTCAAAATAACTTAGTCACTCAAAGTTATTCTTTCCTCACCCAAATTCAAAACCTTGATGCTATCCTCAACCTCATTCTCTCTCACAACTCATATATAGTTAGCAAATCTTGCAGATTCCACTTCCCCAATGTCTCTTCTGTTTACCCCTTTCTCTTTGTATATGTAGCCACCATCATTGTTCAGACCCTCACTACCCCTTGCCTGGACTATTGCAGTGACTTCCTACTGGTTTCCGTTTCTCAAGTTTCTCTTTACTCCAATTCATCCTCCACAGTGCCCAAATTGATATTTCTAAAGCACAGTTCTGATTATCTCTCCCACTCAATAAACTTTACTTGCCCCCATTAATTCTAGAATCAATCGCTATTTCATCTTCATTTTACCCTTTTTGATGTCTATTTTTGTATTTTTTTTACATTTCTGTAGCACTTATTAAATGTGAATCACTGTGCTGAGTACTTTACAAATATGATCTCATTTGACCCTAACAACCCTTGAAGGTAGATACTGTCATTATCCCCATTTTACAGTTGAAGAAACTGAGACAAACAGAGATCAAGTAATTTGCCCACAGTCACACAACTAGAAAATGTCAGAGGTCACATTTGAATTTAGGTCTTTCTGATTCCAAGTCTTGTGCTCCTCCATTATACCACCTACCTTTCTCAATGTACAGTATTATATGTATGTGATTTATAAACAATAAAATTATACATACATGGGGGATTCCTCATTTTTTATTGATAGGAATGCATGATCAAAAACTTTGGAGATCATTGGTTTAGGGAATATGTGATGAAGTCTTGAGCGAGGATGGCAGCAGTAGAAGGAGAAAGGACAGAAGTGATATGAAAGATGTTGAAGAAGTAGAACTGACAGGATTTGAGAACAGAGGAGTATTGATGATGATTTTGAAGGGAAGAACTAGCCTTTATTTAGCACTCTGAAGTTTGTAAAGCACTTTACAATCATTATCTCGTGTGATAATATCTGCCAATAACCCTGGCAGGTAAGTGCCAACATTATCCCCATTTTACAGATAAGAAAACTGAAAGGTGAAGTGACTTGCCCAAAATTGAGTATAAATATCTATATATAGTTATATATAGATGATATAGATATATGTAGTATATATAGTGTGTATATATATATATACACTAGAATATATAGTATACATATAATGTATGTAATAAATATATAGAGTGTATATAGTATATATACTAGTATAGATATATAGTATATCGTGTATATATGCTAGTATATGTATATTTTATATATATATGTCTAGTATACCAGTATATGTCTGAGCCCAAATTTAACTCATGTTTTCCTACTCCAGGTCTAGCACTTTATCCACTGTTCCACCTACCTGACTTTGGGAAGGTACCAGTGGAATAACCAGTGAAGATGCTGGATAGGTTGTTAGAAACACAAGGCTAGAGGTCACCCCTAGATTTAAGGATCTTGATTTGAGGATCATCATGTAGACATGACAGTTGAATAGATTGTAGCAGAGAAGACTGCTAAAGAAAGAATATAGAGAAAAGACTAGGAAGCCAGGTGGCGCAGTGGACAGAGTGCCAGACCTGGAGTCAGGAAGATCTGAGTAAAAATCTAGCTTCAGTCACTTATTATCTATGTGACCTTGGACAAGTCACTTAATCCTTTGCCTCAGTTTCCTCATCTGTAAAATGAATTGGAGGACATGCCAAATAACTCCAGTATCTTTGCCAAGAAAGCCCCTAAAGGGTCACAAAGATTCAGACATGACAGAAATGAATGAACAACAACTGAACTGTTAGCATTTTATTTATTACGGTCTTTAGACAATCAGCAAGGTAGTGACTACCATTTCTATGTTAAAGATTTTTTATGTGTAAAGTTACATCATTTGACAGCTGGAGTCAGAGCCTCAGAAATGTGCAGAGCCCTGTCATATCCTGGAACCTTGACTGTCGTTAAATAGGAGACCATGGATAATTTTGAAGAAAGTTGTTGTAAGAGAGTGATGGCAACAGAATATAGATAGACTGCAGAATCATACATTAGAATAAGAAGATACCTTGGCTCTCATATAGTCCAGTCCTCTCATTTTACAGATAAAGACAAGACCCAGGGAAATGAAATGTTTGACCAAGATCAAAATCCTATATAGTGGGAGGAAATAAATAAGCTGAGCCTTGAAGGAAGATAAGGATTCTAGGAGGTTTAGGTTAAGAAGGTGTGAATCTGGGTATAGAAGATAGTATATAAATATGCACGAAGGCAAGATGATGACAGAATGCCAAGTTTCAGAATAGGTAGGGGTGCAGTTGACTTTGGACAATGGACTACATGAAGAGGAGTGAGATAAAATAAATCGGGACAAGTGAGTTGGAACCAGATTGTGGAGGACTTCGATGACAACCTGAGGAGTCTGTATTATAATCTAGAAAGCAATAGATATCCACTAAATGTTTTTTGACCAGGGGACCGAAATAGTCAGACTTGCATGTTAGGAAGATTATTTTAGCAACTGTACGGCAAAGGGATTAGAGAGGGGAGAGATTAGAAAGCAGAGATCCGTTAGGCTGTCCCAAGTCTAGGTAAGAGCTGATGAGTGAATGAACCAGTAAATATTTAACAAAATCTCTTCCAGAGGAAAAGTACGCACAACAAATTTTTAAGTTTAATCTGAATTATTAATACTTTCTCCATCACTTTCTGAAGTCTGGACCATATAGGGAAACTGCAGCCTGCTTCAACGTCACGTGTGGCCTTCTAGGTCCTCAAGTGCAGCCCTTTGATGGGATCCAAACTTCACAGAACAAATCCCCTTAATAAAAGAATTTGTTTTGTAAAACTTGGACTCAATTAAAAGTCCACACGCCAGGAAATAGACAATCAACAAAATAGTCAATCAAGCCCTGCTTTGTAGAGTTTGCTGATTTCCAAGATCTAAGTGCTCACACTGAAAATTTAAGAAGCAGTTCTCTAGAGAGGACAATGAAGCTGGCTCCAGTCTACCCCTGGAATTAACTAAGGTAGTGGTAGAGTGATTGGAAAGAAGGAAACATTTGTAAGAGATGTCGTAGAAGTAGGATCAATAGGACTTAGCAACTAATTGCATGAAGGGGCTGAGGAAGAAAGAAGAGTCATAGATTACTTGGAGGACATGATGACTTTGAGATTATGAATCAAGGAGCTCCTGGTTTTAGAGATCAAAGGGACCTTGGAAATCATTTAGTCAATCTCTTTCATTTCACAGTTGTAGAAGATAGGGGTCAGAGAGTAATTAACTTGCCCAAGATCACATGGTGGTAAAAGAGGTAGAACTGGCTTTCTAACACCTGGTCCTTGGACTTTGAATCCAGTGGTGCTCAAAATCTGTGTGGGGGTCTCACCAGAAATGGGGAAGTTTGGAACAGTCTTAGTGGGGAAGATAACAATCTTCATTTTGCATACTTTGGATTTGAGATGTCTATGTAACATCCAAGTGGAGATTCCTAGTAGGTGGTTGGTGATGCAGAATCTACTCCTGGAGCTCAGAAGGTTCATTACAGTTGAATATGTGGAGTTAGGAGTCATCTACAGAGAGCAACAATTGGAGTAGATGAGATTATAAAGAGACCTATAGAGAAAGGGAAGAGGAGGTCCCAGGACAGAGACTTGGGGGACAACCATGCTTAGCCGGTAAGGAATGGGGGATGATCCAGGTCAACAGTGTGGAAAATCAGGAGGGATGGGCATCATAAAAGCCAGAGGAGGAGAGAAGGTTCAGAAGAGAATGGCCTACAGTGTCAAAAGCTGCAGAGATGTCAGAAAGACAAAACCTAAGAAAACACCAGATCGGGCAGGTAAGAGATCTCTGGTAATTTTGGAAAGAGGGGCTTCAGCCAAAGTCACACATCTCTCTCTGTTCAAGGAGGGCAAAAGCTAGAAGGAGGATCAAAGTGAAAGGAAATCCCTTTGCAAAAAAGATTGCAGACCATTGATTTTGTGTATCTGTCCAGTCATTTTCAGCTGTGTCTGACTCTTCATAACCCCATTTGGGATTTTCTTGGCAAAGATACTGGAGTGGTTTGCCATTTCCTTCTCCAGCTCATTTTACAGATGAGAAAACTGGGGTAAATGGGGTTGAGTTACTTGCCTAAGGCCACACAGTGAATAAGTGTGTGAGGTCAAATTTGAATTCAGATCTTCCTCACTCCAGGCCCTGTACTCAATCTATCTATTGTGTCACCTAGCTGCCCCATGGATGTTAATATAATCTTTAAAACACTTTGCCTTTCCAGAAGTGAGCATGATCTTCGCTTTGGGTCACTTTCCAGGAGGCTGGGAAGAAACCTGGCCAGGGTCTACCACTCAGAAAACTGATCTGCATTTTAGGCATGCAGAACTCCCTTAATGTGCCTGCCACCCCACCCCAAAGAGGGAGGAACATTCTTTGCTGAAGAGAAACACACCAACACGAATTGGGAAAGGTCACTTCTAACTCCATAAGAGATGATGAATGAAAATTTCCTGTAGTGTTTTGGAGCTGTAGATTATATTTCTTACAACACCAGGTTCTAACTTTGCTCCTGAGCTCCCAGTCTTTGCCATCCATATTGACTGAACATCTTGTCTCAATGACAAGATAGTTTTTGAATTGCTCACAGGGGAATCCCATCTATTTAAATGCCACCATAAGATTAAAAGATCAGGTAAGGCCACTCATGCATTTTTCCCTTTTGAAAACTGTTTTCTGAATATAAATTTTATACATTTATTTATTTTTTATTTTTGGTCACTATGAAAAGCAATCTCAAAGAGCCTCATGGAATTGCAGAATTGTGAAACGAATCTCTCAGTACCTCTTTCCCATAAGACCTAGCTAGTCATTCTGTGCAGGAGGTTTCTCCTTTGTTGTCCCTAGGGCCCATATCCCAGATGTAAACTTCAAAGAAGGAATATATAATATTCCACATGTCAACAGCTCGATGAAATATCCAGAGGATTTCAAAAGTCTCCTGCAATAGAAAAGAAGGTGATAGAAGGTTTCATATTCACAGCATCCAAACATGGAGAGCCCATGAGAGAAAAGACTAATAGATACCTAGGGCTCTTCTTAGCGAGCGAAGTAGAAGGCCAAATCAGTCACTAAGTATTTATTAAGCACTTATTATATACTAGGAATTGTTCTGTACTGTAAGGAGGTGCCAGGGAAGTCTCCCAACCCAATGCAATACTTCTCTTGACCAGTTAGTTCATGTTTGAAATTTCACAATTAGAACTCATTTTTTATTTGTATATTTAAACATGCAGAGGCTTCCTTCTTCTAATAAGATACAAACATCCTTAAGAGTGATAAATATTGAACTTTGTAAATAATTTATGCCTTAGTATGAATGGATCAATAAAATAATGTTTTATATTTCTATAGTGTTCTAAGTTCTACAAAGCCTGTTCTTCACAACAATTCTATGAGGCAGTCATTATCTCCATTTTACAGGAGAAGAAACTTAGGTTCAGAAAAGTAAAGTGACCTTCCCAGGGTTATATAGCCAGTAAATGAGAGAACCAGGATTTGAACCCAAATCATGGAACTACAAAACTACCTCATTACCTCTACACACTAATTTTTAGTTCTTTTCTAAAAAGTACATTTTGATAGAAGAAATGATTGCTTTTGATAAAGGGTATTGGAAACCCCTAGCAAGGGAGAAGTAGAATCTCTCCTGGAAAAGAAACCTAAAAGGGGAGGTTGAAGTACTGATAAATAAAACAACTTGGTTTACTTCATGTCTTGGCATGCCAGGCATGCTGAAGACCTGAAATGTGGACATATCATGACATTGTGGAATAAGCCCTGGTCAGAAGACCTGAGTAGAGCATTAGCCATGGAACCCTGGGCAAGAAATATCCTGGACAAGAAATACCCACTCCATATATTAGTTTCTTCATTTGTGAACTAGGAATAATAGTGCTTTCTTTACCAAGCTCACAGGCTTGATGAAATGATCAAATGTGTTGAAGGTTGTAAAAAATGTTTTGTAAGGTGCTAAGTAAATGCAAGTTACTTTTTAAATTTTTATTTGGCTTGGGCATAGATTTCTGTTGTTAAGACATTACCATGCTTAGTAATGAATTTCGGTCCAAAACACAGCTTAGTTAAGTTGAGAGAGGCTGATTAGCAGGTCTTCTGAGGAGGGAAGAATTATTTGGCTATAGTAACCTTCAAAGACCAACTATTAAGTTATAGAGGCAATATTAACATGACAGAGGAGATGCCTATTTTGATGAAGGTAGAGAGCCTAGAAGTATTAAAATATTAACATGACACTTCCGTTAAAGTTCTACTCTGGTGCCTCCCTCCTGAATGTAGACCACAGAATCCTAGAGTCTCAAAGCAGGGAGGGACTTGGGAGGTTATATAATTCAAACTCAATCTACAATGTCTCTAATTAGTGGTCATCCAGCCTCTGCTTGAAGATTTGTGAAAGTGAACCTACCAGCTTCTGAGTCTGCATAGAGGAAAGAAGCTGAATAGGGAATAGAGGGGAAGATGAAGGTACCCAGCTTGAGAACATTGTAGAGAAAGTCCAGCAAAGTCTCCAGTGCAATCTGAAGGTCCTAGGAGGAATCAGCCAGTCAGATGGAGAGGCTTTAAAAGCAGGAGAATGATTCTAGTGGGTGAAGTTCGGGAGTTAGGAGCTTCTATGATGAAGAGGCTTCTGGGACACTCGAAAAAGTTGGGGAGAATCAGGAGTGTTCACCCTGTCAGTGCATAACTACATAAGGATTTGGTCACAGTTTTTATGAAATCATCTATTATGTGGCAGAAGGTAATGTTGGATACTGGAGGACAGGATCCCTGCAGATATGAAATCAAGATGCTTGGAGCACTGAGATGTTGACAAGGCACAGAAGTGATCCACAGATGAGTTATAAATATATACAGAGTGTCTTAAAGGTCTTAGTGAAGCTTTAATAACAACTTTAGACTGCATTAAAGTTTTGGGGACAAACTCTTCTTTACATCATGACTAATGTGAAAATTTGTTGAATATGAATGTACAAGTAGAGTCTATATTAGACCGCACACCATCTTGGGGAGGGAGAGAAGAAAGTAGGGGGGTAAATTCAAAACTCAAAATCTTATGAAAGCAAATGTTAAAAACTAAAAATAAATTAATTGATTATTAAAAAAAGAATAAGTCAAAAAAATTAAAAGAATGAAAAAAATAGAAGAAAAAACATTTTGGGATACCAGATGAGAGAGAGAGAGAGATAGAGTGAGAGAGAGAGAGAGAGAGAGAGAGAGAGAGAGAGAGAGAGGATGGGTGGGTATGTTTTCCTTCCCACTTTGCTACAATTCAGTCATGTCCAACTTTTTGTGACCTTATTTGGGGTTTTCTTAGCAGAGATACTGGAATGGTTTGCCATTTCCTTCTCCAGCTCATTTTATAGATGAGGAAACTGAGGCAAACAGGGTGAAGTGACTTGCCCAGGGTCACACAGCTAGTAAGTGTCTGAGGCCAGATTTGAACTCAGGAAGATGAGTCTTCCTGACTCCAAACCCAGCACTCTATCCACTGTGCCATCAAGCTGCCCCTGTGATTTCATCAGGATAAGGAGTTCCTGTGAGAAACTTCCTCTAGAAAAGATGGACACTTTCAATACAATCTATAGTCTTAGAGTACTGCCTAGGGCTCTGAGAGGTTAAGTGCTTTATCCATGATCATACAAGAAGAGGCAGTGCCTGAACACAGTCTTTCCAAATCCCAAATTTGAGATTAACTCTCCATCCACTAGGCCATGTTGCCTGGTTATGAGATAAATGGTACCCTGGATATTGCTCTGATTCTGCCTGACATGCCACAGAGCTTACTAGATTGGTGGGGGGAGGATTTCTTTCAAGAGTTCATGCCTAGATTTCTACAAAACTTTTGCTAAAGTCTCCCTTGCTATCCTTATGAGCAAGATGGAGAGATGATTATATCATTAGATGTATTTACAACTATTTGAATGACAGAACCCAAAGGGTAGTCTTTAATAATCCCAAGTTTGAATGAAATTTCCAGTGAAATATCCCAGGAATCAGTCCTTGGCTTTCTGCTATTTGAAATTGTTTTCAATGACTTGACTAAAGGTAGAGATGGTGTATTTATCAAATTTGAATAAGAGGCCAAGAGGCCAAGATACCATGTTGGATGAGAGTGTCAGGACACATGATGATCCCAGAAGCCTAAAACACCAGGCTAAATAGAAGATGAAGTTTGATAGGAATATGTGTTAAGTTTTATTCTTGGATTCAATAAGTCATCTTCACAAGTACCAGGTGGTGGAGATGTGACTAGATAAAAATTCATCTGATAAAAGTCTGGCCAGCTTTCATGAACAGAAAACGCAGTAAAGAATGTATTATGGCAGCCAGAAAAACCCACAACTACCCAACAAAGAAATCTCAGACTGCATTAAGTGAAGCATGATGCAGTGAGGGAGATGATGGCCCCATTGTACTCTGCCCTAATCAGATTACATCTAGAGCACTGTGTTAAGGTTGAGGGCACCACATTTTAAGAACAATATCAACAAGCTAGAAAGTGATGAGAGAAAAGTGAAGTGAAAGGCTTCAAAAACCATACCATTTAAAGATCTTTTCAAAGAACTAAGGATCTATAGTATAGAGATGAGAAGACTTGGGGGAGGGTATGATATTGATGTATGAGTGTAGCAGTCAATCAGTCAATAAACATTAATCGCCTATTTTGTGCCAGGCACTGTGCCAGCTGCTAGGCATATAGGAAAGGCAGAAGACAGACCCTACTCCCAAGGAGCTCACAATTTAATGGTGGATACAGCATACAAACAACAATGTACAATCAAGATATATACAGGATAATTAGTAAATAATCAACAAAAGGGAGGCACTAGAGTGAAGGGAGTTCAAGAAAGACTTCCTATAGAAGTGGCATTTTAGTCAGGACTTGAGGGAAGCCAGGAAAGCCAAGAGGTGGAGGAGGAGGGAAAACATTCTAGGCATGGGAGATGGCCAGTGAAAGTGTCCGGTGTCTGAAGATAGAGTTGGAAGAGCAGTTGGAAGAAGGCCTGTGTCACTGAATTGTTGGATGGTAATTGTCCTTCATTCTAGAAGAGGACCATAATGCCATCACTATGTTAGAGTCAAGTTACAATGCATCCGGCTGTGACTGATCAGAACAATATGAGCTCAGAATGCTCTACCACAGATCAGGCACAAATATTACATGTGAACATTTGATGACTATGTGGTGGGGAGTAAGGTGTAAGAAGACTTGAAAGGTGTGTGGGGGTGGGGATATGGTGAGGGGAAAAATGGTTTCAAGAATTTGAATGTCAAACAGAGAATTTTATGTTTGATGCTAGAAATAATAGAGAATCAGGGGATTTTGCTAAGTGGGGGAAGCGGCTGACATGATCAGACTCGTGCTTTAGGAAGATCACTTTGACAGCTGAGTGGAGGATGGATGGCAGAGGGGTGAGACATGTGTGTAGCAGGGAGACCACCTAACAAGCTGTTGCAATAGTTCAGGCATGAGTGGTGAGGGCTTGTACCAGAGGAGAGAAAGAGATGTTGTATGAGATGGTGCAAAAGTAAAATCAACAGGCCTTGGCAAGAGATTTGATATAGGGAGATGAAAGAGAGGGGTTGAGGATGACACCTAGTTCTTGAGCCTGGCTATCTGGGAGGATGACCATACTCTATACAATAATAAGGAAGTTAGGAAAAGAGGGTTTGGGGGAAAAGACAATGAGTTCAGTTTTGGACATGCTGATTTTAAGATGTCTATGGAACATCTAATTGGAGATTTTTGATAAGTAGTTGTAGATGCAAAACTGGAGGTCAGCAGAGAGCTCAAGGCCGGATGAATCAATTTGAGAATCATCAGTATAAAGATGATAATTGAATTCATGGGAGCTGATGAGATCATCAAGTGAAATAGTACAAAGGCAGAGAAGAGGGCCCAGGATAAAGTCTTGTGGGACACCCAAGGTTAATGGGTAATGGGAGGCCCAGGGCTTTAGTTTAGATCTACAAAGATTTGAAGGGAGGTCATGTGAAAGAGGGATTTATTCTATTTAGTCTGAGAGCAGAACTAGAAGCATTGAGTAGAAATTAAAAAGAGCCAGATTGAGGCTTGAAGAAAAAGAAAAACTTTCCAGCAATTAATGCTGTCCAAAAAAATGGCATAGCAAAACTTGGGGATGGAATGGGTTTTCCCTTGCTGGAACTTCTCAAACAAAGGCT
>CM053769.1:369417848-369445390 GCA_028658325.1 Potorous gilbertii
TATGCCTGGTGGAGGTGCATTCTCCATTCAGTCCTGCCTTGTTTTCCATTTCAAATTGAAATTACATGGAACGTGTCCATTGAGTGCCCATACCTGTTATAGTGTAGCAGGGTGAAATAAAGGCTAAGGTGCAGCCTTGGCTTTCAGCTCACTGAAGACATGAGAGAGGAACAATGCATCTGCTGTCTCCATCTCTCCCTAGCCCCTACCCAGGGCTAGTGGCTTCTTGGAGAGTAAGCAGAAGGAGATAATTATCGAAAAGAGTTTCTGTTTATATTTAGATGTCGTTAGGCGTAAAGAAAGAAAAGCATGACATAAACAAGAGTTTCTAAACAACAGAGGGCGTGCACTTGGAGTTTGCTCCCCTCCCCTCATTTCTCACCATTTTACTGAAGGAGCAGGAGAAACAGCTTCTCTCTAGGGTGAGCCTAAATCCTGGGATAATGGAGTCATGAAATGGTTGCCCCTTCCAGGCTTTGGAATCCAAAGACTTGGGTTCAGATCCCACCAATGACGTTTACTCCCTATGTGAACTTTAGAAAAAGCCACTTAACCCCACTAAGTCTAAGTACTAAAGTCTAGTGACTAGACTCTTTTCCAGCCCCTTTATTTTGCAGATGTGTAGAAAAGAAAAGGAAAGGTATTCCAGGTAATGGAACAGACTGAGCAAAAGTGAGATCCTTGGTGCTCCTTCATCATCTGTAAAATGGTGTCAGACTAGATCATGTCTGAGGATCCTTCAAGTTCTAAGTCTGTGGTATTATGGCTTTTAACAGGAGTAGAGGATGAGGATAAACAAACAGGTCACCACTCTGAGAGTCACATCCCAGCTCCAGAGATGGGAGGATCATAGATAGAGCAGGAGGGTATCTCAATGATAGTGTCATTCAGCCTCCTTATTTTATAGGTGAGGAAGACAGTTAAGTAAACTCCTAAGCCACACAAGTAGCAAGCAACAGAGGCTTGATTGAACTCAAGTCCTTTAACCCAAGAGCTGGGGCTCTTTCCACTACACCATCATTTCTAAAAAACTTTCATTAATATCATTGTTGTGATAGAGTTAGGTTCTTACTCTATTTCGATGTCTAAACCTCCTCACCAAGCATCTCACTTTTTCTCAGTCTGTTCTTTACCTGGAATGCCTTTCCCTTTTCTGTCTACATATCTGAGAAATGAAGGGGTTGGACTAGAGTCTAGTCACTAGACCTTAATACACTTTGGAGAATTTACATCATTCATATGATGGCTTACATGCCTGTTCTCTAACCCACTTTTTTCTTTTTCTTTTTTGTTAGCCACGTTAATGTCTTCTAATTTGTTTTTTTCCCTCTTACTTAATAGTATTTTATTTTTTCCAACTACATTTAAAGATAGTTTTCAACATTCACTTTTATAAGACTTTAGGTTCCAAATTTTTTTCTCCTTTCCTTTTTTCTCCTGTCCCCAAAATGGCATGCAATCTGATATAGGCTATACATGCACAATCATATTAAGTATGTTTCCAAATTAGTCATGCTGTGAAAGAAGAATCAGAACAAAAGGGAATAAACACAAGAAAGAAAAAAGAGATAATAGTATCCTTTAATCAGCATTCAGAGTCCATAGTTCTTTCTCTGGATGTGGATAACATCTTCCATCATGATGAGTCTTTTGGAATTGTCTTTGATCATTGCATTGCTGAGAAGAGCTAAGTCTCAAAATTGATCATTGCACAATATTGCTGTTACTGTGTACCATATTCTCCTGTCTAACCCACTTTTTTCAAGGTCCAGCTTAAAACCTGCCTTCTTCACAAAGCCCTGACCTCTATTCTAATCTTATAAGAGCACTACCTCTTTCTAATTCCTTAACTTATTCAGTCATTTCACTTGTTCCCCCCCCCCCCTTTTAATGACCCAATTTTTTAGGTTTTCTTGATAAAGATACTGGAGTGGTTTGTGATTTCCTTCTCCAGCTCATTTTACAAATGAAGAAATGGAGGCAAACGGGGTTAAATGACTTGTCCAGGATCACCTAGAACTAGGATGTGTCAGAGATCAGATTTGAACTCAGATCTTCCTGACTCCAGGCCAAGCACTCTAGACACTGTGCCACCTAGCTGCCCCAGTTCCTTAGCACCTCTTATCCACATTCACCTGCTATTCAGCATACTACTGACTCTGTATAACTGCAAATCATTTACTTCTCTGGGTCTCATTTTCATCACTTATAAAATTGGTTTTTCAGCTTTAAATTTCTTCTTGAATCTACCTTCACACAGCTGTCAAATAGATATTTCTAAAACATAAGTCAGACCATGTCATTTCTTTGTTCAAAAAGGTCCAATGGTTCCGTTACCAGCTACTTGACCCAGATTTTTCTCACATACTTTCTATTCTAACCAAACCGAGATACTTGCCATTCCTTGTACGTGACCTTCCATTACATTACCCTTCTCTGGGCCTTCATATAGCCTGGAATGCCTTTGCTTTTCATGTCTGCCTCTTATGACTCCCAACTTTCTGCAAGGCTCATCTCATTTCTCCCTTGAGCCCTTTCCTAATCCCTCCAGTTTTAAGCATTCTTTCCCTCTCAAAAAAAGATTTTGTGTATCTTTGTACACACTTTGGTTGCAGTCATTTGTGTTCAAATTGTTTCCCTTAGTTTTTTCTCTATATCACCCTCTTCTAGAACAGTGCCTGACAAAAGGTGCTTAATGAACAATTATTGAATTGAAGATGAAGGAATAGAAGATGATTTCTAAGGTCTGTTCTAATTCTGATTCTTTGAGTCTATGAGATTATCTTCCGCATTTGCTGTATTCTAACACATAGTAGAATACTAGGTATAATAAGACCTCAATAGATGGTTATTACTCAGTCAGTTCCCCCACCAGAGAACATGCTCTTGAGCAGCAAAATCCTGGTTCTTCTTTCATATGTATCCATCCCATACATGTATTTTCTCATCATCCCCAAACCTTACAAGCTCTGTGGCCCTACAGGTCCCGTAGTATAGTCAACTCATTTCCACATGGGGGCAATCCCACCATCTTTCCCCATTATCCCACCCTCTTTTCCCGATTACCCACCCAAGCTGGATGACTTCTCAGGGTGCCACCAGGCTTAGACATACGGGACTTATAACTGTAAGCAGATCTCTTCCTTGCCACAGCATTATTACATCTTTGGAAGATTTACTGAGTCAAAGAGCCCAGCCTAATTCTGGCTTCACTGTAGTTCTCTTTGGCCACAGGCCACATGGGCTGTATGTGGGGCAGAACTGAGAAGGAAACCTCCCCTGTTACGAGGAGTGCCTAAGAATAAAAATGGGAAAACAAGCAAATAGCAGAAATCTCATTAGCAACACAGCTAACGAGTGGTCCTATTCTTAGAGAGGCATATTAGAGAAGGCAGCATGAAAAACAAAGCAGGCATCCACTCACCATCCCCCCCCCCCAAGGAAACACCAAATACCCCTCCTCCTCAATAGGCCAGGCTCTTATTTGAGTCTAAGCCCATATGTTAGCTTTGAGTAATGAGAAAGAAGTAGAAAATATCGCAGCTGTAAATGTACCCTGTTTTTTCTTTAATCTGGTAAAATTGGCCTAGATACAAAGGGGGAAAAAGGAGAGAAAAAAAAAGATAAATTAATTTCCAGTAGAAAGAGTCTAGTGGAAGCTTAAACTGATATATAGGATGTCAAGTGGAAAGTTCGTTGAGGCTCATAAACGAAGCATCCAGGTGACGGATTGTTTAGTTTGTCTAGTATATGGTGACGTCTTTGGGACTAGATATTATTAGTCTTTTTCTTGTCTCTGAACTGTAATATATTGGATGTGGTAGGTGCTTAATAAATAAGAAATGAATTCATGAATGATTAAATTCAGTCCTGGGGCTGAGAGAAGCCTCAGGGGTTAGAGCTCTCAGACCATCTAATCTAAATTACTATTCACATTTAAAATTATGATTTTTAGACTTGTTTTTTCTTTTTTTATTTCTTTTTTATGCTATTGTATTGTCTCTATCCTTTATAAAGCCAGAACTTTGTTTCTGACATTAGCTTTGCTTACATTACTTTGTTGCTAATCTATTTCCATAAACTCTCTTCTTCCTCCCATTCTCTTTGCCTACCCCATTCCAATTCTTTAAAATTACTTAACTTGTTAATACACCTCTTCCTTTCCTCCCTCCCTCCCTCCCTCCCTTCCTTCCTTCCTTCTTTCTTTTCTTCATTTCTCCTCCTTTTTTACTTTTCTCTTTCCCTAAACAGTTAAGTGAATATTCAAAAATTTCCCTTCCCACCTTCCTCCATTCTGTTATTGTTTCTAACTTTCTTAAACTGAGACCTTTTCTAAGAAGTTTTCCTTTGCTCTGTCCTCATAATCTTCTCTTCTTTCCAAGTGTATTTTGAATTTTGTTATCTGATCACCAAATTTAAACTAGCAAGATAAAGAAATTGTATCTAGACAGGGGGATCCCATAGTAGAAAACTATTGCTGTGCTTATGTGATTATTGCTTTAGCATGGTATACTGGAAAAGAAATCTAATTGATTTGAGTCTCAGAACAAATTGAAAAATTTTCAAAATTTGATTGCTCTCTTAACACATTTAGCAGGTTGAGGAGAAATGTTTTGTTTGTTTTTATGGGGAGACAGATACTAATGCAAAAAAAGAAGAAAGTAAAAAGCCTCACTGAAACATTTAAAGGAACATACAGAAAAGAACAGAAGGAAGTCCAGAAGGAGACACAAGCAGGGGGATGTTGGTACTATTGTATTAAGTTTAATATACTTTAAAAAGTTGCACATAATAGAGATTCATAGTTTCACCACACACACACACACACACACACACACACACACACACACTCACACGCACACACTCACACAGGCACACATGCTCACAGTCATTCATTTAGCAGGACACACAGAAATCCTGCCCAGCTCAAGTGCCAGAGTGTAAGCTCCTTGTAAACAAAGATTATTATTTTTCTTTGTATCTTCAAAATAGAATTTAAGGTTTGTTGACTACATGGATATACAGATTTGACAATCAACAACATAAAGGTGATAATTAATCTATGGGGTGAGGCAGAGAGAGAGAGAGAGAGAGAGAGAGAGAGAGAGAGAGAGAGAGAGAGAGAGAAGGAAAGGGAAGGGAAGAGAAGAGGAGAGGAGAGGAGAGGAAGAAAAGAAGGAAGGAAGAAAGGAAGGAAGAAAAGAGAGAAAGGCCCAGAAGTGAGCTTTAGAATACTCCCATAGTTAGTGGATGTGAATGGATGAAAAATCATCAAAAAAGACTGAAAAGAATATGTAGGATGAGAACCAGGAGAAAGCAGCTTCCTGAAAACCCAAAGAAAAGAGTATCTAGGAGGAGAGTGTGGTCAGTCAGGGTAACGATAGAGAAGAGGTCATTGGATTTGGAGATTAGGAGATTAATGATAATTTTAGAAAACTGTTTCACCTGAGGTTAGAAGTTATATTTCAGAGGATCAAGAAGTGGGTGAGAAGGGAAGTTGAGGCACTTCTTGGGGACAGATTTTCAAGAAGTGTGAGAAACAGAGGAGAGATATAGGAAGATATTTAGCAAGGCTGATAGAATCTAGCGATGGCTTTTTGAAGACAGAGGAGATGTGGGTGGATGTTTAGGTAGCAGGGAAGGAAACAGTAGATAGGGAAAGATAGAATATTAGAGGTGGGAAAAATGATAGTGGGGTTAATCTGCTAAAGTAGACAGGAGGGTTTGCTAAAGTGCGGAGGCTACTTCTCCATCAGGAACTAGAGGAAATGGTGGAGGATGATGTAAGGGGGATATAAATAAGGAGTAGAGAAGAGGGACCTTTTAACAGAGAGCTTCAGTTCCCCCCCACCCCAGTAAAATTTGAAGCAAAGGCTTCAGCTGAAAAAGTTGGGGGAGGGGCATAGATGGCGACTAGAGAAGAGAAAGGCTTAGAACCCTGTACCTGGAGCAGAGGGACCCCTTAGGTTGAGGGAGTGGGTGAAGTGCCTCAGCCCCTTGGGCCCAGCAATGATTCCAACTCAGTTCAATCTTGAGGGATAACAGAGTTTTATAAGAATGAGGCTAGGCTTTCTTTTTTCACTTCTGGCTTATTAAGTCACCTACATTGGTGTCCTTGATAAAACTTGCCTAATGCTTCTGTTTTGGCTTGTATCTAGTCTCCCTAAAGGAGGAGACACAAAGGTTTACCATGTATAATGGGCAAGCATAAGAGGATTAAGAGACCATTCTTGGTTTCTGTGTCCTACCAAAACAACAAACCCTTTCAGAACTGAGCTACCATGTAGCTAGATAAAGCCAAGCAGGTCATCATCCCCAAAGGACCTAAGGGCTGAGTCACCATGTCCCTAGAGTCCCTGGAACTTTTCAGGGGAGCTCTGGGCCAGCACTCCCTGAGATGGTCCCTGTTGTCCAATTCAACTTCTGCTAAACTAGGAGATCTTAAACCTTTTCTGATCATCCCACTCTGCTATAGTCTTTCCCTTCTCTTAATTCCACTGATATATTGTTTATATCACTCATCAAGCATTTACTATGTATTACTTTGGGGTTTTATCTGTAAACTGTGAGCTCTTCCATTAGACTGTGAGCTCGTTGAGAGCAGGGACTGTCTTTTGTCTTTCTCTGTATACCCATCACTTAGCACAATGCCTGGTATGTACCAAACAGATGCTTAATAAGTATTTATTGACTGACTATTGACATATTTCCAGCATCTATCAGGGGTGGGGAAACTGTGGCCTCCAGGTCCTTAAGTGTGGCCCTTTTTGTGGCCGTAGGTTCCTCACCCCTGGATACCTTTTCTTTCCAGCCTCAGACACTTACTGGTCATGTGACCCTGATCAACTTACTTCATGACCATCTGCTTCAGTTTTCTCACCTGTAAAGTAGAGATAGTACCACCTGCCTCCCAGGGTTGTTAAGAGATAATATTTGTAAGGCACTTAACACAGCACCTGATAGATAGGAGGAGCTTGTCCCCTTCCTCCCCTTACCTACTAATAAACTCTTTGAGGGAAGGAACCAAATCTTAAGCCTCTTTACAATCCCAGAATTTGGCAATGTTGCCTAGCATGTAATAAATACTTAATAATTATTTCTTGATTTATTGAATGATTAATGAGTCTCAGACCCAGGAATCATGATTAACTGAATGATTGACACATCAGTTTGATAATCTCACTGGTATTATCTCTACCTTCCAAAATATCTGGCTTGTCAAAAAAGACAAGTGGTTTAGCTCAGAGTACAATCAAGTTGTAGAAGTCCACCTACTACCCAAATGAATTGTGGTTTGTTTTTATTTTTTGTTCTGTTTTGTTTTGGGTTCGTTAAACCTCACAGGGGCAGCTAGGTGATGCAGTAGATAGAGTTCCAGGTCTGGAATTAGAAAGACTCATCTTCCTGAGTTCAGATCTGACCTCAGGCATTTGCTAGTTATGTGACTAGCAACTGTCTTAACCCTGTTTCCCTCAGTTTCCTCATCTGTAAAATGAGCTGGAGAAGCAACTGGCAAACCACTCCAGTATCTCTGCCAAGAAAACTCCAAATGAGGTCATGAAGAGTCAGATACAACTGAAAAATGATTGAACATCAGACTTGATCCAGATGGGTCCTGAAAAGTTTCCTCTAATTCTTGTTACAAACCTGTGAAATTGACAGGGTGGGACTGTTGCAGGGGAGCCAGGTCCAAACGCCACTTCTGATGCTTATTACCTGTGGCTTCCCAAGCATGTCCCCTGGACTCAATTTCCTCACTTGTAAAAACGAGGAATTTGTACTAAATGGCCTCTGAGATCTCTTCTAGCTTTAAGCCTATGATTATATTTCCATTTTGAACTTGAGAAACTTGAGACCTTCAAAGATGTACCGACTTTCCCATAACAAGCTATTAACATAACCAGGACTGGAAACTAGATTTCCTGACTGTAGTTGTTTTACATATGTCTGGCATTCAGTTTGTGTGGAACCAACAACTTTCCAACTAATCTCTTTTAAGGCATCATTTATGTAGCGTTTTAAGGTTTACAAAGTGCTTTACAAATATTATCTCCTTTGATCCTTAATCCAACCAGAGGAGGTAGGTGCTGCTATTATACCCATTTTGCAGATGAGGAATCTGAGGCAGACTGAAGGTTTTTTTTTAGTGAATTGTGTCCAGAGTCACATAATGTCTGAAGATGTATTTGAACTCTGCCTTCCTAACTTCAAGTCTAGTGCTATATCCCCTGTACTGCCTAGCTGCATCTGTAAAAAGACAATAATAAACCTTATATTAGCTACTTAACATTTCTGTGAGGACGTCATTTTGTACCTTGCAAGAAACAGATATCTGCCAGTTACTATGGAAGAGCCAAGACTGAGTGCTTTTCCTCTGTTACCTTACTCTCTAGCACTGTCTTGCACATAGTAGGTACTTAAATTTTGCTTGAATTAATTGTTTAATCAGCTTCCCAATCACAAATACAAACTTAATATAATTTCTACCTGGCACCAGCTACTTTCCTCCTGGGTGGCTGAGCTCTCAAGTAGAGTAATGGGAAAATTAGGAGGCAGTTGCCCTTATCTGGTTTTGGTCAGAGCATATCCAGGCTTTGTCTGGATAAGTTCCTCCAATCCTCCCAAACATCATTCCTTTGTATCTGACTAAGAAACTTGATAATTGGCTTTCCAGGAGAGAATCTGGGAGGAAAATTTATATACTACTCTTAGTCCTGCTAAGGAAGGCAACAAGCATTTTTAAAGTGATTTCTACATGATGCAGTAAACAGAGTGCTGGGCTTGGAGTCAAGGCTTGAGCTCAAATTTGGCCCCAGACACTAACTGTGTGACCTTGGGCAAGTCACTTAAGCCCATTTGCCTTAGTTTCCTTGTGTGTAAAACAAACTGGAAAAGGCAAGGGCAAAACACTTGAGTATCTTTGCCAAGAAAACCCTAAATGGGGTCATGAAGAATTGGATATGACTGAAAAATGACTCAACAATAACAACAAATTCTATGTGCCGGGTGCTGTACTAAGCATGGGGGATGCAAATATAAGGAAAAAAGTACAGTTCCCACCTCCAAGAAGTTTATATTCTAATTGGAGAAGATAATATATAAAAGGAGAGCTTGGGATAGGGGAGTGGAGAGGGAGGAGAACATGAAGGTAAACTTGCTGTTTCGTGACAAAATCTGCAAAGTCTGAAGTAGCCCAGAAGGGAATGAAGGTTGGCTGATCTAGGTGAGTCCCTTTCCAAAATGGAAGTCCCTTCTACCAACACTACCTGAAACTAGTTTACCTTTAAAAAAAAGATTAGCAGAGCTCTTTGTATATGTTTGTTTTCCCCCCATTTTGATCCTCATAAAAACTTCTTTTTGGTGTGGGCTAATATCCCCATTTTGTGACTAGAGAAATTGAGAAAAGTTAAGTGATTTGCTAGGGGTTGACTGACTAGTAAGTGCCTGGGGTTAGATTTGAACTCAGGTCTCCCTGCTTCCAAGTCCAATTCTCTCAATCCATTATGGTGTGGGAGGAGGTTTCCAGACTCCACAAAATCATCTTGAAACCCCCACAATATGAGGTAACTGAGAAGAGCTTTGGGAAATCAACCCTTCTTGCCTTTCCTTCTCCCCATCTCTCCACCAGAAGGGTCCAAGTTACCTGAACAACCCTGCAGATGCTTACTCCAGAGGGCCTGGAGAGAAACCCTGGGGTTAGGTAGGCAGAGTGACAGTGATTAATCTCTATTAGAATTCTTTGGTCTCTTTGAAACAAACTGTAAGCAGAACCTAGGATTACTTGGAGATTTGGGTTTGAGGACTTTTTGTTTGTTTGTTTTGCTTACCTCAAAAGAAAAACCCTGAATAAAAACTCATTATTTCCAGAAAATCTTCTCATGTAACCATCTTATCTTTTAAAAGTAAATGCCAGGGTTTAAGATACTCTTGTAGCCATTAAGCTATAATCCAGAGGGATTTGGGTTTGCTCATGCTTTTGCAAGCATTCCTTCTAGTTTCTAGTTTACTTTGTGTAATGTCTTCTCCAATACCTCTGCCAAACCTTTGAGCTTAGCAGTCATTGGAATTGGCCACATTAGTAAGGATGGAATGCTTTCAGAGTCAAAGAAACACTTGGGATACTTGAGGCATTTATAGTATAACTATCAAAACAATGAAATGAGAAGATGCAGCGTCTGAGTCTTGGCTTACAGTCTTAGGGACTCTGAATTGGAAGACAACTTGGAAGTCCTCTAATTCAATATATACCTCATCAACATCTTATCCCCAACATTCCCAGAAAGCATCATCCAGCCTCTACTTAAATATGTCCTCCTAAGAAGGGAGAACACTTTCCCTCATCAAGCATCTCACTGCACTTTTGGTCTATTGCAAGTGTTAGGACATTTCCTAAGTGTCTGAAAGCAGTTAACATATAATTCTCCTGCCCCATCTATTTTCTTCTTCAGGTTCTTCTTTTCTCATTTCCAGTTTCTTTTATTGATAATTGCATGTAATGGATTCTAATCACTTCACCATCCTCGTTACTCAACTGTGCACATATTTTAGTTATGGAGTTATGAACACAATATTGTTTGTTACCTTCTTTGCTATGGATGCCATGCATCTGTTTATTTCAGCATGAGATCTCAGCTCTTGTGTCTTCCAAATCATTTGTTCATGGAAGGGTGTCCAGAAAAGCACCAGATCTTTTTACATATTCGCATGGTTTCTAGCTTCTGCCCTATCCCCCACTCCCTATTCATACAATTAATTTTTAAAATCCATATGTAGGACTTTACTTGTACGCCTATTGTATCTAATCATTAGTTGGGGCTCCTTGTTTTGACCTGATAAAGCATTTTTGGATTCAAAGCATCTAATCTAACATATAAGCTTTCCCTCTCAATTTGTAGCCCATAGATTTGACAAGCATGTCACATTTCTCCTCATTCAAATCACTGATAAAAAACGTTAAACAGAACCATGTCATGTGGATATTCCACTAGAGTCTTCTATACAAGTTCACACAGATATATAAATCACCCCTCTGGTTATTCAATCACTTCTAAATGCTTCTAATTGCATTACTATCCAGCCCACATCTCTTCTTGTTCACAAGGCTTTTGTAATAGATTTTATCAAATACCTTGTTAAAATCCAGTTTAGTCATATCTACAGCTGTAATATGCCCTAAGGAAACTATTAATATGAAGAGCATCCCATATACATCAAACCTTTTATAGAAGCACTTTTTGTGGTAGTGAAGAATTGGAAATAAAGTAGATGCCCATGGATTGGAAAATAGCTAAACAAATTGTACTATATAAACATAATAGAATATTACCATGCTATAAGAATTCAACATAATGAATACAGAGAAACATGAAGACTTAA
Source organism: Potorous gilbertii (assembly GCA_028658325.1). NCBI lineage: Eukaryota > Metazoa > Chordata > Mammalia > Diprotodontia > Potoroidae > Potorous > Potorous gilbertii. Next base: position 369,429,225 of record CM053769.1, read on the forward strand.
ATGAACTGATACAAAGCAAAGAAGGCAGAGCCAAGAAAACAATGCTGCGTACTCAATGACAATAATGTAAATGGAAAGAACAGAGACCACAAATCAAAAATGAATGTTACAAAATTACAAAGTTACAAATTACAAACCAAAAGTGAATGTTACAAAATTACAAAGAATAAACATCTCTCCAAAGGGGAAATATAAAAAAGGCACAACTCCTTTCTAACCCTTTTGCAGAATTGGGACGTACACAGGTATGGAATTCTGCATGTTTTCAGATACTTTGCAGTATATTTATTGGTTTTTGCTGACTTTTTTTTTCTCTTTTTCTTTCTTTGAAAATATGCTTTCTTATAAATATCACAGCTCTCTAGGAGGGAGCAGAGAGTGAACATTTATTAAGCACCCAACAGTTTACAACCCTGCAAGGTAGGTGCTATTATAAACACATATTACAGTTGAGAAAACTGAGGCAGACAGTAGTTAAGTGATTTGCGCCCAGGGTCACAGAGCTAATAATGTCTGAGGCTAAATTTGAACTCAATCTTCCTAACTCTAGAACCACTGTTTTATCCACTGTACCACCCAGCTGTTTTGGGATATAGGGGGTATTTTGGGGTGTATATATAAATATATGTATACATATTTATATAAATATAAACATATGTATATATGCATATATAATTTAAAAATATTTACAGTATCCTTTTGATTTATCACCACAGCAATCTGTCCAAAAAAAAAGGAAATTAGTTTTTATGGTCATTACTTCACAGTTCAGGTGGTTACAAATTCTCTCTTTAATAATTCCTCCTAGTAGTTCAACAGTAATCAAAGTGAAAGCCCTTGGTCTATCATTTTGACCTCTGCATCTTCCACAGCTTAAAAAAAATGTGCCACTTACTAGCCAACCATGTGACAATGGACAAATCTCTGTGACTTAATTTCCTCATCTATAAAAATGGAATGTTACTCACTTTGCAGGGTTGTTTTGAAGAAATTCATATGTCAACTGTAAAGCACTATAGAAATGTAAACTGGGATCCATAGCACTTCTCTTGGTCACTTAAATGAGAAGATGGGATGAGTATAAAATCGAATCCTGTCCTCTCTCTAAGGGAATAGAGGGTACTATCAGGAAATCCTGACCTAGGTTATATTTTCCTTGTGGCTCTACAAATCACCTCAAAAACAATTCAGTTTACTTTTATATGAGCTTAGTATTAAGTGTATCCCTCCCCTGCTCTCATAGTACAAACAATGTGTGGGTCATTTTCAAACAATCTATATTATACATCTGCAAGCAGGTCCTATGTTATTTACCATTCTGATATCTCCCTTTTCCTAGTATAGGGAATGGTATTGGAGATAAGATGATCAGATATTCCTGTTTGCCTAGACAATTTAAGTTTTCCTCTGCTTGTAATAAGTAGGCAGGTGTTTCTGGCAATACACTTTCCTATTTAGGACCACATAGCCAGACTAACTACAGGAGACACAATAATAACTCACAATGAATTGGATAGCCCTCTATAATTCACCTATAGCTTTGTTATGTGGTTCAGTCAGAGATAACTAAGGGAAGTTCTGGGTTCTGGTCATGAATAGATAATCAGGAGCAAGCCTGGAAAGGAGGCCCAGTGAAAAACCTGGGTAAATAAAGCAGCAAGTTGTAGAAGTATGAGATCCAGTGACCCATGTGGCCAAGTCAAATCAATCTGAAATGAGTAAGGAAGTTATTCAGAGTGAAAAAGGACCCTAATAGATCATCTAAGCCAACTTCTTCATTTTGTAGGTGACTAGACTAAACTCAGAGAGAATTTGTTAATATTAATTCATCTGGGTAGTAAGCAGTACCGCCAGAATTCAAACTCAGGTCTGCTGACTCAGAATCACAGGGACCCTAGTAACCACCCAGTGCAACTTATACTCCCAAAAGTATTCCCTCTACAACATACCTATCAAGTATGAGACATTTTCCTGTGTCTCAAATATGAGATATACTTGATGAGTGTGGGACAATATTGGGGTCCCAAATTTGGTGCTAGAAGGGACCTTACAGGACATTTAATCTAAATCTCTCATTTTACAGATAAGAAGATGGAGGTCCAGATAAGTTATGAACCCAGGGCCTCTACCTCCAGACCCAGTGCTCCATCCACTGAACCATACTGCTTCTTTCAGCCTCCATGCAATTTCCATCCATTACTCTAATGAAATCTGCCAGAACTTCAATTTCAAATCCGTACCATGATTCCTGACTCTACCTCTCAAATCTGCCCCCCTCAATCCTTCTTACCCCCAGCCCAACTAACATACATCAAGGAGAGGCTAATTTATAAACTCCCAGAGGTAAGAGCTAAGAGATGAATATCCAGGATTGGGGAGGAAGGTTGATATGGTCCAGTTCTAGAAAAATCTCAGCAAAATGATGAGCTGGACAATGGGGACACAAGATCTCAGGAAACATCTGAGTGTAACTCAATTGTTGGCTGGATTATATGCCGAGTCTCAATTGTTATTCTGTTTTGTACTCGAAGCTTCACAGCTTTGCCATTAAAGTGCTTTCAAATGTTTGGGAAGTCAGTTGTGTTTAAGTTTATTATCTTACTGTTTGGTTGACAGAAACTATTTGTAAACCAAGAACATTGCCAGTGACCAACATTTATTTGCAGTTATATCACAAATGTTTCTGAAACTTGTGTTTATCTATAATTTGACACAGCAAGAGGACTTTTGCTCTTGGCCTCGGTTGCTGCCAAAGCAAATGGTTATGTGTTAAAGTTGCTTTCATCAGACCTTCAGGGTACTAATGGTTGACTCTCACATCTCCCTCACATCAGCCTTACCCAGACCGATGAATGTTAAGAGAGCAATTGAATGCACATGTGACAACTTGGAGAGACCACGAAAGAGAAAAGGAAGAGGGAGGGGAGGGGAAAAAAAGGAAAGAAAAGAAACGAACTTCACTTTGAGTAATGTTTTAAATAAAAGGATGTTCCCAGAGAGACTGACTCAGAGATCCTCAAGGGCAATTTGGCAGAGGACCTACTTACTCTCAATTCTCTCCACACTGATTACAATGATAGCTTTTTCCTCTGTTGCTAAACCGGGTGATGTGTCGGCACTCGGCAACATCTGTTTCATTTTGCTTGTCTCGCCCGCCATTTCGGTTATACTCTGAGAAATACTGTCTTGGCTCTTTTGTGGAAAAATGCTCTCAATTGGAAAGATAAATCCCTTTTTTTAATGGTCTTGAAAATCATATAAAATTATTGCAGTTTAGTACTGGAGGGGACCTTAGAGTTTGTTTAGTCCAGCCTCCTCATTTAACAAATGAGGCAATTGAGGCACAGAAAAGTGATTGAACCAGGACAAGCAGAAGAGATGGATGTCAAACCCAGGCTCCTTGCCTCTGTCCAGTGTTCTTTCTGTGGTTCCATGCTGCATTCCTAATTTGAAAAGATCATCCTATTTTCCATTACCTTTTCCTACTAGATGATGCTAACAATGGAGACAGTGGCGGGTGGGAACAGGTTTACTAAAATGTATCTTAGTAGCCAAGGGAGAGGGCTGTTCTCACAATTAAAGATAATACTGTGTGATACTATAGCTCAGTGTCAGCTGCTCCACCTCTCCCTATTCAGTGTTTTGTATTTGGTTTCTCACATACATCCTCATCTTCCTCAGCACTGAGTAAAATTTTGCAAGGGGAGAAAATACCTGTCTATATTCTGCTCAGAAGTTATGGAAGGTCAGCTCTTTGATTGGGTTCTGATTTTTCCCTTTCTTGCACCCGTATACAATATCTTCACCCCAACTATGAGCTGTTCTCAAGTGTCTCTACATGTTCTCCAGTTTGCTTCCTTCCTGACAAACTCTTAAGAATGTGGTGTATGTCTCCTAGCGTAGGGGTGGGAACCTGCGACCTTGAGGTCACATGTGGTCATCTAAGTCATCATGGGTGGTTCTTTGACTGAATCCCAACAAACCAAAGTTGGATTCAGCCCAGAAGGCCACATGTGGCCCCAAGGCTCCAAGATCCCCACCCCTGTCCTAGCCACTGCCTCAGACTAGGATCATTGAGATTGTGTTGAAGGAGGAACCTGGAAAGTAGTGAACAGAAATCTTCTCCAAGAAGTTTCCATAGAGACAAGTAACCAACCATTTTCTGTGCCCAGGTCTCACTAAGTTCCAGAAGTAAATAAGGTTTCAGGTCATAGATTTCTTTCTGTCTCTTGACCTCTTAAGATTTTCTTTTGGTAATGATTCCTTTCCCTACTGGAATCCACCCCTGTGCAAATACACACTTCAATCCATTCTCCATTTAGCCACCAAAGTGATTTTTCTAAAACACAGTTCTGACCATGTTGTTCTACTTCTCAATAAACTCCAGGGGTACCCTATGGCCTCCAGGACCACCAACAAAATGCTGTTTGGCATTCAAAACCCTTCATATCCTCATCTCCTCCTACCTTTCCAATCTTCTTACACCTGACACCCCAAGAAGTAATCATCCATCCAGTGACACTGGTCTCCTAGCTATTCCACGAATAAGAAACTGTATTATTTTGCTCTAGGCATTTGGGCATTTTCTCTGACTGTCCCCCGTGTCTGAAATGTTCTTCCTCCTGGCTCCACAAACTGACCTCTCTGGTTTCCTGTAAATCCCAAATAAAATGCCATTAGTTGGTACCCTGGATAGAACAGTGGGCCCTGGAGGTAGGAAGCCTCTTCTTCATGAGTTCATATCTGGCCTCTGATGCCTCTTAACTATTTGACCCTGGGCAAATCACTTAACCCAGTCTTACCTCAGTTCTTCTTCTGTAAAATGGACTGGAGAAAGAAATGGCAAACCACTCCAGTATCCTTGTCAAGAAAACCCCCAATGAAGTCACAAAATCCAATGGGACTGAAAAAAAGAACTCAAAAACAAAATCCCATCTTTTACTGGAAGACTTCCCTAATTCTTCTTAATTCTAGTATCTTCCCTCTGCTAATTATTTCCTATTCATCCTGTATGTAGCATGCTTTGTTTTTGGTTTGCTGGCATGTTGTCTCCCTCATTAGACTGTGAGTTACTTTAGGACTGGGTTTGTCTTTTGCTTCTTTTTGTATCACGAGCCCATAACTGAACAGGAGGAAGGGAATGAGTTGGATTGTCTTTTGTAAAAAACGTGCAGAACATTTGATGATCCCAAGTTCCACCCTGAAAAAAAGACTCATTTAAAAACAACAGCAACATTTCTCTGTTTCAATCCAGTCTCAGACATTCATTACAAACACACTTCATTTTATTACACTTTGCTTTACTGCACTTTGCAGATAATGATTTTTTAAAAACAAATTGAAGGTTTGTTGCAGCTCTGTGTTATGCAAGTCTATAGACACCATTTTTCCAACAATATTTCTCCCATCTTGGTAAATATTGCAATATTTCAAATTTTTTCATTATTATTATATCTGTTACGGTGATCTATGATCAGTGGTCTTTCAATGTTACTATTGTAATTATTTTGGGGCACTATGAACTGCACCTATATGAGACGGAAAACTTAATCGATAAACATTGTGTATGTTCTGACTACTCCTCTGTCCCTCTCCTCAGGCCTCCCTATTCCCTGAGACACAACAATATCGAAATTGTGCCAATTAATAACCCTACAATAACCTCCCAGTGTTCAAATGAAGGGAAGACTCAATTAATGGCAAACTTCATTATTTTTTTTTAAGAAATTGCCACAGCCACCCCAACCTTCAGCAACCACCACTCTGATCAGTCAACAGCCATCATTATGGAGGCAAGATCCTCCACCAGCAAAAATATTATGACTCACTAAAGGCCCAGATGATTATTAATATTTTTATTAATAAAGTATTTTATTTAAGGTATATAAGTTATATATACTATTGTATACAAGTATATGTTATATATACTATAATGCTATTGAATACTTAATAGAGTACAGTATAGTGTAAACATAATTTTATATGCACTGGGAAACCAAAAAATCATGTGACTCTCTTGTGATATTTGCAAACCCACAATATCACAGAGGGATGCCTGCAATTGTATGATCCTGGGAAAGTAATTGAATTTACTGCAGGTCTTAGTTTTCCCCCCAAAATGGAGATAATAATGTATCTATCTTGCAGATTTTCTGCGAGAATCAAATGAAATAATATTTGTAAAGCACAGAGCGGAGTCTCTGGTATGTAGTAAATGCTTAATAAATGCTTGTTCTCCTTCCCCGTGGTGATTTTGGGTGGCTATGTTTCTAAAGGATTTAATTTTCAGGTGAGGAAAAGGATGATGGAAATTTATAGCAGGTATAAGCAGGTTGTAACACATTTCATGCTGAGTTGATCAGAAGTAGCATACAAGACATCACAAGAGATGTGAATACAAAAATGATGCGTTGGTCATGCATCAAGACCAAAGAATAAGTAACGTCCAGCCTAGGTACTTCACTGGTGTCTATACAACATAAAGAAACAAGAGAAAGAACCCTAGCAAAGAATGAGCTGACATGAGTGAGGGATGAGGATGAAAACAACAAAGCTGGGTGTGATCCTGGGGTGGATGATCGCTGTTCATTCTTCATTTAGGAGAGGACCAATGATGTCATAGGTTGATGTCTTGACTTGCCTGTGAATTGGATTTAAGTGGGGAAGAGTTGCAGAAAGGCAACAGACTCACTCTCTCTACCAGTCATTGAAGTCCAGTGGCAAGACAGCCAAGATGATCAGTGATAGTCTGGGATGCTGTGGAAGACCTTGGTATCTTTGATGTCTGACCGAACTCTAAGCACTCGAAGCAGAGCCTATCTCAGCTGCCTTCATGGCCAATGGAACAAATTGTTCTCATCCACCCATTCTGTCAGGGGAAGTTTTCACATGCTTAGGATGGGCATTCTCTCAACTCCCTGATGAGTTTTAGGCCATGCCATAGCTTCTTGGAGCCACAGGTAAGATTTGGGTAAGAGGTGAACACTAAAGATGAATAAAAACAACACTGAAAAGAGCTGTGCAAACTCTCATATCAGAAGTACCTTATATTATATATTATATATATATATATACATATATATACACATATATATGTGTATACATATATACACAAGTATTTAAATATGTATAAAGGTATGTTTTAAATTTTACCCAGCCTTTTATACACATACTGCCAATCAACAAATGCTTATTAAGCACTTCCTATGTGCTGCTTGAATTTTACCATAACCTGTGAGGTAGGTACTCAAGATTTTATTATTCCCATTTGACGGATGAGGAAATTTAGGGTTAGAAAAGCCAAATTATAGGGTAATAGATTTAGAGGTGGAAGGAACCATAAAGATTTCCTAGTTTACCTTCCTCATTTTACATCTGAAGGCACTGGAGACTACATTAAAAAGAGCAACTCATCTACAGTTACTTTACTAGCAAATATCTCAGGCAGGATTTGGACCCAGGTTTGTCCTCTGGACTCATACTGCTATTCTATGTCTATGGGCAAAATTCTAAGAACGTCTTTCATCTCTTTCCTTTGCAAAGTCAGGCAGCATCTGTGAAACTCTTCTTTCCAATTTCATCCTCATTAAGAGAGCACCCTGATGATACTTTCTTCAGCTTTCGATCATCGACAACCTTCAAAAGTGCCCCCATTGCCAGGCAGATGCCATTATGCCAAAAATAATGCATTGAAGACAGTCAAGTAAAATCAGTGCTGGGGGAGAATTCCACATGAGGCACTAGGTATACAAAATACCAAGTTGATGGAAGCAATTAGGAACAGCAGTAATTGCTTGTCAGCTAACATTGCCATTCATGTAAAATGTGGCTGATGTATTTCGACACAAATGCTATCCGGACCCTCTGTTCCAGCTTTTCATGTTTAGAAACTGTCTTCTGGTTTCTATTACAATGAAGTCCAAAATGCCAACCCTGTTAAAATGTCAAGGTAGGTGGGAGGAGAAGATCTCGAAATTAGGTCTTCCAAGGTTGCTGCGATATTTGGGTTTTCTTTTCTGATGGGGGTTCCTGGAGACACTTAAGTTTACTTTTCTTCCCCTCTGGTGATGAAAGCCCTGACACTCTTTAGTAGCATCGCTGAGGATGCTTAAAGTTGAACCCTGTGCAATCAATAGTGAAGTCTATTTAGGTCAGACTCTTGCTTGTCTGTCTGAGTTTCCCTCTTTCTCTTTCTTCCTTTACCCTGTTATTTCTGCTCCAATGTGAGTTTGAAGACCCAGAAGAGATCTTTGCAAGTGGATACAGCTTTGACAGATCTTTTAGTCCATGGGGTTTGACCCTAGGATTCTCCAAGCCACAGCAGAAAGCATGATATACTACGAGGCAATGCGGAGAAATTAACATTCATATAGAGTTTAAGGTACTTTCCATTTATAATCTCCTCATGACAATCCTAGATGTATGTGCTATTATTATTAATGGGAAAAAATAGAATCTGAGTTTTGCTCTAGTCATAGGATTATGAATTTAGAACTGGGAGAGACTTTAGAGACAATCTAAGTCCACCCTAGTATTTTACAAATGAGACTGAGGTGCCAAAGCTTAAGGGGACTGTCCAAGGTGTCCGAAGTAGGAACTAACAGAGCCAGGGTTTGAAACCAAGTCTCCAAATTCAGTGGAGTCATCAAAAGCACAGCGCAGTAATAATTCTCTAAGTCTCATTTTCTTCATCTGTAAAATAGAATAAAAATAATGGTCACAACTCCATTGAAGAAGAGTGCTTCATTTCTTCCAAGGTATAGCCCAAGCATCTCTGTATGCAAGAAGATTTTCTTAATTCCCTCCATCTATTAGTGCCCTCATTTTTCAGTGACCTTGTATTTCTTCTGTTTCTGTATGTATATATTCATGCCCACTTTACAGATGACATCAATAAGTCTAAAGAGATTAAGTGACAGGTTCATGGTCACATTGCTGATGTTGTTTGCCCTTCAGTTTGAAAGATGACCAATGACACAGGGGATGACTTGACTTGCACTTAGTTCCCAAGTGTCAGTGACAGAATCTGAACTCGTCTTCTTGATATCAGGTCTAATATTCTTTCTTCTACACTACTTTAATAGTTACAGATGAGGATGTATTTGGGCATGCCATCATATTTTTTGCTATTAAGATAAGTCTCCCACATCCAATATTTGCACTATTTCTTTTTTAAAAACCTAAATGCTGATTGTACATTTTACCATTAAGCTTCCCCTTATTAGTTTTTTTTAAAAAGTGTCCAGGAAATATTTCTTTTAAGATCTTGGGTCTCTTTATTACACTTAAGCATGTCATTGTATACTCTTTAGATTGCTCCATTACTTTTGAAATGGGTTGCATCAAAAGGCAGTGGGTCCATCCTCCTTGCAGATCTCCAATCAGAGGCTGGACATCTGCTTGTTAGGTATGTTATAGTGGTGATACCTTTTCTGTATGGATGAAGTGGATACGGGCCCCTTCCAGTTCTTAAATTGAATGATATGTGTTATCAAAGTTCAGTGGCAGGACATAAGTCAGGATGACTGGTAATGGTCCAGGATACAGTGGGTGACTTTGGCATCTTGGATGTCTGACCAAGCTCTCAGCATTCCACAGAGCCTGCTTGCACCACCTTCATGGCCACTGAAACAAATTATTCTCATCTGCCCATTCTGCTGGAGGAAGTCTTCACATACTTGGGGTAGACATTCCCCTAACTGATCAGTGAGCTGTTGGTTATTCTCAACCTACTTTAGCCCGTCAGTTGAGAGGGTTGACCACTGGACATGCTACAGCTTCTTGGAACCACAGGTGAGATTTGGGTGAAAGGTGGACACCAAAAGTAGATGAGTACCTCTGAAAAGGGCTCAGCAAGCCTTCACATCAGAGGTGCTAGTCCTCCTTGAACACGCCATATACCCATAGAGATTATATCGGAGGTAATCTCTTCTCTGCGACATAATCGCACAGAGAAGAATAATAGCAGCAGAGGGACCAGGAAAGGACTCCTGCAGAAGGTAGTATTGGGGATGAGTCTTCAAGGACAACAGAGAAGCTAAGAGAGGCAATACAATCCAATGGACAGAGGGCTGACCTTGGAATCAGAAAGACTTGGGTTCAGTCCAATTCCAGACTCTACCTCCGACTGGATTCTTCACTTACTACCTTGGGGCCTGGTGATTCTCAACTTTTGTAGTAGGACCCAGAGCCTCACTCATCTATTCTCTCAACATCTTTATGCCTGGACTATCTTCCAGCTCCCTGACCCTTTCTACCTTTTGCTCTCATAACTACATCATATTAACAGGATCATTCCTGGAAAGGTAGTGTCAAACAATTGTTTGGTGACACCAGTCATCATCCTTATGACTTCCATGACCAAAATAACCCCTGGCCCACATTTCCCTTGATGTGTTATCTTTCCCCTATTTGACCATAAACTCCTTGAGGTTAGAAACTTTTGTTTTTTGTTTTTGTATCTCTAGGACTTAGTGTCTGACACATAGCAAGTTTTTAATAAATACTTGTTCTTCTGTTCATTCATTCATTCACATATTCATTCATTAATATTTGCTGTGTAAACAAGCAAGTCAGTTAAGCAACTCAGAGTCCTAGGTCAGATAATTCTGTAAAACTAAGTTACTGAAGTGTTCTTGATCTTCATCAGGAAAGGTCATTTCCTCAGAGTTCCCTGTACTGGTGAATTCACAGGTCTGAACAAAAAAACAGTAACAAACAAACATTCAAACCAATAAATGGGCAAAATAGCATGAATGAATGAATGAATGAATGAATGAGTGAATTAAGCAAACACTGAAGAAAACTGCAGAGAAATACTTAATAGCTTTCCGACCTTGGATGAGTAGAAAGTCTATACTTCACTAGCTTGTACAAGTTACTTCCACACTCTGAGTCTCAGTTTCCTTACCTGTAAAAAGAAAGAGTAGAACTCAAGGATAACTAAGGACTCTTCCAGCTCTGAATTTCTATGATCAGAGAGGGGATGTTCAAGAGAGGTGAGGAGCGGGGCAGGGCATGGAGAAATGAAACTCTCATTCATTTTCCATCCACACAAAAGACAAAGTTCAGTATTTCCGGCTTGCAACAATGCCCATGTCTGTTTATTTGAACCTCTGGGAATCTCTCTTGTGGCTGCTTGAGAATCCCCAGGGTTTCTAGGTACTCCTTGCCACCCTGCTCCACGTCCTTATCTCTAAACGGTGACCCTGTGGACAGGGTATATGAGAAAGGGGAGGACTGTGGATCCTGTGAGAGGGTCTGAAGTAATTACTAAGGAGAGGTGAATTGTGTCTCAGGGAACAAGGTATGAATTAAGTATGGTGTATTGGATAATTAGCAGTCATTTACTGAAGGGAAATTACTACCGGCTGTTAAAAGCATAAGGCTAAGGTGATGATCTGTGAATTATCAGAAGGAACAGGTAGACAAGTTCTTTGCAGGCTTGCCTCAGGCCCTCCTGAGTGGATGGGCTTTGCCATCCAGAGACATCCTTGCCATGGGCTGAAGCCAAGGCTGCTCATTATTTACTTTGACTCTTGGGGTTCACAACAGGGCCCAGGCTCCCTTAGAGGGCAATGGGGCAACATGTCTTCAGGGAAGGGCGCAGCTGAAGCTCTTCCAGCAAGGGAGTGAAAGGGGAAACTTCAGCAAACTTGATTCCCTGGATTCTTTCCCCATCCCTCCAGTATTTTGGGGTTGCAGGGTCAGGCTTCCACTACAGAGATCATCCCAGGCACCGTTCATCCTGGTTCTCAGTACGCCATTTGGTTATTATCATTAGACTAGGGCTTCCTGATCTCAAAACTATGCATGAACTAGTCACAGCCCCAATCTTACTACTGGTTTGCACAGGAGAATTGCTTTGCCCTGCTCTGTTTCCAGCCTAGGCTTCTTTGCTCCTCCTTAGGTAACCTGGTGGCTCCTGGTTCCTGGGAATTCATCAAGCTGATGCTGGACTTGGTGGGGATCCTGGATTAGATTTAGCTCCCTGAAGCTCAGAACTCTCAAACTGAAGAGATTCTTCAGTCTCAGTCTCCCTAGTATCTAGGCATTATTAGGATGCACCATCATGTCTGGCTATGTACACATTTTTCAGACACTGTCCTTCAAGGCTCATCTTCAATTCCACTTCAGCCATGAAATCTTCTCTGATAACTTTATAACTTTATTATATGGAAAATATAATAATAACTATATAATAATAAACCACACCATTAATGGGTATCTGCAGCATTCATTTCGATTCTTGTATTCAATTTAACATTGTGGTAGTAGGAGGCATAAAGGATAGAGAACTGGACTTGCATTCAAATCCTGCCTCTGATACTTACAAGTGTTGTGACCCAGAACAAGTCATTTAATCTCTCTTAGGCTCAGCTTTTTCACCTGTAAAATGGGGACAATATCAACCACCACTTCACAGGTTTTCTACGAATTCTGTGCCTCGCCCACAATTTGCCTGGTTAACCTTAAAGTGTTATATTGGACAACAATTAATTAGCGCTTACTATGTCCTTACTTAATGTCTTTACTATGCACTAGCTCTGTGTTAAGCACTAGAGACACAAAAAAGGGTTAAAAAAGAAGATAATGACGGTACTTTTCCTCAAGGAGCTTTACAATTTTAATGGAATTAGAATTACATTTCTGGACAAGTTCTAGTTGAAAGTTATGGTGGTCATGATTCCCATAGATTTAATGGTTTACAGTCTTTTGACACATTTGATTCTCATAAGTAGTAAGTGCCAGAGCCTCAATCCCATGTCTCCTCCACACTCGGCAGTGTAATGGAAGCAGCCTGAAATGGTAGCAGAAAACTGGATATGAGCCTCGCTTCTGCCTTGGGAAAATCCCTTCTGTTCTCTGGGGATATCAGTTTTCCTGTGCAAAATACAGGCATTGGACTAGACGACCTTATGGATTCCCAGAATTTCAGGCCTGGAAACGACCTCAACCCGTCCATTTGACTTCTCTGCCATGCTCCGGGGCTGTGTCTGCTAACCTGTTGCTTTCATGTTGTACCCCACCTTTTAAAGGAACCTTGAAGGGACTCTCATCATGTGATAGGTGAGGAGAGGAGACTCCCTCCTCCCTATTAGGGCCTGTTGAGGCCTTTGCCTCCAGGCCTCAGGGAGCCAGGGGCTTAGAGAAGCTCAGCAGCCTTCACTCCTGAGCTTGTGAGAGAGGCTTTCCTGTGTCAGAACAGAGGCTGTTTTTCCAATTACTGGTGTTTATTCAGGTCTCCAGCCCTGGCTAGATCTGGGTGAGAAGGCCGCAGGGAGTTTGCAGGCCTCACCATCAACTCAGTACTAGCTTAGACTCGGAATATTCAGCAACAATTAAACACTCATTGGAAGGGTAGTAGATTTGCCCAGGTGAACTTTACAAGTTTTATGGGCAGGATTTTTGTCAGAGGTTTTTCAGGCAGGAGGAGGGTAAGGAATGTGTATAAAGACTCTCTGCTGTAGGTCTTCACTTTCCTGAAGGGGAAAAACAACAAAGAAGCTCATGGAGGCCTGGGTCACATTCACTCCCCCCGCATAGCCCATAAAACTTCAACCATCAGCTCTGAAGCTCCAAATCAACTTCAATTAGCTATAAATTTGCAGCCTCTTTCCCCATCCCTGAACACTAGAGAGGTTAACACTGGACTTTGACTGTGGTCAAACCGTGTCTTTGTCCTTCATTTCCCTCCCACCCCAGTCAAGTTCAAATGTAGGGGCAGGGGAAAGAGATCATTTTAATAGCTACCGCTTACACCAAGGCTCATGGCACTGCCAACCCAGAACCCATCACCACTGAGTACTAAGTAAAAACTCTGAAGGTGAAAGAGGGAGACATGACAGACTACTTTGGTTAAGGAGAAGATTTCTCTTCAGCGTTTCTCAGTCTTGTCGAGATTTGTAAAATCCTCACTTGAAGATATACCTTCTTTATCCATAAGGCCAGGAATGATTTTGATTGTATTGAGTTCTACCACTATCATTGGAAAACTTTATACAGCAGCCTTGGAGGGGGCAGGTCTGGTCACTAGATCACATGGATAGATGTCCCTGGGAACAACGTAAGCACATTTGGGAGAATGAGAGGGGTTGTGAGAAGAATAGGGGACCAAGAGTCAGGAGCCCCAGGTTCTAGACTGGACTCTGACTGATCAGTTGTGAATCCTGAGACTATCTGGGCCTTAGTTTACTTCTTCTTATAATAAAGGATCATAGGATTTATAGTTGGGAGAGAGAATAGAATTCCTCTGAGAGACAATATGGATTAGATAGTTGGGTGCTGAAATTAGAGTCAGAAGACCTGAATGTGAATTAGAGTTCCTACACTTAATATCTGAGTAGTTTTGAGACAGTCTACCCTGACTCTTTGAACCTCAGTTTCCTTATTTGTAAAATGAGGGTGATAAATTCTAGTACTCCTTCCTCAGAGGGCTGTTGTGAGGAAAACACTTGGGAAACTATGAAGAGCTCTAAATATGAGTTCTAATTCAGCTCCCTCATTTTACAGATGAGGAAAATGGACCCAGAGTAATTCAGGGGTATCAAATTATCTCTCTAAAAATCTCCTTTTGTTTTAGCATTACATTCTATGATTTTATGGCTATTTGAAAGACACATCCACAAAAGATTCATACTCTTTATCAAACTCCCATTAGACATAGATCACTCAATGCTATCACCTGTTGATTACTTGATGGCTGGGTTATAAGGAAGATATGAACTTTCTTGTCATGCTCAGAAGGAGACCAGATGACTTTAGATGAATCCAAGATGGAACCAGAAACACTGCCTCTGATACCAACTTGGTGATACCATGGGACAAGCTTGGGCAGGTAAGAGCAAAGTCTTGCTCCTTTACTCTGACTAACCTGTTGTTATGACAATTACCAAACCAATTAATCATTAAATATTATCATTATGTGATATTGCCATATCATATATTTGTTTTCTTTTGTTATTTAATTACTGTATTTCCATGTAATTGGTTTCCTTTGTGATTGTATATATTTTATTTTAAAGATTTAAAAGCATTATTCTGAAAAGAAATTCATAGGCTTCATCAGACTACCAAAGGGATCCTTGACGTAAAATTAGGTTAAGAATTCCTGGCTTAGATGATTCTTCTCAATTATTAATAAGGGAATCAAGGTCCAGGGAGTTGAGATGATTTGCTCAAGATCACATATCTAGCGCCCTGAATAGACATTTGTCCCAGGGACTCAGATTTCAACACCTAAACTAATTTCAACACTTAAACATGAGCCATAAATTCATAAAGCAATTGACTTTCTTATTGATGTCAAGAAGGTTTCATCTTTGTCTCCTTGCCAGTCCAGTGGCACACCAGTCCAGTTATTGGACAGGAGGAGGGGACTTTTTCCTCTTTGTTTCAGGAGACAGAAAACTCTAGAAGACACTTTCTAAATTAAAAGACCAAGGGGATAGAATCAAGATGGCAGAGTAAAGGTAGGGACTCACCTGAGCTCTTCCCCAAATCCTTCCAAATACCTGTAAAAAATGACTCTAAACAAATTCTAGAGCAGTAGAATCCACAAAAAGACAGAGTGAAACAAAATTCTAGTTCAAGATCACCTGGAAGGTTGGTAGGAAAGGTCTGTTGCCCCAGGGTAAGAGAGGAGCACAAGCTAGTACAGGCCATTCTAGTACAGAAAACGGGAAGCAGGCAGGAGTGGCAGATGCTTCTAGAGCTATCAGTTCACAGACAGTAAGAGAACTGAACAACTTGTCAGAAGGAGATTACAGAGGTCTCTTTGCTAGGACTGAGGAAGTATTCTGTTGCTTTGCCCATACTTGGATCTGGATTTCCATCCTAGATGGTAGTTCTGGGGAGAGGAGGAGGACTAGCAAAGCAGAACTTGTGGCTGCAGTGGAGAGGGGACCCTCCTCACAACTTCAGGGTAGAAAAGAATGATTATGGCCACTCACAAACCAGAGCACCGACCAGGAGAGAGGTCAACACCCCTCCTTAGATCATACCACCTTGGAAGAACTAAAAACTTACAGGTCCATAGAAGTGTCTCTGGAAACAGTTACACAAAACCTCTGAAGCTTGGGATAGTTCACTCTCCACAATGAAAGCAAAATTCTACCTTAACAAAGAGTTAAAAAGTCAAATAATAAATAGCCTGGGAAAATGAACAA
>CM053769.1:369445890-369471940 GCA_028658325.1 Potorous gilbertii
GTTCCCTCAGGGGTTTTATACAGAGATCCTTTGTAGTGGAGCTGGGGTGGAGCTCCAGCACGCTCTGGGAGTTTCTGGCCGGGCTGCCTCTGCTGCAGTGGCCGCTTCCCAGGGGGTCCGAGTCCCGGAGATCCCCCGCTCCCCTCTCAGCCCGTCTCTCTCACTGACCTGTGCGTCTGTGGGTGGAGGGTCCTTCGCAGCTGCCGGAGACTCAGGTCCCCGACACCCGCTGGGCTCTGCTTGCTCCTCTCAGTGCCGCGTGGCCGGGGCGGGGGAAGGGAGCGCTCGGCAGGACAGGACTCTGCTCCCGTGTCCAGGGTACCTTTGCGGTCGGTTTTTCAGGGCTCTCTGCAGCAGAAATCTCCTTCACTGTGTTGCTGCGCGGCTTCCACTGTTCCAGAATTTGTCAGGAGTTCTTTTTACAGGAAATCTATGGGCTGTGGGTTCGGACGTAGCATAGGAGAGTCTTTCTACTCTGCCATCTTGGCTCCGCCCCCTTAAAAACAAATTTAAAAAAAAATTTTTACATGCAACTGGGAAATAAGATATAAAGGCAATGGGGTATAGAAATCTATCTTGCCCTTCAATAAAGTAAAGGGAAAGGAGGTAAAAGAGGGGATGATAAAAGGCAAGGCAGACTGGGAAAAGGGGTAATAAGAATGCATGACATCTCGGAATGGAGAGGAGGGGAGAGATGAGGAGAAAATTTAGAATTCAAAATCTTGTGGAAATGAATGGAGAAAACTAAAAATAAATAAATATTTTTTAAAAAGAAATCGCAGGTCTAATAATATATATATATATATACACACATACATATACATGTGTAAAAATGCATGTATGTACATATCTCCACATATATGTATATGCATGTGTATATAAAGACAGATACACAAGGGAAAATTCCATGGGTGCAGGGACTCTTAAGTTTTGGTCTTGAATCCCTAACACCAAGTATTGGATCTAGCATATAGTAAATGCTTAATAAATGCTGTTGATTGTTTTCTTCATTGGTAAAATATCATCTGAAGCAGAAGATGACACTAACTAGGGGAACTGTTAAAGGCTTCCTGTAGGCATTAGTCGATAAACTGGCAGTATGGTGGATAGGATGCTGGACTTGGAGGCTGAAAAAATCAGAGTCTAACCTCCACCTCTGACACTGGAAAGGCTTTGAGTGTGGGTATGATGATGCATGACTACATCTCTCATCAGAGTACCAGTCCTGGTAAGTTTGCAGTGGCTCCTCATTAGGTTAGCCATAGGGTGATGACCTGTTGTGTGGTCATAGAAGTTCTTGAAGACCTTCTATTAAGTTCTAGAGAAGTCATGTTGTTCCATGATGGAATGAGTACCAATACTGACAAAACTGAAGATGTCTGAGGAAGGGAGAAGTATGGACATACTATATTCTCCTACATGCCTCTTGGGCTTTAAGCTCCCTTGGGGTAGGAGTTGCTTCTCTCTGAAGGAATGAAAAGATAATTGGTTCTGGAGTTGGAGGATCTGAGTCATAATCTTGTCTTTGAGGTTTGCAACCTCTGTGACCTCGAGCAGATTATTAAAAATCACTGGGCTTCTCTAAAATAAGATGGGGGGAGTTGAGGGGGAAATTTAGTCATTGACTCAGTACTGGAAGGAACCTTAGAGGCTATGTAGTTCAACCCTCTCATTTTACAAATGGGGAAACTGAGGCCCAGAGAAGTTAAATGATTTGTCCAAGACCACCAGATTTAAAGCTTCAGAGGTGGGATTAGAACTTAGGTCATTTGACTCAAGAACTGACTGAACTCAGTTCTCTTCCCACTCTATCATGAAGTAACTTTCAGATCAAAAGATTTGTTAACTTGGCTCTAAACTTGATTTAGCATCTAGCACATGTTCTGTACACCGTAGGAACTTAAAAAATGTTTGTTGAATTGAATTGAATTTATTTTGAATTTACTTCAACTTTAGCCAGTTCCATCTCCAGAAGGAACTTTCCTATTCATTTCAGTCTCCCCAAAGTCCAGACACAGGCAGCCTGCTTATGGCTGACAGAATTTGACCTGTGTTATCAATAGGGCACCATGGATGAGCTTCTTAATTCAAAAGGCTCTAACTGCAGAGGAATCAATCACCCTGGATGGAAAGAGCATTAAAAAAAACTATTTCTGAGGTCATTGAAATTCTGTAAAATTTTTTAAAAAATATTTTAGTTGGGGAAGAGGAATCCAAATGAGTGACTTCCATGTTTTTGAGGCTCCACTGCCAGGGACCAGAACTGTCCAGGGGCAAGTCCTTAATCTGATTAGAGCTGTGGTCTGGGCCTTTTGCCCATGCAATGCCTCAGTTCACTTTGTTTTCCTTCTGCTTGCTCAAGTGTTATTCTTGGGCAAATATCTCCCATACATTGAAACAGATGACTCTTGCCTTATATACCATCCTCTGAATTTCCTCCACCAGAGTTTTGTCCTGACAACATCCAAGAAACATCCAAGAGACAACCAGCAGTCTCTGGAGACCACACTGAGCAGGATGTGGGGTGTTGTGCCTGAATTCACAAATGACACAATGGATTGTGGTACTACTATCTCTCCATGTAAGGCCATTGTGGGAAGGATTTCTTTACGACAGACACCTGGAGGAGATTTTAATGTGTTGTGGTCTTGGATACCATTGGCAGACTTCACCTGTATTTGCAACAGTTCTTCAACACTGGAGTCTGAAGAATCAGTGCCTTTTGATTCCTGTATCTCAATAGTGGAGTGTTTCTTCTTAATAAAAGGCAGCTGCATAGAAAGAAGGGGAAAAGCACTGGGTTTGGAGTCAGAGAATATGTTCAATTCCAGGAGCTTTATTAAGTGCCTACTATGTGACCAGCATATAGAAAGGCAGTGTGGGAAAGTGGATAGAGAGATGGGACCTCGGATTGGGAAGGAAGAAAAGGAGAAAGGAAACAAGCCTTAAGTGCTTATTATATGTCGGGAGCTATGCTAAAAGTTTCACAGATATTATCTCATTTCATTTGCACAACAAATTCTGAGGAATAAGTGTTATTATGGTCCCCATTTTACAGTTGAGAAAACTGAGGCAGACAGAGTTTATGTGACATGTTCAGAGTCACATAACTAGTTAGGAAGGGAAGACCTGAATTCACAACCTGACTGATACATGCCAGCTGAATGACTCTGGGTAAGTCACTTAAGCATGATTTAATAGTGTACACTAGTAAACGGGCTATTCTCATTGAGAGTTTCCTACGTTAAAAAAAAAATCCCAGGTTCTGAGGAAGGAAGGAAGGAAGGAAGGGAAGAAAGGGAAGAGAAAAGAGAAGAAAGATATTTCAGGTCAATTCAATTCAATAAACTTTTATTAAGTGCCTACAATGTACTAGAGACTGTGCTAAACTCTCGACTTACAAACAAGTAAAAGAAAGACAAGGCCTGCCCTCAAGGAACATACAGTGTAATAGGGGAAGAACACATTAAAAAAAGGTGCCTGGAAAGCATGGGGAAAGAGAAAGAGGCGACCAGAATGTATCTCATATCATAGAGCTGAAACCAAATAGAGAAGAAGATGGAAAGTGGAAATGATCTAGAAAGTCCAAATCCTGCTTTCTATAACAGAAAGCTTTGGGAGAGGAGTTTAGTCCTCCACCCTCCAGCTCTCCAATCCAAAGGGAAAAGAGGCAGAGTAAGTTGGGGAAGTATTGAGCATCCAAGACTGAGTGAGCTGCACAGTGATTAGATTAGAAGTGATGAGCTCATCTTGGGAGAGGCATCTCCATTCAAGAAGTTATAACCAATCATAGCTGTGGATGGAAAGTAGAGAGGCCCCATTTTAAAAGAGAGGGAGGGGCAGGAGCTGAGATAGAGACTGAGGAAAGAGTCAAAAAGGAAAATGGTCCCTAACCTCAACTTTCTACTGGAATAATAGAGGAACATGAGGCAAGGTTCAGGAATGAGTATGATAGAGGGTGGAGTGGATTGAGCACTGGGCTAGGAGTCAGGAAGACTCATCTTCCTGAGTTCAAATCTGGCCTCAGAAACTTACTAGCAAGTCACTTTACCCTGTTTACCTCAGTTACTCATATATGAAATGAGATAGAGAAAGAAATGGCAAACCATTCCAGCATCTCTGCTAAGGAAACTCCAGAATGAAGTCACCAAGAGTTAGACATGACTGAAACAACTAAACAGCAAAAACATGATGGTGAGGATGAGTTGTGTGGTTCCTACAGGGAGGAAGACTGACCTTTGCCTAGTATGCTAGTACTTCGGATCAAAACCTTGAATGACATGGCATTGACACTTGCCCATTGTCACATAGCTGGTAAGTCAGTTAACACCCCCAGTCTCATTTTTCTCATCTGTAAAATAGGAGCAATGCCTAGCACTACCTGCCCAACCCCTCTCCCCAGGTAGTTAGGATATAACTGATTTCCAATGAGACCCATCAATATCAGATTCTAGTGGAAAGTTCAGAGAGTTGTGTCTCCTTGCTAGGTGTCTTTTCTGTTTCCAAGCACTGTAGCAATTTAAATAGATTTAGGAAGACTTTGAATCTGGGGTATTAAACATAGACCACAGATTTAGAACTGGAAGAAACCTTAGAGATCACCTAGTCCACTTTTCTCTCCTCCTCTCCTCCCCTTTATATTTTACAGGGGAAGAGATCAAAATCCAAAAAGGTTATAATTTGTTCAAGGTCGTATAGATAATGAACGGCTGCACAAGAATTTGAATTCAGGTCTTCTGAGTCCAAATTCAGAACTTTTTTCATAATTATGTTAGAATCAGAAGGGGTTTTAGAGACCATCTAGTCCTACTCCCTCATTTTATGGATGAGGGAACTGAGGTCTAGAGAGGGACACTAAGTCATTCAGGGTCACATACCTAAGTTAGCGGTGGAGTTGGGACTAAAATCTATGACCCAACGTTCTGCCAGTTTCTAAACCAACACATCCAAATCACAGCACTATAGAGATGAATAAGAACAGCTCATGTAAGGAAAATGAGAAGTTATTGTTTAAAATCAAGGCCTGATATGTGGAAGTCTTCTGGCCTCCCAGATCACTCTGATACAAAATGGCATCCTGAGCAGTCACTTTCCAAGTGACTCCAAATTAAAACTATAGGCAAAGAATGGAGGGAAAATAAAAGCATGTTGATTTCATCTGCTTCTGAAGTAAATAGTTCATTTGACTGATCAGCATTTGTCAGTACCTCTATTTTTTTATTTTATTATTATTTTTTTAATGTTCTACAATCACTTCCTTAAAATTAAGATTTTATCTCCCCCACACCTTCCCCCCATTACTCCCCTCCCTTATTAATTGACAAGGAGTCTGGCTTAGGGGAACAAACTGGAGTAAAACATTTTAATGGAACTATCTGTTTACAAACACGGTTTCTATTGAAGCACTCTGGCTTTCACTCATCTCATTTAAAACACAAACTGATCTACAGAGAGACTTTCTCCCTTAAACAAAAAGCCCCCAAAACTCAGTATATGAAGCATACTGTTGTCTCCACAGGGGGAATCCACAGTCTCTGTGTGAGGATAAAAGGTGGAAACCATCTAACCTCAACTAAATGGGCAAAGAGCAGGACCAACAAAATAAATAGAGTGCATGAGAGCATTTTTGGGGGGAAAATTTTTGGAAAGTTGAAGAAGAGAAAACTTCCTTCTTAGTGACTCACAAATATTTCTGCCTCTCAGGGTTGTCTCTAACTGAGCCCTTCACAAGCCAGACATTGGAGGCACGTTCCGGCAATTTCTCTTTCCTTTCATTTCAACTCCTGAAAATTCCTTCAAAACTAGGTTCAAGCACCATTTCCCATAGGGGGCCTTTCCTGATCCCAAGTTGTCCATGTTTCCCATTTCCCCCATACATTGCTTGCTACAAATTTTGGGATCTATTCCTCAAAGTGAGGGACTGTTTCCTTTTGTTTTTGTAATCCCAGCATATAAAATAGTGCCTGGCACAGGCTAGGGATTTAATAAATGCTTGTTGAGTGATGAGTTCCTTTCCTGGAGTGGGAATGACAAATGATAGAAAAGGAGTCTGTGAGATATGGACATCCTTAATTTCTCTCATGTGAGTTACCTGGCTTGGTGATGGAAAGGAAGCTATGTCACTTTTTTGGACGATTCTAGGGCTATTAACTGAATGCCGCCTAAGTTTCCAATCAGAGTTGTAAGGTATTTTGCAAATAAATTCTTTCTCATTAAATTAGCTCAACCCCCTAGGAACGTCAGTGGGTTGTACTGACTCTACAGAAAAGGGAAGAGGGAAATGGTGCAGAGAGGAGAATAGGGCAGAAGTGATTGTTTCACATCCTATGGATTGGGAAAACAGGACTAACTACTACCACGTGTGTAACTGGCCAACTTGGTGTAGCATACAGGGCACTGGGATGGTGAGCCATAACTTGGATGAGGTAATCAGTGCTTTGTTCCAGGGCGCTGAAATTTAGAGAATGCAGATAGCATTCACTATTCTTGAATAGTGTAAAGATGAGTTTAATGCCTTATTATCAACAATTAGCCAATATGGAAATGTATAAAATTGCTGGTTTGTTAATATCCCCCTCCTCTCTCCCAAGCAACAATCTTGCAGGATCCCACATCTCTGCTTACAAGGGCCATTTCCTAGGGTCCCTGTATCTCTTCCTTCTCTGCCCCTCACTGAATTTGTCTTAAAAAGTTAATCTGAAGGCGTGGTTTGTGATTCTGGCACCAAATGAACAAATCTCTACATCCAGATCATCTGGGATGAGAATCAAAAGGACCAAGTTCGAGTCAGTCAAAAGGCGTTTATTAAAAACTTACTTTGTTCTGTTTCCTTGTCTGTCATACACAAATCATGTGACCTCAGGCCTCGCCCATCCAACCTCCTCAGATTTACACTTGAGTGAATTAACAAAGTTAAATGACTTGATTTGATAAATGGTTAGTGGAATATCCTTCATTTTCTTCAAGATTCAGTTTAAATACCACATCCTATATAAAACTGTTCTTGACTCTCTGCCTCCCTGTATACAATCTTGAATTTAATCTTTGTATACTTATGCATAGGAGGGCACCTAGGTGACTCAGTAAATAGAGTTCTGGTCCTAGAGTCAGGAAAACCTGAATTCAAATCTGACCTCAGATACTTACAATGTATCCCTGGGCAAGTCACTTAACCTCTGTTTGTCTTAATCCACTAGAAAAGTGGATTAGTATCTTTAGTATCTTTGCCAAGAAAACTGTGTGGATAGTTGTAACAGCAAGACCCCAACATACATAGGAGGGCCTGCTATACAGGTTCTTAGATCTGCTTTTCTGAAAGGAAAGGCAACTTTTGAGGGATCAACAATCACTTTAATCAAGCACATGTATCATTTACTTAATTCAGGGGAAAAGAATCAGCACTTTGAACTTCAGAGAAAATACAGAGAAATAAAAGTCAATAGACAGGGCTTCCAATTGTCTGACTATAAGCAATGCATATGTAGTTACCAGAGAAAGAAGCACCAACATCTGCATTTTCAAAGCTTGGGGGCTCCTTTGTGGCTACCCAGAGTCTCATCTGGCCAAACAAACACTTCCAGTGAGTTAAGTCCCAAAACAAAACCTCATTTCAGAGTACATATACACTTTTCAGAGCCAGAGGACAGGACCCTCAGACCCTGTGCCTCAATAGAAATTAACAAAAGATATTGAGACCTATTAATGGGCAATGGATGGGGAAGATCTTTAACTCTTTCTTCCACTCACAATTAACCTTAAATTACCATTACAACAGTATTAGTGTGCCATGGTCTTTGGGATCATGAAGTATCAAACATGACTAAACAACTAAAAAACAACAACATATTTATGTGTGTACAATGTTGTCTCCCCTAATAGAACATAAACTCCTAGAAAAGAAGGGCTATTTTGCTCCTTGTCTTCATTATTAGTACATAGGTTAGTGCCTAGCCCAGGGGCATGGGGAAACTGTAAGTGTGGCCTTTTGACTAAATCCAAATTTAAAGGCCTTAGCCTTTAGATGGTGCTTAATACTCAACTGATATAAAAATTTTCCATTTTCTTATAGCAGTGGGAACAAAAGGAATAGTTGGTTGGAAGAAGTCCCCTACCTGGAGACAGCTAAGTGGCCCATTGAACAGAGTTCTAGACATGGAATCAGGAGAACCTGAGTTCAAATCCAATCTCAAACACTATATTATGACTCTAAATAAGTCACTTAACCTCTGCCTTTCTCAATTTCCTCAACTGTAAAATGGCAAAAATAATTAATTAGTTAATTATTAATTATAATTAATTAATAATAAATTATTATTATACCTCCCAGAGTTGTTGTGAGGATAAAATGAGGTAATGTTTGTAGTTTGCTTAGCACAGTGCCTGACAAATCTTTCCCATCCCTTCCTTTTTCTGTAATGCATAGAACACAGGTTTAAGAATCGGAAGACCCAGGTTTGAGTAACAGATCTTTCATTTATTACAACCTGGGCCAGCCGTCTAGTCATTTGAACTCTATTTGCTTTTCTGTAAAATTAGTGGATTGAATTCTATGACTTCTAGAGTTTTTTCCAACTTTAAATTTTCCGTCTCTCTAATCTTTCTGCCTATTCCTCCTGTGGTTAGGCTAAGCAGTCTGCTAGGTCTCTGACTGTATTTGGGAGGGGGCTGGAGGCTGAGATTGTATAGGATTTCTGTCTTGTTCTCCAGGATACTTTCCCATCTACTCTGCAGGCCTTGGAACCCTGCCAGCTGTTTACAGATTCTGTGGGTAGTGTTATCAGGAAGGAAGTTATTGACAAGTAAAGATCAAAACCATGGCATCTGTGGGAGGTAATGTGTACTCTGTGTGGGGGGAGAAGAGGTTTATCAGGTGAACTTGTCAGGCTTCGGTCCCATTTTCAAAGATGAAAACAATGTCCTGGGAAGCTAAAGAAAGAATGGTTCCTGAAGGACTTTTTTTTTCCCCTTATGGAGGAAAAGTGACAGAAACAACAAACAAAGATAAACTATTTCCTTTTACATTGTATAAAAACTGAGGGAGGAGTAGGAGTAGTTAAAACCTAAGCAATTCCTCAAGCGTCTTTCTAGTCCTAGCTCTCCCCCTAAATAGCCAAATGATATTAAGCATGTCACTACACTTCTGTGGGCCTCAGTTTACTCATCTGTAAAATACAGAGTAAAATTAGATGGCGAGGTTTCTTCTAGTTCTAACATTCTTCATTTCCAAAATTATAACTCTTTATTGGTTCTTTTATGTAGAATCTTTGCATGGAAAAACCATAAATCATGGACTTCTAGAATTTTAACTTTGAAGAGTCTGAACAGAGTGAATGCTTCTTAAAATATATAAACTAACCAACAATTTTTTAGAACATTCTTCTAGACTTAAATGATGATTTTTGGTTAGGGATGAAATATATTCAGTTAGAGTCATGAATTGACTGAAATTAAGAAGGGCTGGAAGTTTAAAAAGCTGATTTAAAGAGTTTTAAACTGAAAAGGAAGGAGAAGGGGGAAAAACTGCCTATGTATAGTCATCAAGCTAGATATGGTTCTTGCCCTTCATTTTCGAAGAGGACCAAAATGACATCATCACGATAAAGTGAGGTTTCAGTGTGTCCGACTGTGGCTGATCAAACCAATACAAGCTCAGAATGCTCTACCACAAGTTGGGCACAGATTGTCCATGTGAATATTTGGAGTGGATACGCCAAATTTGAGCATCCTGTTTACTTTATGCCGTCTCAGTTCTATTTTGCTCATAGAGCACAGCACCCTTTCTGACGTGGGCACACCACGCTGAGTGGTCTTGTGCCAGTGTTTTCCATGTTGCACAGTCAAATCCGAAGCTCTTGAGAGAGACCTTGAGAATGTCCTTGTGTCACTTCTTCTGACCAACATATGATCTCCTGTG
Organism: Potorous gilbertii; assembly: GCA_028658325.1. Lineage (NCBI taxonomy): Eukaryota > Metazoa > Chordata > Mammalia > Diprotodontia > Potoroidae > Potorous > Potorous gilbertii. Next base: position 369,455,804 of record CM053769.1, read on the forward strand.
AGTTGTCCATAAAATGGACTTATTTGGCAAGCACACGTTTTACATTCAAACAATATGGCCAGCCCATCAGAGTTGTACTCTCTGAAGCATAGTTTGAATGTTTGGCCATTCAGCTTGAGCAAGGACTTCAGTGTCTGGTACCTTATTCTGTCAAGTGATCCTCAGAATCTTCCTAAGACAGTTTATATGGAAGCCATTCAGTGTCCTGGAATGTCAACAAATTAGAGCTCTTCTCTGAGCGTGAACAGTTTGTTGCTAACTTGCAGGAAAAGTTGAATCAACATGTAGTTGGCAACAGTGGAGCAGAAAAGGAGTGGGCAGCTCTCAGAGATTTGGTGTACAGCACTGCATTTGCTCATCTGGGTCAGAATACTCACAAGCACTAAGACTGGTTTGATGAAAATGATGGGGAAATTCAGAAGCTGCTAAACAAAAAATAAGAACTCCACAGGATATACCAGCAGGATAGTTCATCCACCTCTAAGGAGGCAGCACTTAATTCCATCAAAATCAAAGTACAAATAGAGAATAGATACCACCATAAAAAAGAATAACAACTGAGATACCCAGAAATCCACAAGATTCAATAACCAAAAAATGAGCCAACAATAAAACCCAGATGTCAATACATACATCCAATGCCTGAGTAAAAAACCAAATGTACTAGAGATCTAACGCAAGAAAACAAAGTTGATTTCATAGGCATCAGTGAAATTTGATGAGATATAATCCATGACTGAAATACAGCCCTGTAAGACTAAATCTTACTCAGAAGGAATAAGATAGATAGCAAGGGTAGGTGGTCAGGGCAGGGCAGGATAAAGCTGAATGTTAAGATAATTTACTAAAACAAAAAATTAAAACCTATAGGAGGGCTGTACAGTAGAGATCATTTCAGTAAAATGCAATGAAAGTAGGAAGAACAGCAGGTTTTTTCATTAGTGTAGACCACCATGAGGAAATGGATGAGGAGCTCAGTAGGTAGATCACAAACATGAGACAAAAGCATAATATAGTAGCGGAACTTCAATTATCTAGTTATCTATTGGGGGTCTCTACCAAAAGCAGACGACATAATAATTTCTTGGCCTGTTTTCATGACAATTTCACCCTACAAAAGATGCAAGAGATGATGAGAGAAACTGTCATTCTGATCTAATTCTAATGAAGGAAGAATTGGTTGCTAAAGTAAAAATGATGAGACCTTTGGAAGGAAGATGAAAAGACCACTTAATGTTTGAATCCATGATAAAGTAGAAGAAAACAGAGTTTATAGAGAGATAGATAGGTTTCCATGGATTAGATTTCTTCAGGGAAAACAGCTCTGGAGAGACAGGAAATTCTGTAGAATTAAATTATGAAGAAAGAATGAGAAAACTTCCTCTGAAGAAGAGGGAAATTTGTCTAAAGAATTATGGGGTTACAAAGAGAGCTCATCAACTAATTTATGTTTTTTCTTTTTTTCAATTTAACTTCTTTCATTAACCAAGAAATTTCTTTCTTTCTTTTTTCTCCACCCCACTCCCCCATGAACACCAACTTAGATTTTAAGAAGAAATGTATAATAGATACTTAAAGCAAAGGCAGTGAATGGTTCAATCCTTTAAGAGTTGTATCAGCAGCCCCATAGCTTAGAATGAACTCAAGCTGACAAGAAATACTAGAAAATAATCACACAAAAAGGTCATTGAATTTTTTTCAAAGCTATCTTTGGGGGGAAAATCAAAGATGAGACAGAATGGCTGTTCAAGGTGAATTGAATGATTTTAATGGATAACAAGAAGACAGAGTTACTCTAACTCCACTTCTGTTTTTCTGTCCTTCTAAATATAATGCCCTTTGAATTATAAAGACAAAAAAAGGCTATTAAAGAGTTAATGTGGAGATAACAAGTGAGCTCCTAGCTTCTACTGATGATTTTAGATCATGAAACCTGGATAAAATATGCCCAAGGTACTAAAAAAATTGCTAGGTATAATTACTTACACTGATCACTTAAAATGATTTTTCAGTGTCTGCAGAGTATGGGAGAGATTTTGTAAGATAATAAATGTCTTCATATTTTAAAAAGGGAAGAGTATGGACATTGCAAACCAGAGGTGTCAAATGGCTGCAGGCAGTCTGCAATATTCCCTAGTAAGGCCTGAACAAGATTAAAATGTAATGGAAAAATATTTTTAAAACAAATAAAAGTACTCTAAAACATAGATCATCTTAATGTATAGTTTTCTAAGTCAATATGTGGCCCAAAGGAATCATTTTGTAAAGTTTAGTGATTCCCATTTCCATTTGAGTTTGACACAACAGCTATAAATGATAGGGCAATATCTGGCAAATTCTTGAACATGTGTGAATGGGATAGTGACTGTCAAAAAGGGAATGATAACCCCCAAAAAGCTGGGAAAGCTTATGTCAGACCAATCTAATTTAAACTTTTTCAATGGGGTTACTGAACTGGTATATCAGGGAAAGGCAAGGGATGAAGTTCACTGTTGTTTTTTTTTAAGGCAGATCAGCTGTCAAAATTTCATGGTATTCTTCTCAACAGTCTGGAGAGATATACACTAAATGATGGAGTAGATAGATGGATTTGGAACTGGTTGAATAGTGCAGCAGTCTTTGATGTCTCAATGTCTACTTGGATGGAAATCTTTAATGGGGTATTTCAGGAATCCATTCTTCTTGGCCCTGTGCTTTTTATCAAAGACTCAGCTAAAGGCATAGATGACATTCTTTTCAAATTTGTAGATGACATAAAGCTAGAAAAGATAGCTGACACATGGGAAGATAGAGTGAGAAAATAAAAATATCTTGACAGGATAGAATATTGGACTGAATATAAGAAGATGAAATTTAACAGGGATTCATGGCAAGCCTTACACTTAGATTCTAAAAATCAAATTCACAAATAGAAGATGGAAGAGGCATGGCTAGATAGGAGTTTGTATGAAAAACACTTGAGGGATTAAGAGGGCTGAAAGTCTAATATGAATCAATGATGCAAACTAAACAATCTACATTCAGAGGCAAAGTGTCTAGTACTGGGAAGGTAATGATACCATTCTGCTGTGCCCTGCTCAGACAAAATCAAGACTACTATGTTTGGTTTGAGGCACCACATTTTTGGTAGGATATTGATCAACCAAGGAAAGACAGAAAGGATGAAGGGCCTCAAGATCATGCTGTATGAGAAGCAGCTGAAAACGACTGGGGAAATCTAACCTAGAGAAGAGAAGTTTGTGTGTTCCATAGATTTGGAAAGGTGCGAGAAGGCCTAGATTTGTCCTGTTTGGTCCCAAGGGACATATAACTAAGAGCAATGAGCAAAAATTTCAGAAAGGTAGATGTTGGCTCCACGCAAAGAAAACATTCTAATAATCCAAATGGAATGGGCTACCTCAGTGGGAAGGGGATTATCCTTCAATAATATTATACACATATATATATGTGTGTATGTATATATGTACATATAAATGGATATATGTATGTATGTTTATGTGTGCATATATGTGTAGTGTGTGTACACATATATACACATACATCTATTGTATATACTATACATACATGTTTTTGTACATTACATTATATATAATTTTTGTGTGTATGTATATCTCTATATAGAGATATATATCATCTATATCTATCTAGCTAAATCCAATTTATTTCACAGCCTACCTTTTTAAGAGTGCAGTTACCTAGTCAAACCTGAATGTGAACAAGAATTCACTTTATTTCACATATGAAATATACATGAATAGATGGACGTATATTAATATTTCATAGATTTAAATATATATTTGAAATATATATATGAATATTTATATATAAATGTACATCACATGTGAAATAAAAGTGGATTCTTGTTCACATTCAGTTTTGACTAGGTGATTTCTAAGGCCCTTGTAATTCATACTGAGGCAGTGAGTGTCCTATCACTGGAGTTAAGCAGAGACTGATTGGCCAGTTGTTGGGCGATGTTGTAATGGTTTCCTGATCAGTTATTTGTTGGACTAAATTACCTCTGGGATCCTTTCCAAATCTGAGTTTCTATGATTTTACAAACCTCAGGACATCTTAAACTTCTTCTGATTCTATTTTTATGGGATAAGAGCCTAGGGTGAATAGTTTGAAGTCAAACTTTCCTTTTTCTTAATCGCTCATAATAGGTAACAAATGTTAAGAAGTTGAGCTAATAATTGTTGAGACTCAACATGCTTGACTCAGAGTCAGTTGTGAAACAGATCACGATGCTGAGCAGATGGGTGGTCATCAGAACATTACACTCTTTCGTTTTCTCTCCCTCTCTTTTCTTCTACTTCCCAAAAAACCTGATGTAGAGGGCTCCCTACCAAGGGATATCATTAATTAATTACATGTATATGGGGTACTATGTTAAGCACTTTATCAATATTATCTCACTTGATCCTCACAGCTACCTCGAGACTTATGTCTCAGTGCTCTATCCACTGTGCCATCAAGCTGGTGAAACCCAAAATCTTATCTATGTTGGTTTCTTAGAGAGGAAAATGAAAGTTATTTTCTTTAAAAAAACATAATGATCCTGCACCATAAAAAGCTACAGTCACAATATCCATCCTTATTGTTGTATCCCTACAGCGCAGATAAAACCGCTCTTTAGGGCCACCAGAGCAAGTGATGTGACCTGAAAATATTGTCATACAGAGGTCTACAATTCATGACAAAAGAATTCATTCAGAGCAGAGTTGTAGGAATGACACTGAAATAAGGACAAGGAAAGCTTTTTTTTTAACCTTTTATTTTTCCTTCAGCAGCATAGAAACTAATCAGAAATCCTGAGGGATGAAAGAAAAGAAGTATTCATTTGAGTAAAGGGAGAGAGAGAGAGAGAAAGAGAGGGAGAGGGAGAGGGAGAGGGAGAGGGAGAGGGAGAGGGAGAGGGAGAGGGAGAGGGAGAGGGAGAGGAAGAGGGAGAGGGAGAGGGAGAGGGAGAGGGAGAGGAAGAGGGAGAGCGCACATTGGAGTTAGGAGAATTCACTGGAGGCGAGTCATTTTTAGTTGCTTTCACTGAATGGATTCCAGGATTACAGATTTGGAGCTGGAATGGGCTTGGAGACCATCAGTTCTGACTCTTCATTTTATGTATGAGGAACCTAGGACCCAGGTTAAGTGAATTGCCCTTGGTCACACTGATAGCAAGTGTTCAGCCTCCATTTTGAACCAAGGACCTCAGACTCCAGTGTCAAAACTTTGTCCTCAGTGTCCAGCTTTTGAGGAGTATGACCAAATCAGTGGTTTCAAATTCAAATAGAAATGTGCCTCCTATTGACTGAGAAAACCACAAATTAATATTATCTATGTTGTGTTTTAATTTATTTAGTTCAACATTTCCCAATTATATTTTTAATCTGGGTTAGATAATCTCTAAGGTCACTTCTTCCTCCAAATATATGATTCTATTTTCTTTTTCTTTCTTTCTTTCTTTCTTTCTTTCTTTCTTTCTTTCTTTCTTTCTTTTTCTTGTTTGTTTGTTTGCATGTCTTTCCTAAAAACTTAAGCCCAGTACACTCTGAAGCCCATGGATTGGATGGTTAGAGGTCCCTGCCCAAGCTCCCCTTAATGGCAGTTTTCTGAACCCTCCAGGCAGGCTTAGAGTGATTATCAATAGTAACTGTTTTCTCTTTCCCTCCTAGATTGATTTAGTTATTTTTTTTCTCATTAAAGGAGTCATTCCCTGACTACTTCTTAAAGAGGCCTGTTCACTGAATGGGTATTATCTTACTCTAAGGGAGTACCTGGAAAGGCCTTAGCCTAAAAAGGCCAAGATCTCCCATTGCATTCTTGGTTGTCTCTAGTCATCCTGATGAATATCAGATCACTGGATTCAGGTGGCTCTGGAGAAGAAGTGAGACTGGTGACCTTGCACAGCCCTCCCTCACTCAAAACAAAGTCAAGTGCAAGTCATGTCATCATTTCTCTGATGGCGTGGTCTTCTTCAAAAATGAAGGACGAACATAACAAATTTGATGGTCCTATGGGTAAGATAAAGAGAGACAGTATTGTCTACTGGAGAAAGAACTGATCTTAAAACCAGGAAGAACAGAGTTTCACAAATTTTTTACAAGTTTTACAAGATTTACCTCTGACACATACTGCCTAAGTGACCCTGGGCAAGTCACATCTCCTCTTAGTGTTCTAGGGTCTAAGATGACAGGAGGTGCATTGGTAGTAGGAGTTTCCTCATCTGGGAACCTGCCATACTAATGAAAGCACAGATCTAGTCGCCGTTCTGTTGTTATGAATGAGAAATCTTATGATTCATGTGAAATGAAGTGTTTCCAACAGCTGGAGTATAGCCTGCTGGGCCTTGCTATCAATTCTTGTTTTTCTAGGTTCCAATCAGTCAATAAATGTTTGTGAAGAGTCTGATAATATATGCAAGGCATTTTTTCTGCCCTCAACCAGCCTTCTTTTTACCTAAGGAGACAGTATACAGAATCCTTAATCTATTACCAACCTTGAGGGAGTATAGTGAGGAAAGAGCATTGAAAAAACGTTATATTATATATATATATATATATATATATATATATATATATTATATACATAAAAAATAACTAACATCACTAGGCAGGATTAAAATGCCAAAGGAACAGTTACCATCATTGACTCTACGCATACAAAGGAAGAAGAGTGCCTTCTGAATTGGAGCAATCAAGGGGACACGTCCTGGAGGAAGGAAACAACTTTGAGCTATACCCCTAAAGTTAGATAAGATTTCAATAAAATTAAAGGGGGAGAGACCTTGGCCATATAACCTGTACCACAAATGGAGTTCATCAGAAAGGAATTTGTCAACCTACAGAGATTATCTCCTCTATATGAAACATTCTCTGTCTCTCACTTATGTATCCAAAAGAGCTTTCTCACATCTGGTATATTTAAAAAAAAATTACTGTACTCCATGAACTGAATTGAGCATCCTGAGAGACTGCTAGCTCCTGCTTTACCTAAAAGCATTCCCGACCACCTAACAATCATAAATAGTTTTCCCGCATCTCATAAAATTCTGCTGCAAGCCACTCTGGGAATATTTTACATTAGCTCTAATGTCTTAAATACCTGATGGGGATGTTTGCGACGGGGGCATCCAACATTCATCTGAGCCACATGTGTCTATGGACAGATCGTCTGGGGAGCCCAGTTCTTTTTTAATTGCCTCACTGCTCCATGGGTCCTTCCCTGTCAGTGACTCCTATGATGCTGGATGATCTATGAGCTACACAGTATGGTTCTCATCAGAATCACAGGCTGTTATATCAGAGAGGTAAGGCAGAGGAGGAAGCAGGGAAGGAGGGAGTAGTCTTGGTGTTTGTTGACTGGCAAATTGCATTCATGTTTCCTGGTAAATTTCCAGTCCTGGGGGCACCAGGATTGTAACTTAAGGCAATGTTACCCATTTTCACCAAGGGAGGAGAGTAGGATCCCACTTCCTGAATCTGATTTTGTAATGGGTCTCTTGACCCAATGGGAATAATTCAGTGGCCTAGAGGACAATTTACAGAGTCAATACTTATAAAGTGGGGGGGAAAGGTAGGGAAAAGTAACAGTGACGTGAACTCCCTGATAATGCCCAGGGGCCTCACATTCCAGTATATGCTCAGGAGAAAGGGATTCTATCACAGTTCATCCCATCATGCTACAAGCTGAGGAATGCCCTCATAGAATGAGGGCCAGTAACACACAAATGGAGATATGTAGGAACATGAGCCCAACCAAACAGGAGATGAGCGTACATGCTGGGCCTTTACCTCCTCAAAGCTACTGCTATCATCCTAGGTGACATGAGGGAAAGGGCAGAAAGGCTGGGCTGCTCACCCAGGAGAAGAAAGATAAAGTGAGCCTATCACTCTGTTACCCCAAAGCTTCCCTGCCTCTGTCTTGTTTTCTTATTATAACAGTTGCTCCTGGCTTTATCCTATGGGATAAGTAGAGAGTGGATACTGGACCTGAGGGACTCTGGGAAAGACTTTGAAATGCCTTTTATCTGGATGTTTTTCAAAAAGTCAAGTGGGAATTCCAAGTCAGTTGAATAATTGTTTAATATCTACTATGTACAAGATGGGGCAACTAGGTGGCACCGTGGATAGAGCCAGAAGACTCATCTTGAGTTCAAATCTGGCCTCAGACACTTACCAGCTGTGTGAGTATGGGCAAGTCATTTGACCCTATCTGCCTTGGTTTCCTCATCTGTAGAATGAAATGGAGAAGGAAATGGCAAATCACTCCAGTATCCCTAACAAGAAAACCCCAAATGGGATCATGGAGAGTTGGACATGCCTGGAAACAATTGAACCACAACAAGGTACAAGGTACGAAGCACTGGGGTGTACAAAAAAGAGGAATTCAACGGTCCCTGCCTTCCAGAGATGAGAGCCAAGTACCACTAAGTATATGCTAAGGCCTGCACACAAGTAAGTACAATAGAAAGCATAATACAAGTTGTAGTGAACATATCCTAGATTCTCATAACCAGCAGCATGACCTTGGACAAGGTCCTTCATCTCTCCGTGCTTCAATATCCTCATTTATAAAACAAGAGTTCACACTGAAAATGACTGAACAACAAGAACTGTACAAATTTCAGATAACAACAATAAGAATATTTTATTAATTAAATTATATTATTTATTATTATTTAATATATATTGTATAGAGTCTGATAATACATACAAGGCATTTTCCCTGCCATCAAAAAACCTTTATTCTACCTAAGGAGATAGTACACAGAATATATGGATAGATAAAATTTAATATATAAAATTAATCATAAAATTGATTAAAAGGCATGATAATAAATAAAAATTAATTAATATAAAGTATTATGATGCTACTATAAAGTATCACTATAACATGAATTCTAAAAGTATAAACATTACAAATTCTAAATATTATGTATTAGCACATATTAGCAATAAATGAACACAGAGAAGTAGAAACAAAATACGTAACTGATTAAAAATATAGTGATTGTTTTAGCCACCCTATAAAACCCTTCTAAATTGGAATATGTGAAAGAGGCAAGCTCAAAGAGAAATGTAAATATTGAATTAGAGCTCATTTTTACAAGCTGGAAGAGAATTTTCCTCATATGTAAATTGTTGACTTTTAAGAAAGAGATGGTGGAACTAATATCCTGTTGATGGTGCTGTAAATTGGTCAAACAGTTATGGAAAATAATTTATTGCTATACAAGAAAAGTCACTGAACTGCATATACCCTTTGACCCAGCCATTACATTACCAGACATAGATCTTAAGGAAGTCAAAGTCAGAAAAAAAGGCCCCACATATATAAATATGCATACATATATATATATATATATATATATATATATATATATATATATATACATATGTATATATAGAACACACATCTGTATCTCAGGATTTCTGTGGTTAAACACACAGAAAATAAAACTGGAAACAAAGTGGATATCCTTTAATCATAAAATGAGAAGTAGTACTTACAGATATGGAATGCTGTATGCCCTTTCAGATGAGGTCACCGTATTCTTTTGGCTCAGTCCTTTTCAGTTGTGTCTCACTCTTTGGGACTCCATTGGGGCTTTTTTGGCAGAGATGCTAGTATGTTTTGCTATTTCCTTTTCCAGATCATTTTATAGATGAGGAAACTGAGATAAATGGAGGTGACTTGCCCAGGATCACACAACTAGTCAGTGTCTAAGGTCAGATTTGAACTCAGGAAAAAGAAGTCTTCCTGATGCCAGTTCCAACACTCTATCCACTCACTGTTTTATGCATTTTACTTAATTATTTTACTTTGCTACAAGAGATTTGTCATGAAATGAAAGTAAATGGTAAATGTAAGTAATGGAATAGCAAAACATCAAAAAATCAATAAAACTTAAAAAAACAAATTGTAGCATATAAACTTAATGGAATATTATAGAACAACAAGAAATGATAAATATGAAGAATTCAGAGAAGCTTGGGAACATTTGTATAGATGTAAGTGACACTGAAAAAACAATTCATGCAATAGCCCAATAGAGAAAAATTATAGCAAAATGTATCAAAACTCTGACAATGAAATAAACTTCCTTCCTCTCAATGGAGAAGTGGTAGATAAGGTAACTACCATCAGAAATAGAAAATCTATATGTTTATTTTGCTTAATTATAGAGCTTTGTTATACAGGAGGGTTTTGGAGGGGTGTAACAGGAAAGTGACAGTAATGTCTTTTTAAAAGTATGGATAGAACATTAATTCTGAAGAAGAGAGGAGGAGAGCAGATGAGAGGGGAGAGGAAAGAAAAGCAGAGGAGATGAAAGGAGGAGAGGGGGAAAAAAGGAGAAGGGAAGAAAGGAAGAGAGAGGAGAGGAAGGGAGAGAGGAGGGGAGGGGAGGGGAGGGAAAAGAGAGTTGTCCTAGATATTTTCTAAGGTGCCCACAGCTGTGCAACAGAAGGTGCTTAACAATTGCTGTTAGATGACCATTGACTGCAGTGATGAAAGGTGGTCAACTAAGAATTCAATCTCTCAGGCTCTCCAGACCTAGAAAGGATGGTAAGAGAGGTACTTAAGGGCTATTAGAATGGTTTTGAGTAGTTGTCTAGACAGACAGCTTCAGTGTTCAAACTCTTTGGATATCTGTGAGTCATCAAAAGGCACTCTCAGTTCTAGCCCTGATTTGGTGCTAACATGCCCTGTTCCTGCTTGTAGTCACTTGGGGCTTAGCTACAGGGAGAAGCCTTGGGGTTGTGTGTGTTGAGTCCTGGAAACTCAGAGGTAGCAGGAACAAGTTTGAGATCATTGACGCTACCAGATAGCAAATGGAAAGGAATTTTCCTGGGCCTACCACTACCCTTAACTTTGTTAGGCTGCTAGTCAGAAGCTATCACCCATGAAAAGCCGGTGCCTCATGAGCCAGTCTCAATTTTGACCTCTGAAGAAGATAGAAATCACGCTGTCAACTGGAGAGAAGGAACAAGAGATAGAAGGCTTCTAGGATGGTGGATTTGTTCAATTGAATTAAACTGGATCCCCAGGAGTGAAAATCTATTTGCTTCAAATCTAGGCCTTAGAACTGTCCTTTGCTTTCTCAAAGGGGTACCCCTGTGTTTCTGATCTTCCATTATACAAGGAAGAATAAAATATATCAATGTGGAAAACCCTTTCTTTTCCCCTTTTTCAACTCATCTTTTGTCAGTGAGTAGAAAGAATTTTCACAGTGAAAACACTGCAAATGAAACTTTCTCTGGATTGCATTAAGCCAACTCTCAAAACCAGATAAAGGCATTTAGTATGATCCTCAGGAATGGGAAATGGTTAATTATTCCAATTCAATTCAATAAGTGTTTATTAAACACCAAAGACTTACCAAGTCCTGTACTCCACTTTGGGAAACAGAAATCAAAACTCCAAAAGAATTCCTGCCCTCCCAAGGTTTACATTGTACAAGAGGAAATAATGCAAAGTAATTTGGGACTGCAGAGCACTGGAAACTAGTCAGAGTCAGAAAAAGGCTCTTACAACAGCTTGGACTGGACCTTACAGGGTGTTAGGAGTAATAATATTAATAGCTAACATTTGTATAAAGCTTATTATGTGCTTTACCATTATTATTTAATCCTTACAACAACCCTGGGAGATAGATGCTGTTATCACCTCCATTTTGTAGATGAGAAAATTGAGGCAGGCAGTAGTTTAAATGACTTGCTGAGGGTCACCTAGCTAGTATCTGAGACTAGATTTGAATTCAGATCTTTCTGACTCCCAGGCCCAGCAATCTATCCACTGCATTTGTCCCCTCCCTCTTCCCAAAGAAGGAGACTTTTTACTGGAATGGGTAATCTGAAAATGAGATGTTTCTACTTCATCACAGTACCATGTAAGAAATCAGCATGACCATTAAATCCCTTACTGCCCTCTGGTCAGGCAACAGGAAATAGGAATCCTAGAATTCCATAATGTGAAAGCTTACCTTGGCCCCTATTGAGTTTAGCTCATACTGACTGTGTGAAGGGTGTCCCAGGTCAGTTAGGCTAGTATCTGATCCTAGGCTTGGGTTTCCCTAGGATATTCCTTTCTGTAGTTCAGGAGTCTCACTACCACTTTGGTTTTCTTTTCTGATTTACCCAAGTAGCTAACTTCAAAGGTATTTGTTCCTGAACCATTCCTAAGGTAGGAGAGAATCCTAGGATGCCAGAGAGGGAAGGTTCCCTAGCAATTCCATCTAGTTTAACTTCCCCTCTTCCCCAAATTTTTAAAAAACAGATACCATGGCAGAGAAGGGGAAGGTTGACATTGACATTGAAATTGACTTGTCAAGCTAGACAATTTGCAGGTCTGCAATGAAAAGTCTGGTTTCCAACTCATAAACTGTTGAGGTTGTTCAGTCATGTCTGATTCTTCATGACCCTATTTGGGATTTTCTTGGCAAAAATACCAAAGTGGTTTGTCATTTTCTTCTCCAGCTCATTTTTACAAATGAAGAAACTGAGACAAACTGACTTAAATGACTTATCCAGGGTCACACAGGTAGTCAGTGTCAGGACAGATTTGAACACATGAAGATGTCTTCCTGACTCCAGGCCCAGTGCTCTATCCACTATGACATTTAGCTGCCCCAAACTCATAGACATAGCCTGTTAAGAGTTGAAAGGTACATCAGATAACTTTTATTCTGCCCTGTCCTTTTACAGATGCTCCCCATGACACTAAATTTTAGAGAAACAAAGGGCCTGAGAGACCACTTGGTGTGAGCTCAACCTTCTCAGACCAGAGATTTTTCCCTCACTCAGTACTTCTGTCAGAAAGTCTCAAAATGACAGGCAGATTAGCAATCCTTCCTGAGGAAAACACTTGCACATACGCCCACGCACATGTTGTCAGTTATTGATAGCATAATGTGATAGCTGGGACCATCTTTTTCCGTCTGCAGCATCTTATTTCAATGATCCTTTTTAAAATGCCCTTAGGCAGTACATGACATAACCCATTCCCAATTCATTAGGTTCCTTTGGAGACTTTCCTGTTGACGATAAACCTTAGCCTGGAAGCATCAGGGACATCTTCATCTTCTTGATCTCTACAAGGAGCCACTGGGGGGCAGGGCTATGAAATCAAAGCATCTTCATAGATATCCCTCTAGGCATTCTATAAAAGAGGGGAAAGGTATTTCCAGTAGGTGTTAAATTTGAATGATTTAAGAAGCTTTTGCAGATAGGGGTAGTAGCTGGGAGTTAAGAGATACGTCTTTGGCCATATACAAGGTCCCTACTTGGATCTCATATTTCCAATTTGTAAAATGGAGATGGTAAACTCATCATAGTATACCTCACCCACCCAACTCACATTGCATTATGGCAAATGCATTGTGTAGATTAATGGTAAATGGTGTTCCTATGTTACATTTATAACCTGTTTCCTAGTTTGGGTTCTGATAGAGATTTGTGTTTCAGTAACATAGAGAATTGCTTGGCCAATCATGCAATAATATGGAGGGAATGTAACTCTGGATGCTTGATTTCTTTTCTTTTAATTAAATTTTCTTCAATTAATAAGTATTTTCTCTTCCTCTCAATACTCCCTCCCCCACATACACACTATAGAGGAAGAAAAAAAAAACCCTTTTTAACAAATACATATAGTCAAGGAAAACAAATACCCACATTGGTCATATCTGAGGACATTTCATTCTACATCTTGTGTCCATCACCCCTCTGTTAGGAGTGGGGGTTCCATGCTTCATCAGTCCTATGTAATCATACTTGATCATAACATGGATCAAAGTTCTTACATCTTTCAAAATTGTTTCTTTACAATGGTATTGTTATTGTATAAATCTCTCTTAGTTTGCTCACTTCACTCTGTGTTATACAAGTCTTCCCAGGTTTCTCTGAAATAATTTCTTTCATATACCATAATTTGTTCAGCCATTTACCAATTAATGGGTGCCCCCTTAAGTTTCCAGTTCTTTATTAAAACAACGATAGATAGTACAAATATTTTTGTCCATATAGGTCCTTTTCCTCTTTCTTTGATCTCTTTGAGGGTATGATGTCTAATCTATTTCAGCAGTTGGATCTGCACTTTTGATCAACAAATACTTACTTTCTACAGGCAACTGAGCATTATAGTGGATTGTAGCCAGGCATCAGAAAGAACTAAGGTCAAATCTTTCCTCAAACATTCCCTAGCTAGGTCACCCTAGGCCTATCACTGAACCTCTCTCAGTCTCAGTTTCTTCAACTGTAAACGACAATAGCAATAATGGGTTTTTGTGAGGATCAGCTGAGATAGTCTTGGTAATGCATTTCATAAACCTCCGGGTTATAGAAAATTTTATTGCTATTATCAACTATGAGTCCTTTTATTACTAAGTTTCTGCTATGTCCAGAATATTATGTGAGATGGCTAAAGTTTGGGGATCAAATTCTGACCCTTATATTTACTGCGGAACCATGGACAAGTCACTTGACCTCTGAGTCTGTCTCTTTATTGTTAAAATGGGCATAATACCTGAGAAGCCCACCTTACAAGGGTGTATGACACTCTAATGACACAATACGTGTAAATGTCTTTGCAAATTTTCTGGCACTATGTCAGTTCTTTCTATTATTCTTTTGAGAGTTTTGGAGAGATATAAAGTTTAGATAAGACAAGATCCCTGCCCTCATGGGGCATAGAGTCAAAGGGATAAGAAATAAACACAGAAAAACACAAGATACATTATTAAATAGAAAGGATATTGGAGTACAATTGCAAAAGAAAGAGCAATGGTGAGATGCAAGAAAAATTTTAAAAAATTGTTTGTTTTGAGCTGGCAGGGAACCAAGATAATGAGGCAAAGGAATAACAATCTGACTGTTTCCAGAGAGAAGATCATGAGGAAAGGAAGAAAAAGGCAGCAAATGTCTGAGGGAAACAGGGATGGCCAAACTAGCTTAGACAGGCATGCTGTTACCCCCTGACCCAAGTCAATTTTCATAGAGTCCCAAAATCTCAGAGTTGGAAGACAGAGGCCCCTGCCTGATGCATGAATCTCTGCTACAATATCCCTTCAACAATATCCCTGACAAGTGATCCCCCAGCCCATGCTTGCTCTCAGAGGGAGAATCAGTTTCCGCCTCCTGACTCGTCTCCTTGATGTCTCCAAGGATTTGGTTAGCTTAGTTTCTTGGAACTGCTCAGATGCCAGAGGCTATTTTGCCAACAATTTTGCTTCTAACTGCCCTGATGAAGGCTCTGGATCCCACACTACAGATTTCTGAAATCACCTGACCCATCCTGTCAGAAGCTTATCTGCAACAAGCCCCAACCCTGGACATTTGCCTGTTGCTACTCAGGTTACTAAGCAGCATTTCAATTGTTTTCTTTGTGATAAGCAGAAGAGCAGAGAGGAGATGCCAGTGGAGAGGGAGATTCTGTTGGCATGGAGCTCAAGTCCCCAGAGGAACAAGAGGGGGAAAGGGTTGACATTAGAAGAGAGATATAATCTGGTCAAGAGAGGAAGCAGCAGCAGCAAACGCAAGGGAACAGGGGAATGAGCTAATGCAGAACCGGTGCCCATGCAGAGGTCAAATGATGAGGGGGATAGTAACCGGGACAGCCTTGTCAACTCGCCCACCCCACACAAAAATCAAAGCTCTTTCTGTAACTTTGTTGCATCCTATGGAGTGCTCTAAATCATTAATACATAAAATTCCTGACTGCTGCTATCAGTCACCGTTGAAAATCAACCCACTTGTATTTACTGATTGACTCTAAGGGTTAAGATCCTGTGCTAGGCAGTAGGGATACAAAAGAATATGAGACCCAGGCCCTGATATTCAACTGGAAACACAGGACCAGAACCTATGAAAAATGAAATGATAGCAGAATGATATAAAACAAGAAATATCATAAGACGTTTAATTGTCAATAAGTTATAAAATGCTGTGATCAGAGCGATAAGCAGAGCAGGGTGACCAAGATTTGCTTCAGGGTGCTGAAATTTAGAGGAAAATAACATTTTCAGCCATTCAGCAACATGGTAACTACTGAGCTTATGATCAAGTTAGTGAGAAAAATTACTCAAGCCAGGCAGGGTAGCAAATGCCTGTAATCCTTATTTCTGGGAAGGCTAAGGGTAAT